>JBBPBP010000001.1:63970794-64012969 GCA_037974735.1 Cicer chorassanicum
ATTTTTTTTTTTGCTTTAGAAATTTATGTAAGAAAAAAATCCAATGACAAATATTATAACTAATATTATAACCGAGATATCGATGTGGTAAAACATTGAGAAAAACAAACATGTACAACTAAAATCTAATGTGGTAAAGTAATGGCAAATATGTGGAACTATATCAATCGATTATGTGAAATCATAAGTAAATCTGACTAATTCTCTAAAAGGTTCTTCAAAAGAAAAATAATATGTGAAATATCGATAAAAAATGATACTTGAGTCAATTGAAATTAACAAACGATGGAAACCCAATCATGTAGTGGAATATCGCAAAAAAGTTCAATATGATTAAAACAAGTCACTTGTTAATTATGCTATAATTAAAATTAATATAAATTTTGTCCTTCCTATGTTGTGTTATTGAGAGGATATTTTATAATTTTTATAAGATTTTCATATATTCCATAAATGATGTATGATTTGCATCTTAAACTTAATGAAATTGCCTATATGTGTCAAGTGGGGTCACTTGCACGAGATCTTGATGAAATCTCTCTAACACTCATGAATATCAGGCACATACATGATCTATTAGCGTAAGACGACATAATAGCAATAATTGTGGTATGTAATGTAACTAAGAGACCCAAAACTTACATTAAGTGTCTTATGTTTCATAATTTGCTACACTTTTTTGCTATATATTAAGTCTTGTCAGTTTATGGTTGGTATCATAACTTGCCACGCATATTTGATATTTGATGTATTATATTCATGATGTTAACCCATGAAATTCAATTTCAACTTTTATTTTTGAACTTGGGAGATTATCGTTATTTTTAGTATTGTATGTGATATTTCAAAAGTGACTAGTCTCACATATGAGAATTTATAGAACTTTTTTTTTAAGTCTTTATATACTCTTTGATATGAGGTTGCCAACAAGATAGAAAGAGGAATCTCACATAGATAACCAAATGTTTCATATTTAAGTAAATCTTTTGCATTTAAATAAATCTCTTGATTTTCCATCATACGTGCACAATAATGGACACCAAAATCTTTTATTTTGCATCATTAAATATTTTTAAAAACTATTTTTGTTTTAATTTGGTTTAACAATATTTTTTTAAAAATACTTCCTCATTTTTCATTTGTTAGTACATCGAAAATAATACGTTTATTCTTTGAAAAAACCTTCTTAAGTTACATGTCTTCTATTTTATTTTGTGTCTATTATTTTGTTACCTCTGCGTTACTTTAGAGAATAATATATTGTACCATGAAAGATTTGCACACATAGATAGAGAAATCTTTAAGGATGTTCATACGCTGCAAATTTTATTACACTTTTTGTGTTTTCTTGTAAGTTACACAGCGATTGCACTTAATTGTTGCTCCCATAAAGGTAACATCATATATGTATTTTGTTTTAAGAAAAATAAAAAAAAAATATTAAAAAAAAAGAACTTGAAAATAAAAAAATTCAAATGTTTCAAAAATTTCAATTTTTTTTATAAGTTTTGAAAATAAAAAAAAACATAAAGTTTTGAAAGTTTCATTTAATAATTTTTTTGAAAAATCATATCAATATTTTTTATTAATTTTTTTTTAAAAGTGTTTTAAAAAAAAAACGAGTTTCGAAAGTTTAATTTAATTTAAATTTTTTGAAAGTTTTAAAATAATGAATTTCAAAAGTTTCATGTTACTCGAAACTTTCAAAAAATTTGGAAGTTTTGTATTGTTCAAAACTTTCAAAAAAATTTTGCTAAAAAATTGAAAATTACGTTTAAAATGTTTCAAATTAATAAAAAAATTCAAACAAAAAAACTTCCTTGTGCTTTGGAAGTTTTAAAAATGTTAAGAAATTGGTTAAAGTTTTGAATGTGTGAGTGAAAAGAAAAAAAAAATTAATTTTTTATACATAATAAAAAAAAAATAATCTTTTTAAATGCATTGAAGGAGTAGGAGGTATAAGTGGGAGGTGAGAAATAAAAAACTCTCTTGTAAGTAGTTATATAGGACGGGAAGAGCCCAAGCCCAAGTTCAAAAAAATAATTATAAAAAATGATATAAATCGACAGCATTAAAAAAAGTATATATAAAAGGAGATTGTGTGAGCAATTAGGGTTTCTTGGCGCCGTTCGTTTTCATTTCACCTTACTCCACGGTCGAACTCGGAAGAGGGAGCGAAAATGGTAAACTCGAAGTGAATTTGCAATCATCACACAATAATCTGCTATTTTTCTATTCAATTTCTGATTTAGCGTTTGATTTAATGTTATTGCAGCCTTCACACAAGACATTCAGAATCAAGAAGAAGCTCGCGAAGAAGATGAGGCAGAACAGACCCATCCCTTACTGGATCCGCATGAGAACCGACAACACCATCAGGTTCAGTTTTGTTCTTAACAGCGTTCTATTAATTTAAATCCTCTTTAGTTTCTTCTTCTAAAGTTTACATTTTTTTTGTTCAGGTACAACGCAAAACGTCGTCACTGGCGCCGCACAAAGCTTGGCTTCTGAGGTTATTTAATTGCTCGGTTTTGTTTTTATTTTACTTTTGAAATCAGACAACAACTTTTGTTTCGGAATTTTAAATGTTGGGATTGAGATCAGTTTTATTTATGTAAGGAATTGGTTTGTGGTTTTGAACCACAACTTATTTTATGAAGTGACTATGATGATTAGACTCGTTATTTTTTTTTGTTCAACAGAATGAATGGTCTTTAAACTGTTTTATTATGTCATGATGCTTAGAGGTGTAACAATGCTATATGTTTGAGCTTATCATGGTTAATATATTTGTTTGAGATTATGTTTTTGTATGTTTTGACGTCGAAGTTTTATCTCACAACTGTAAGACCGGCCATGTTATATGGAACTGAGTGTTGGATGGTGAAAAACCAATGTGAGGATAAAATAAGTGTACCAGATGCGAATACTGTTTGCATTGGTAACAATATTATTTTCTGTTTTAGTACAATTTTATTCTCTAACAATTAGGTGTGTAATGTATATATAGTATATTGAAAATCAAGGGCATTACTCTTTGGCAAGATAATTCCTTTATTAACAGAGGATGATTATAATGTCGACTGGGTTTTTATTTTCGAATCAAGTTTTGAGTATCTTTTAAGCGGAAACTATAATATTACTAACTCTGTTGAAATTTCTATAATACACAAGCACTGATATTTTAGAATTATGATTAGCCCAAAGGTTTTTGATAACTTCCTCGTCTATTTTGTGGTGCTCCTTTTTGTTTTGAACAATTTATTTTCTAAAGTTTCTTTTGGGTCGCATGGCCTTTTGTGAAAGTTGTACAGTCACTTCATGTATCTTATTTATGAATCTGTTTACAACCTATGTGTGGGGAAGCTGTTCAGTGTGGACATCTGAAGCCATTAAATGCAGTTTTGGAGTATTATTTTAATTATTTGATTGCAAAATTTGATTTACCAGTTAAGAAAGCTGGTTTATACTGTTTTTATTGCCCTTATTTTTAAAATACGAAACTTTCTATAGTTTTCTTGGCATAGCTGGTGTGGTTTATACTGTTATTCTTTTTCTTTCATGTGCCTGATAACCGAAATTTTTTCATCACCAATGCAATTATACTTTTACCGAGGATACCCTGACAAAACCTAGTGTTGCGCCTCACACGGTTTATACCACAATTCACATTCTCTTCTACCATCCCACATTCTTTTGCCAATAAATCCACGGTTCCACTGTTTTAGCTAGACAACGTATGTTGTATCTGTTTGCAGCAGAACTGTGTTCCACTTGAATACTTAGAAAGAAAACGGAGAACCAACAAAGCTTAACTGATTATGTACTTGTTTTTCACCGGTTTTTCTTTTCCTTTGCGAATTGTACATCATTTTGTATATCGACGACCAAGTGTGAGGGGGTTAGTACTCTTAGTAATCTTTAATTGGGTTAACCTTTTGTAAATAAGAACATCTGAATAAATAATATGCATGATATTATGAAATTTAATTTTCAATTTCAATTATAAGTGCTGTTCTCAATTGTTTGGTATTCATAGGTAACAAACTTTTTATATCTGGTGGGAACTATCACTCGCACTAAACGTGACTTGGTTTTGATTTCAGTGTTTTTCTATTAGACATACATAAATTGTATTGAGGTTATGCTTCTCCTTAATCTTACATGAAGTGTGTCTCTCTCAATCCAAACTTTTATTAATAACTAAAAAAAGTTATTACCTCCGTTCTCTGTTCTTAAATATAAGTTCCTATTATAAATTTTACTCTTATTTAAGTAATGTTTATAGTGTAATTAATGTATTTATTTTGTGTTGAAAAGTGACTAAATGTCATGTTTATATTGATGTATTTAGTAATAACTTTTTATATTCCAAGGAAAATCAATAGTATTGACTAGGGTTATGTTTGAGAAAAATTAATAAATACATTTAGTAAATTAAAAAAGAACTTATATTAGGATTTATAATTAGGGATTGAGGTATTACAATGCATGTGCTCAACTCAATTGGCCGAATTTATTGGTATAATTGACGTGTGGCTAATTTGCTCACTGTAAGCATGTGCTTTGGAGACAAAGCCTGTATTGAAATTGTGCATAAAACAATTAGTTAGTACACAATTGAAATGGGAAAACTGAATTCTATTGAATTTTTATGTGAGTTTACAATTCTGCAAGGACAAAATTGATATACATGTTACATACAAGAATACTCACTCTAAGAATTTGAAAGTTTATTGTGTCTAATTTCTTATGACACAATAAACTGCTTACATAAAAAATAACTGTCATAAATTCTAATATTTAGTCATAAGAGGCCTAACATTTTCTAACTCAAAAATTGTGTATTTCATTTTTTAAAATATAATTATTATTTGTTAAATCTTTAACATATGCCTTTAAAATACATGTTAAAGTTATTATTAACTATGAATTCTACCATAGTTTGCAACTTTAACACTATCTTTGGTAAACATTGCAGATCAATCTATTGTTCTGAATTGGATTTACTATAAGTCCCTTTTTATAATAAAAAATTTAGATAAAGTAAGTATGAACAACCCACCAAAGAACTTTACTTTTTTACTACAATAAATAATTAAGAATTGAAAATTTTAATGTGTGGTAACTTCTTCCATTCCAACCATAGCCAGAATCTCCCACTATGGCAGATGGACATGAGTGTCCAGCCTGTCGTTGGAACTTCTGAAAGTTAATTAACGCACGTTTCGATCCTTTCATTGATACAATAGAAGAAAAAAATAAAGAATACGAAAGAGCTCTCCATAGACGACACTAGGGCTGTGCATGGTTGGTTTTTTTTAAAAACCAAACCATATCCATTTTAAAACCAATATATGGATTTAGATTTATAACCACCAAATCCATTATTTGGTTTAAAATTGGTTATAAAACCAATTGTAAATTTGATTATGGTTAAATAATCGGTTTTTAATTAAGCAACCGGTTTCAAAAAATTCAATTTTAAAATCGGTTTTTATTTTTTTTTTGAGAAATAAATTTTTTTCGATTTTTTTCTTAAAATTTTTCGATAAATTTTTTTTGATTTTTTTCGATGAAAAAATAATTTACAATTTTTTTAATTCGAGAAAAAAATTGATTTTTTCGATAATTTTTTTATAAACTTTTCTCACCAAATTTTTTAAAAAATTCGATTTAAAATTTTTATGAGAAAAAAAAGTTTTTTAATTTTTTTCGAAAAAAATAAATTTGAAAATTTTTTCAAAAAAAATTCTCAAAATTAACAAAATATTGGGGGCCTATGAGTCCCCTCCTTTAAACCCACAAAAAATAATGAAATAATGAGTCGAGACTTTAAAAAAATTGACTTAATATTAGGGGCTTAGTAAAAAAAAATTAAGGAGACTTTGGAGTTTAGGTTTTTTTTTACAACTCTAGTAATAAATAATTGATTAAATGAAGTTAGTAATAAATTGTCGGAAAACGCTGCCTAAAGGTGGAATGTCGATGGAGTGATGACAAAATCATAATCGTTTTAAAGTTTTGGAGATTTAGGATTTTTGGGAATTGAGTGGATAAAAATCGGATAATAACCAAATCTAAATATAAAACATAAGTGGGTATCCAACCGGTTTATAAATAAACCGGATTATAACCATGTGATTTTAACCGGATATTTAAAATGAATTTGGATGCGGTTTTGGATTTGGGCCATATAACCGGATTTTTTGCACAGCCCTAGACGACACCAATGATTTAATGTAGGATCTCAAAGACCACCAAAGTGAGTTGCTAGTAGCAGAATTCTGACATAGTTCAATAGAGGAATTGGTCGCATGATTTATGCAAGCACTCCAAATTTAAATCAGTGTTTGAATGACGAGGTAAAAATGAAACATACATTAAATGTGAGAGATTCATCCCCTTATATAAACTATGTCACGAGGTCTTCTTTTGCAGGAATAATTGATGCTCTCAATTTTCATGGTTAAGCATGAAGCGTACTTGGTTGACCACTGTTAGATTGAGCAAGTACTAATCACTAATTTTCTAGAGCCTTCTAAAATGAATTGGATTTTTTTTTTTGGTAAATACCATTTGGATGGTCTTGACCAAGTTCGAGAAAAAATATAATAAAAATAGGTAATACTTCTCCGTCTCACAATGAGTGTCATTTAAATTTTTTGCATACATATTAAGAAATACAATAATTATGAAAAAAATATATGTTATTTTAACAAACTATCCATGTTAACTATTAGTGAATTTTTAACTTTTGTCATTACAAAATATAATAATATTTTGAAAACTGTGTACATGATAATTATTAAATAATAGTATGTGAAAAAAAATTAAAGTTATATTAAAAAATGTAAATCACATTCATACATTTTTTTACTAAAGGGATATTTGTTGCGAGACGGAGAGAGAAATACACAAGAGTATGTAATATGTGTATGTAGGCATGTGTCATGTGTCAATAAAGTTAGGAGTCAACAAAAAAATTGAGAAAATGATGTGCATGTACTCAATTTGTCAATTAGTAGTTGATAGAAAATTCCCATGTTATATCTGTCCCCAAACTCCGCAACTGACCCCTACAGTCTTTTAGTTGAATTCAATGGATTATGTATGTCGGCAATTTGCTTGAGGCATGTGTGTTTTTTGAGGATAAGAGATTCATGACATCTACTCCCTCCTGTGGAAAAAAATTTGCTTTTACAGTTATTAAAAAAAATTTGCTTTTATTTTAAATTTAATGTAAAATATAATTTATTTGAATGTCAAATATTTAACTATCAATATTAAATATATTTTTTTTCTATTAAAGTAAGAATATATTAAAAAATATTAAAATTAAATAAATCAAAAGTAATTAGTTTTTACTTATAATAGTGACCAAAATTTAAAATTACTTTTTTGTTTATAACTGTGAGTAGAGGGAGTACTAGCTACATGTGTCATGAACATATAGAAGAAAAATAAGGAAACATAATATATTTACAGCTATTGTACAATATCTGTTTTTAAGTAAATTTAAAGTAAGAGAATAATGTCCTGCTTCGATAATATCTGTTTTTAAGTAAATTTAAGGTAAGAGAATAATGTCCTGCTTCAAGGCAGTAAAACCTTTTAACGTTAATTGGACATTTATAAAAATATTTATATTTGTCTCCTCTAATAGTATTTGCGAAGACCGAATCTGATACGTATATTTTTAGCACTAGATCAATTCATCTGAGTTTGTTGCACAAATATTTATGGAGATAAGAAAATAACAAATGTACTCCTATAACTCGATGTTAATGAATTTTGCTTAAAAATCTGAAAGTGAAGAGCCAATAAAGAGAATTTAGAAGCTGAACACTGTTGGTCAAAAATTGAAACTTATAGCACCACATGAGACTGAAGACCAGTCATTATCTACAGCTTGCTGCTCCCTACTCACATCGCATGAGGATAAAAAAAATCCATGATATTGCATATACATTTTATATTTATGTGTTGCTAAGAAAAAAGTTAATAATATGTGTCTATATTTTTTTTTATTGAAATATACATATTTGATAATATAGTTTATTTGAACATCAAAATAAAAATATCTTATGTTATCTCTCTTACTTTTTACTCTTTATAACTACTTATACGTATTTCAAAAATATATACAAAAACCAAATAATATTGTATTTGACTCAAATTTTTTGATGTCAAAATATGATTTCTCTTTGTTAATAATCATGACTTGCAAATTGGTATATAATCAAGTTAAGAAAAAGACAAATAAGGATAAACCTCAAAATCTCATGGGACCCATTTGCTTAACTAGGTGTCACATTTTTTTGCATAATTAGAAAAGGAGTGCCATGTGATATGTGTAACAATACAACTACAAAAACCAATCTCCTCTTCCTCCCAATTTCTACCACACTCCCTCAAACATTGTTCACAAACCACTTTCTTAAAAAAAGTAGAAAACATTTTGTTTTTCCAAAACATGGCTAGACCACAACAGCGATATCGAGGCGTTCGACAAAGGCATTGGGGTTCATGGGTCTCTGAGATTCGCCATCCTATATTGTAAGTTTTTCTTATTAGGTTTTTTACGTCTCTGCCACCACATATAGCTGTAATCGCAATTGTAATTGCATTAATCGCACGTGACCTTATTTTCTATAACATAAAAAATTGCGACCGCAACATCAATAATTAAAACATTGGTTTTTACACTTATCGAAGAAAAGATACTTGAACAATAATTTTGTTTTTGTGCATGTAGGAAAACTAGAATATGGCTTGGTACATTTGAAACAGCTGAAGATGCTGCAAGAGCCTATGATGAAGCAGCTAGACTAATGTGTGGTTCAAGGGCAAGAACAAATTTCCCTCTAAACTCCAATGTATCATCTTCAAAGATTTTATCAGCAACTTTAACAGCTAAGTTGCATAGGTGCTATGTAGCTTCTTTGCAATTGACTAGGAAAATGTTAGTAGTTCCACCACCAGCACAAAATGTCATGATTTCCACAACAACATCAACAAATGGTAAAGCAATGGAAAATGGTAACTCACATGAGTTATTTAAGGCTCTTGAAGAAGATGATCATCATATAGAGCAAATGATTGAGGAGCTTCTTCATTATGGGTCTATTGAACTCTGTTCTGCCACACACAATACTCAAGAATGTGTTGGACAAACTATTTAAGCATGTTATTATGTTAGCTTCATATTATGATTGGTAATGCATTATTATGATAGTATATCCCATTTTTCTCAAAGTTCCAATCTATTTTTAGTAAATTGGACCATCCCATTCTGATTGTGGACTATTATGTGTTGGATGTCACCTTTTGTGTTTATAAAATATTTTTATATTAAGAGTATACAACTTTTAGTAAATTGGATTGCATGCGGTCATGACTTTAGAGGCCGTTGATTAAATATAGGACGGTCCAGATTTCAAACAATTTTTATATTATTATTAAATTTAAAAATACAATCATGGAATCTTAATCGAACGATCTCTGAAATTGATAAAAGATGATCTAAGTCCTGTTTTTAGTGCATCTCCGTCTGATCTTAATTCCAGTAATGAAATACGTTAGAAAATGTAATATTATTTATATTCTGGCAATCACATAATTGTGATCTTTGAAATTGTTTGTGCTTACTATTCTAAGACCATTATATTTTGCCATTAGAAGAACTAGTTATTGTCTGAAAATACTAGGGAAAGATTGTCAAAGACCGGTTTTTAAGAAAACTGGCTGCAGCATAAAAAATAGCATTTTTGTAAAAATAAAAGAATAGCATAGGGAGAAGAATAGCATTTTTGTAAAAATAAAAAAATACCCTTTGATTGGGATCCCTACTTTACAAGTGAATGTCTAAAATACTAATAATAAAATAAAATACATTAATAAATAATAATAATAATTTTAATCATATTATTAATTTTAATAATAATAATAATAAAATTATATTAATAAAATAAAATAAAAATATATTAAATTGAAAGAAAAAATACATTAAATTAAAGAAAAAATACCACAAATTGAAGAAAAAAATACATCAAATTTAAATTAATTATTTATATCTAAATGTCCTTCAGTTCCACATCTACGCGGTTGTCAAACTCATCTAGCCCTTTGTACGACTTGAGGTTGTTGTAGTTGATCCTCAATTTGATCATTATCCTCGTTATAATTTGTATGTGGATTAGACGACTAGCACCTGCTTCCGTGTATTTTGAGTTTCGACGTTATACGTAGAATCAAAAAACAACATAAGCCGACTCAGGAGTTGTGCAATGAGTACCAAACAAATTATAGAAAATTCTGCTTCCTGTCGGATGAACGGGGTTGGTATTGTTGGCACTAAAGGAACGTAGTACTGAGTCGATATATCTGCAGATTCATGTAGATGTGGTGGTGATGATAAAGAGGGTGTTTGGTACAAGGTTTGTTGTTGTGGAGTTGATTGAGGGGTTGAGTGAACATCATGATATGTTGAAGGTTGCAAACGTGGATCATGTAGATATCTTTCCATAGTACTGAAAGTTTTCAACTCCGTCACGAATCTCAAATTAATGTATTTTTTTCCTTTCAATTTAATGTATTTTGATTTTATTTTATTAATATAATTTTATTATTATTATTATTATTAAAATTAAAATTAGTATTATTATTATTATTTATTAATGTATTTTATTTTATTATTAGTATTTTGATTTTTAAAATATTTTAATTATTGATAATTTATTAAATAATAATTAACAATATTAATAAAATGGAAGAAAAAATATATATACTAGTACATGGTCGCATTCCCAGGACCTTCTATCAAGAATGAAATTTTTTTGCTTCAGATCGTCGCATTCTCATGTTGGGATCAGCAACTGAGTTTAAAAAGTAGAACATTCCTGTATTATTTTTTCAATGTGTGGCATTTAGGTAAAAAAATAAAAGTAGGATATAAAAAAATAAAAATAAAAAGGCTAAAAAGCACACAAGATTCATATTGTAGCTATCCCCTTATCTTTAGAAATTCATATATTCATTCCTTGGTCAACGTGTAGCATATCGATTAATTCAGCATGGTTAGACATAGACAATTAATTAATTGAATTGATTTTGTAAAATTCATTATAATTAATAGTAGATTTAATATATTATAATTTATGTTTAGATGCATTTATATGGAGAGATGACTCATATATTCAATGTTTTAAAATTTTAGGTGGATGTGAACTATCAAAATTTTGTGGTCGTATAATATTTGATCTGTTGGTGGGTTAAGCGACATCCAAAGAGATTTAAGTAAAATGTTTTAGATTCAAATCCAGAAAAGTAACATAACTATACTACTTTACTAATAGGGGTGAAAATAGACTGGGTTGAGCTAGGTCAATAATTCAAGACCTAAGCCTGACTCGTGGTCTGTCATATGCTTACTTTTTAGGTATGACCTTGATAGAATCGTATGAAATGTTAGTCTACTTAAAAATCTATTTCATTTTAACATTTTTGAATAAGTAATTAAACATATCTTTAAATAGATTAATGAGTTAATATGTCAAGGAAAATAAGTTATATTTTGATATTTAACATCACATTTTGAAGAGTATGACTTTATATACATTAAACTTAAATTATATTTTATAATAATACATTTAAATATGTTAAAAACTAAATGAAGTTAATATGCATAAATTACTAAAAGTTGAGTATATAACAAAAAGATTAAAATTTAATATAATAATTATATTAGTAAAAAAAATAGTATTTATATTATTTAAATAGGCCTAAAATGCTTATTATGTGGCTTGTAGACTGACATTTTTTAAAATAGTTTTTTTAGAAGCCTTGGTCTTATCTGTTTAAGAAAAAAGTCTAGTCCGACCTAGGTCTGATATAGGCTAAGCCGTAAGCCCCTGTTACCTATTCTAAATCCTATTTACTAACATATAAAATATCAAAATAGATGAATTATTTTAACTAACACTTTACAATTTTAAAAATGTATTTCTCAATTTTCAAAATTCATAACATAACTTAACCAATTATTACAATTTCAATCACAAATTTCTCTATTCACTTTTGTGTTATATCTATTTCTCTATTCACTTTTGTGTTATATCTATATTTTATGTTTAAAAGACTTTTTACATGTTGAGATATAAAATATAACTACACATAAAACATATACTTTTGGGTTGATTTGGCGATTCACAAAAAGTTGCTTCATGATTGTTGACCTGTATTGAGATTGATTTTGTTCCCCACAACCATCAAATAACAAAGTTGCTTTACTTTGCTTTACTTTACTTTACTTTTTAATCAGCAAAGTTGGAATTATATCATGGCATCTTAGAGTTTTTCATCATTAACAATTTGAATTTTTGTGACACAGAAAAAAACACCTGCTCCTCAACACTACTAATTTTGGCATAGACATGTCAATTCCAATGTCTATTCCAATTTCTGAATTTGGTTAAATTTACTCTCCCTCCACATAGACACAAAGAAAGATACATAGAGAATATATAATATAGGTTGTGCTACATCCTTGTTATTTAGGAATCCATGTTAGTAAACTTAACATAACATAAGCCATATTGGTTTTTTTTACTAAAAGTGTTGAAATGGTTTTATTTATTTATTAAATTCTCGATAATTAGAACTCATATTGGACTCTGACTAATTTAAGTTAAGACTTGTAAACTGTATAAATGAGAAAAAAATTATTCACAAGATTAGAATTTGAAATTTTATTCTTCAAAAAAATATTTCAGTTGGTGAATTGAAGATTATCGAAGAAGTATTAATTAAGTTTATATAAAAATAAAAACAAGAAAAATGACAATTTTTGATAAGACACACATTTAGACATTTCATTTGAACACACAAAAATAAGTAATAAAATAAAATAATATATATTTTTAAAATAATTTAATGATAATTTTTGTTTTCCATTCAAGAATCATTCTGAAAACAGTTTCAAAGAAAAAGGCACTGTCAAATATATAATGTCATGGTACAAAATTTCACTAAAAGTCATTCCACTAAGTTGGAACAGAGGGAATCACAAGAAAAGGCAAGTGAAGGAATAAAATGTGAGATGTTTGTTAGGAGAAAAAAAATCAGTCAAAACCAATGATGGTGCATCCAATCATGGTGTATATATATAATCTCTAGTAGAAATGCTGGTTGAGGAACAATCATATAATTATAAGCTTATCTCTAGATATATAAGGCGAGTCATGCATAAATACAAAAGGGAAAATGGTTTTGTTGAAAGAGAAATGAATAAAAGAAAAAGGGCTAATATTGAAGTATTCTGTTGAAAAAGCTAAAATATGCTTTAGAGGAGTTGTTTAGAAGACAAAAGAAGCTATTTTCCTTTTCTTAATTCCTCTCCTACTTAATATAGCTCAATATAATATAAATTTAAAGTAATTCATTATTTTTATTGATTCGACATGCCAATCCCTTTTATTTTGTTGTTGTGTAACTTTTTTAGTAGGTTAATCAGAATATATCTACTTAGACGGTCAAACTCAAATTATCAGTTCTGTCTATCTAAAATGATGGATTAAACAGATTAGTTCGACAAACTCGATCCATTTTACTACTTAATTTCATTTGATTGTCGGAATAACATAGGAAATGTGAATAAAAGAGAATTGGATAAGTATATGATAAGATAAAAACACCGTTAAACTCTTATTTTGTATTTGATGTACACTTCATTAGTGTTAAGTTCTTATCCAATAAAATGATATCACTTATAATATTGTAAATAATTATTTAAAAATTAATTTTATTTGATTGATAATGAATCTTAAATTATAATTAATATAATTTAACTGAAAGGTAAACGTTGAACAAAAAGAAATATACCAAAACTTAATATCCTCTCTATATATGTATGTATGCATAAATATATAAAAAAAAAAAGTTATTCTATTAGCTGAAAAAGATAAAATAGTAAATAAAAAAAGTTATTCTATTGACTAAAAAAAGATAAAATAGTAAATAAATAATTCAAATAAAAGGTAAAGTTAAAAAGAAAAACATGAAATCATATTTTCTTTATATTGTATAATTTCTAATGATTCAATCATCTAATGTCTTATTCGTTAAAATAAAAGATTTGTTTATTTCGTTAAAATAAATATGAAAAATTATTAGTATCCTATAACAATGAAGCTAAACACATATCTTCATTTAAGTTTATTAGAATATGGGCTTCACATCATGACTATACCAATTTAGTCAAAATACTTGGAAGAAGTTGGTTACAGACCGTCCCATCTTTGTGATTAATAAAAAAATTAAAGCTTCTTAAATACATACTTAAAATTTGGTATAAAGAAGTTTTTGGTAACATCCATCATATAGTTCAAGCTGCAATTGTAAATTTGGATGACATTCAAAATGTTATTGAGATGATTGAATGAATGAGAAGTGACAAACACAAATGGAAGTGAACGAAGCTCTTAATCTTGAGGAGTAATATTGACATCAAAAGCTAACCTTAAATGACATTCAAATGAAGATAGGAACACCACTTTCTTTCATAAAACATCCAAAATCAGATGTGGATACAAGACAATTTCTAGCATTATTCATAATGATGTCTTAATTCAGAACCCTTCGGCTATAGAAGCTAGGTATGTTTCCTACTTTGAAGACATCTTCAATTCTAATAATAGTTGTGTGGATAATGGTTTGATTGAAGACCCAATACCTACTCTTGTGGATAACTCTATGAATGATATGCTTACTAATCTACCTAGCTTTGAAAAGTTTTTTTTTTTTTTTTTGGCAACTGTGCTCCAGGTCATGATGCATTTGGTACTTATTTCTTTCCAAAGTATAGGGATGTGGTTGGTCATGATGCTTTCCAGACTGTTCTTCATTTCTTTGTTTGAGATTGGATTCTCCCTAATTATAATTGCAATGTTGTTGTGCTTATTCATAAGATTGTTGAGCCTATTAAAAGGGAGCATTATAAACCCATTTCCCTAATCGACTAAAATTCAAAATTATTACTAAAGTTATTGCTAACAGACTGGTCACTATCATGCCTAATATCATTTCTCCTCATCGAAGGGACTTCATTCAAGGTAGGTATACTAGTGATTGCATTTGCCTCACTTCAGAAGCTACTAATATGCTTCATATTAGGACCTTTGTTGAAAATTTGGCTCTCAAGATTGATATAAGAAAAATCTTTGACAATATAGATCGGACTATCCTTATCAAAGTTCTTCAAGCGTTTGGTATCAACAATAAGTTTTGTCATTGAATTAAAACCACTCTCAAGTCTACTAAGCTTTCCATATATGTTAATGGCAAGTCTGCTAGTTACTTTCCTTGTCAAAGAGGGGTCAAGCAAGGGAACCCTTTATATCATATTCTATTTGGATTGCTTAAGAGGTTCTTAGCAAGGCCATAACTAAGATGGTTGCTGACAGGTCCCTTTCTTTGATTAATGGCCCTAGAGGCATTTATGTTCTTTCCCATGTTTTGTATGCTGATGATTTCTTGCAAAGTTTCTCTTTATAATGTTAACAACCTACAAAGTCTTTTTAAAATATATGCCAATTTATCTAGTCAATAGATTAATTCTAATAAATCTACAATTTACACCGAATCTGTTTCCATTAGATGACATAATATCTTAGCTATTTTGCTTGGGTTTTTTTTATTGGTTATCTCTCTTTCACATATTTTGTAATACCTATTTTCAAGGGAAGACCTAAAGTGCCTTATTTACAATCAATTGTTGTTGAATCAAGGCTAAACTTGCAACTTGGAAAGCATATCTCCTCTCTATGGCGGGTAGAATTCAATTGGTGAAAATAGTCATTCATAGCATGTTGATTTATAGATTTCACATACATTCTTGGTTGACTTTTCTACTCAAGGATGTAGATAAATGGATTAGGAATTTCATTTGGTCTGACGGTAATGAGCATAGAAAGTTGGTTACATTTGTGTGACACAAAATCTGCCATTCTTTTAATGAATGTGGTCTTGGTATTAGGTCTTTGAGAGATATTAATAATACTGCTATTATTAATGAGCAAACATATACATAAATTAAAGAGATAAAAGAAAGTAAAAATCACACTGATCTTTATATTGATTTCTCTACTCGTCGTATCTATGTATAGTACACTTGGTCCTCATTCAACATGAATGATAATCTTTTCATGGTTTAAATATGTCTTTGATCCTTCAAATTATAACCTTTTTTATTTTGGTCATCGTAAGTTTTTTTGTTTGGTTAACATCCCTGCAAATATAGTTTCATTTTAAAATAGTCATTTTATCCAATTTCTGTTACAAAAATTGTAACACTGTTAAAATATAACCATTTTTTAACAAAAAAACCCCAAATGTAATTAAATTATAACCTTTTTTAACCTAAAATTAATCCCAAACATTTCAGATTTTTTTCCCTAAAAAAACCTAAGTCGCGCATTCTTTTTCATCGTTTCAGTCCTCTTCCTCATCATAATTCTCATAATCGTCAACAACATCTTCATCCATTTGAGATTCATCATCGTATTCAAATTCAAATTCATTGTTACCATTATCTTTTTCTTCGTCTGGTAGTATTTGTTGGACAATGGTGCGTTCTAGAATTGGCTTTGAAGCAGAGTTTTTCTTCTTGGCGTGAAGATTAAGGGATTTTAGGGGAGTATATGGAAATTCCAAAAGTGGGAGTATAATTTAGTTTTAGAGGGAGGAGGGAAAAAAGAGAAAGTCCAAGTCCTAGACCTAGTAATGGTAAGGGGTGATGAAGGAATTCTACATAGTGACAAGGTTGAACCTTTAATCAAATTCATTCTGCTTTTCCAGATTTTTATTTTATTTTATGAATTGCGACATAACGTGAGGAATTTTACAACGGAAAGAAGACTGAAACGATGAAGAAGAAGCTGCAATTTAAGTTTTTTTAGGAAAGAAGACTGAATCAATTGAGGTTAATTTTAGGTTAAATTTTTTATAATTTAATTATATTTGGATTTTTTTTGGTGAAAAATTGGTTATGTTTTAATGGTGTTACAATTTTTGTAACAAAAATTGGATGTAAGGACTATTTTAAAATGAAACTATTTTTGTAGAGATGTTAATAAAACAAAAAAACTTATGAGGACAAAAAAAAATTATATAATTGCAAGGACCAAAGACATATTTAAATTTTTTTAATTTGTTGTAATACAAACATTTACAAGATCTATCAACAATTATTTACAATTTGAACTACTATCTTCAAGATAAAGAACTCCTTCAAACGTGCAAGATAGAATCACCCTAGCACATAAATGATACCTAACCTTTGATATTTTTCTCTAAAAAATTTGATCACGCAAGAAAAAGAGTCCAAAAAAGTTTTTAGTCTTGATATAATTATTGAATCAACGAATGATGAAGGAATAAGTCAGGATTTAAAGAGACGTGATTTAGTTAAGAAAATGACAATGCAATGCAACAAAAATAATTAATTTGTAATTGTTAAATCTAAACTCTGCAAGTAGTATGGATCAATTCACATATGTATGAATCGATTCATAAGTTTTCAAAAATCTGATATTTGAATCTTGAATTTCATTAATCTATTCATGATATGTGTAAGCCGATTTATCCACTTCCAAGAGATTTAGTAAGTCAATTCACTTGTTACAAGCATTCTAAAATAATTTTATGACCACTGTAAGTCGATTCACATGTATTTGAGTCAATTTATGTAGTTAAAAACAACTGAAAATATTTTTAATGCATTGTATGACTTTCAAACATGTTTCTAGCATACACCTAAAGTTATGCGTGATAAAATAAGTTGTAAAATATTTTTTTTATTCAAGAACATTTGTGAATATTAAAAGTTGATGAAACAACAAAGACACACAAAATCATCTGATTAAAACTTATACAAGAAAAAAAAAACTATTAGAAACTTAGTTTGGACATACATTACCACACTAAATATATCTTATGGAAAATTGCACTCATAGGAGTAGGCACTAAATTTATGTAGGGGTGTTTACAAGCTTGAGTCAACCCACAAACTCGGTCACCAAAACCAACCCAACTCATTTAAGTTCGAGTTCAATTCAAACCAACCTGTTTAAACCACTAGTTTTTGGTTTGAGATAGCGGATTCAATGTTTTGAATTTGGAGACGTGCGACCTCAACTTGTTGAGGTAACATATTTATTTTTATTATTATTTCTATATTTACAAATGATTCTAATTTAGTTGTTGGACTTGATTTGAGAATTTAGTTGTTTTATGTGTTTTGTTGTATTTGTAGTTGCATTTTATGTATTAAATGTTGTATTATAATGGGATTTTTGTGATTTTTTGTTTGTTTGTAGAAGATTTAGTAAATAATACCATAAACTCACACACAACTACAAGTTTTTGGATTTGAATGCGAAACGAGACATTCCATCAAATAGCGACATTTGTCAATTGAACTATTATTTAATAAATTTTTTTTTGTTGATATTTATATCGTTGAAGTATCGAAATTTAATTAATTTTTTTAAGAATTTTGAAAATGATTTTTCGTTATGATTTACGAATTCAACCCAACTCAAATATTAATAATAAAGTTGGTTCGATTCAAATTTCGTGTAAATGTTGTAGATTGAAAACTCTATCTAATCAATCGATTCCAATATTAGATTTGGTTAAAAAAATCCACGTTTCCTAAATTTATGGATTGGTGGCCTCAGTAGACACGGTCCTTGTTAGTCTATAAAGTGTAAAGTAGGACCCAAGCATGCATTCGCATAGCATGGTTCATGTTACTAAATAATTGAATTGAAAGCTGTCTCCTATTGCTTGCAGCATAAAAGCATAACATAAACCTTCAAACAAGGAATTAATCACTTCGCGTCTCAAATCTGTGTGCTTATAAGGTTGCTATGCAGTTACATTTGCAACCGGACAGGGTTCAGCAGTAGTTTGCATCAGTATTAAATATAAATATCATTTTCCCATAGTTTATTTAATTTAAATTGACCACTCATATTTAGGGGTGTTAATGATGTATAATTAGAATTAAATTGGACCACCTTAACAGTTTAATTCAGTTCTTAAAAATTACTTTTGAATTAAATTCAGTGCACTTTGGAATCGGTTTGAAATTAGTTAATAAATATAAAGAGTTTAATATTTTCAATAAATTTTTAATTAAAATCGATTTCAAATTATTTTTTCGAAAAAGAATTTTAAAATTCTTTTGACAAAAAAATATCAATACTTTTTCAAAAATATAGTTTTTGACAATCTAATTTATCAACATGGTTAATGGTTAATGAATCATATATTTTCAATATTCCTATCCACACTTTAGCATTGTTTCATCACCAATAATTCTAAACTATTTGTTACTATTTGATTGTCGGCAAATACGAAGAGCAACACATACTTTTGTAGTATTTACGTGAACATTAAAAATAACCATTACGAAAAAATTTGTACAACCTAGGAGGGAACATTAGAAAAAATTTGTTATGACCTATCAAATGCTTCTCTAGTTAATTTGAAACATCTCAAACCATGTACTCCTTTTTGGTAATTCGAAAGAATGAATAAAAAACAATTTTGGTTTTAACATTGCAAAAGTAATTTGTCTCAAACTAAATGAATTTTTTTCAATTTTTAATGTAATATTAATTTGTTCAAAAGAAATATAATATTAATTAATTTTTTTCATCTCTACTTTATAGTTAATACTATATATATATATATATATTCTCAATTTAATATCTTCTACTTTATATTATGCATCGAGTTTCAATAAATTTTTACTTCTAAGCTTTAAAAATTATAAATCTAAAATTTAACCGAAACACCTAAATAGTAAGCTAATGAGATTTATTTAGATAAAAGTAAATTGACAGAAAAGTTATATTTGTAATTTGATTCTTAATATAGATGGATTTTTTTTTACAGACTAATATAGATGGAGTTGATTGACTTAAAAAAAGACCAAAATCATATTATATTATATATATAGTCTAAACTAGAGGAATAAAAAAAATAAAATAAAAAACTAGACCTACTTGTTTTTTTAATGAAGTAACGTAATCCTCCCAACATTAAATTCATAATACATTTTGGATTGTTGGTCCATAAGTAACAGATAACGGAATGAATAAAAAAACACACATAATAGGCGACATGTCTAGACACTTTTGAGGAAAAAAACAAAATTAGTTTGTACGCAAGTCCAAAGCATGGGAAAATGAAAAAATAATAGGGTGTTTATCCTTTGTACTACAACTACAAGCTAATAATATAAAACAAAGCAACAAAAGGGTATGGGGCATGAGAGAAAATGCTGACGTTATCTAATTCAGTTGTGAACAAGCTGATATTATTCAGCAGAAATTGACAAATTAACAGGCTGTCATAACTTGCAGTTGCAACCACTGAACATTAAAAGCAAAAACTAAAGACCAAGTTCAGAATATCACACAAACACACCCTCCTTGGATGCAAAAACTGAGGTGGCACCTGATTGCATCTATATCTACTTAACGATTTTTGTTTTCCGCACACAACATTGATTTGCATTTAAGCTATACATGTGTCTGCATTATAAAAATTTCCCACAGTTGCAACTTACGTTTGTGTTTGGTTTTGGTTTTACAGTAGAACCTATTAGAATTAGAATTGATTTTGTCACTATCAAACATTAACTTTGTAAATAATTGATTTTGTCACTGTCAAACATATTAACTTTGTAAAAATGTAAATGTTTGGTTACTATTGGGGTATAATTGATTTTGTCCTTAGACTGCGGTTTAACTAAAAGTGATAACAAATAACTTTTGGGTCAAAAAAAAAAACTTACAATAAATTTTACATCAGAATTGCTTCTGGAGTAAAAACATTCAAGCATAAATCATGTCACATCTAATTCAATTTTAACCAAATCAAATTCATTTAAAATCACATTTGACAATTCACCCCAACACACTACATTTTCGGGCAAATACTATCCGATTAAAAGATAATAACCGTACAAATTAAAATATCATAATCCAAAGGCATAGAATCATGAGCACATATTATTTCAAGCTAATTTGGTCTCTTTAATACAGCAACAACAAATGATTCAGTATCTAAAGTACAAGGTTATGAAATTTAACTCTGTACTGCCTTCAAAACTCACCACAGAACTGATATAGATTACTATATTCTCACACTTCAGCAAATACAATGAATAAATTACTATATTCTACAGAACAGATATAAATGAAGCAAGATTCTGAAATGCTTATCCCAAAAACTACAATTAAAGAAGCCTGTTTGTTCAATGAAGAGAGCACACAATTAAAAAGAACAGAGACAAAGCAACCATTCCATTTTCGCCGTTGCAACATAATTAACGATATACAGAAGAATAGACAGATGGAGCGGATGACAAGTTGCGTTCCTGCCCATCTTTGGTACATTACATGATTCTAATAACCTATATTTCATAGTCTGACTTCTGTGAAAGCTTTACTTTACTGTTAAGGTTGAGGATGAGGAAGCATTAATTACAGTCGAAGATGGAGGAAGGCAATGTCTTTGACTAGCAGACAATGGAGGATTAGAGGAATCATCTAACCTGCGAGACTGACTTCTCATTTTCTTCTTGTCTCCTTGTTGAACCTTGTCTAATGTAACTTGTCCAACCTTTGTTTCATTTAGGCTGGGTGGAAGAACGCAGTTGCAGAAAAAACCTTCATATTGAAAAGCAGAACTTACCATTAGCAATTGAAACAGATAATGTAATATAAACAAGTACATATTATAAGGGAAACATCCAAGAGAACAAAAAACATGTGTTTGGCTAACTGTTTTAAAAAATTGATCTCAGATTTATAATTATAAAAGCAATAAAACAGAAACATCTTAGAGATGTCTGCTAACTTTGTTTCTAAATTTCATAAAAAAACATGGAGTAAGAATCCTAAATACAAATTCATAAATGTCAAATTTGTAATAAATGAAACATTTAACACATATTCAATCTCTATAGCATTTGTCATTGAAGGCGTGGCAAGCAGGGGAGAGGGTATCAATGGTAGAGGAAAAGGAAAAGCAACATATATTGATCAAGAGAGGAAGAGGGGAAGCTACTAGCTATGAACAACAAAAGGAAAACAGCATAAGAGATAAAGACACCAATGGCCAACCACACCCCACCATAGACCACTGCAGCCTCCTGAAACCACACGTTACTATAAATCTCCTTCAATGGCAAGATCTAGGAATGGATCGGACCTATTGCTGGTTCTACGTATGCATGAGGCTAATTCCACAACTTTAACTTGTGACCACCTAATCACATGCCAAACACCTCCAATCATTACAACAAGACCCCTTCACCCAAGACCATCACTGTCCTAACAAAAAATTTGCAACGCCAGCAAGCCAAATGCCTCCCTCATCCACAAACTCATTTCCTCAAATTGAGGGTGGAAGGAGTTAATGTGAAGCATAAAGTAAGAAAACTCACGGCGAATGCAGCAGTAAGCACATTTCGTATAGAGTATAAATTATTTAAAATTTTAAAGGAGGAAAACGAGGGTTGATGGTGCAATTTTAGACTCCAGTTGAGAGCTAGCACATTGATCCCTCAAAATAACAATTGTGCCTAATATCCATTTCTAGATAGGAAACACTTGTGATATAAATTTACTTATCAGTTTTCACAATATCATAGTGTTGAAGTTGTAGGATTTTAGAGAAAAGAAGTAGGAGAGAAAATAATAAGAGCTTGAATATTATTAATAATAGCTTTATACTGACTTGATACAAAAGACTCAATAGTATTCTCTATTTATATACATACATAGACTCAATCCTAAATCAGGATCAAATCATACTAATAATGAAATATATTCTAAGATATCTCTATAATTATAAATTGATCATAGGAAATAACTCAAAATACTCTAATTTAATATAAAATATATTATAAGATATTTTATAATATTCTAACACATATCGTCTTGCAAATCTTCTAACATCCAAATGAAAACCCATCTCATACAAAGAGGATGAAAGATAATAACTAATCACAAAACGCTGTAAAACATCCCTTACCGAGTCTCGCGAGTCTATTAACCCATCGAGGAATCGACTTTCCAGTTAATTTGACACAAACATCATTACAGAAATGGTTGCAATTCTTTTGTATAAGATGGTAGGTATTCCCAGCATACTCTTCAGCTAGCTTCTCCATAAACTCGCGAACCTCGTTCGGCCCCAGATCTGTTGATCCAATATAGATTGATTTTCTAAAAGTGAATCCTGGACAATGTCCAGGTTCCACTTCAAAAATCCCAGTAGTTTCACGTTCATGTGCTCCAAATCCATATTCAACACCATGAACTACAAAAAAGAAAAACAGGTTAGACCTAGCAAAATCAAACAGCACAACTAACATTAAGTGCATGTTTGATTTCACTTTTGGGAGAGTACAAATTGAGTCTGGATGTGTAAAATTGATTTTGAGATATTTGAGAGTTATCGAGTAAAATTGATTTTGCCTCCAGAATTGATTCGAACGTAAGCTAGGAATTGAACCTTTTGAGTCCAAACATGATTTTTACACCGAAATTTATTATTCAACTCACTTTAACATGAATATATCAAAACATAAATCACTTTACATTCAAGTCACTTTTAATTAAAATCAATTTTACAAAATTAATATTTTTCCCGGGAGAACCAACATTGGTGTCATTTCAGTGTTTCCCTCAAAATTGAATATTCAGCTCAATCAAAATCTCAATTATAATATTAATTCAAATTCAAATAACCTAGAACAAAAAAAATCAAACAACCTAATAAAATTTAGCCTTATTTAATTTAAAGAATAAATTGTTCAATTCAATTAACTTTTAATTCCATCACCAACGAGTTTATTATACATTAATATTATTATCATGTATTCAGAGGATTGAGCTTTTTTGTACCAAACATGCGATAAACTAAACACACGATCTGAATTAAAATTAAAAATCGAGATTTGAAAAAATTAACAATTATTAATAATTAAAAATTTGATAGTGATAATATAATAATAATAATAAGGAGAAAAGAGAAAAATAGGGTTACCTTGAACACCAGAATGATAAATACCCAGGCCAAACCAATAAGCATAACCGTTAATTGGGGTGAGATCATAGACGTTGAGGTGAACCGGAACTGAACCGGGTTTTTTCTTCCGCGACAACGGAACCAAATTACACAGCATTGTACTTGTTGATATGAATATGAATATGAATATGAATATGAATGACGGTGATGATTTTTTTCGAAGCTTTAATTCGTTTTCTTCGAAGGGTTAATTGGTGTTTAAGGAAATGAAAAATGTAGAGAAAAATCAAGGGTAAAATGGGAAGAAACAATATAATAGTTAACCCTTGAAATTTAGTGATATAAGGGGATTCCTTGTTCGCTTTAATTAATTAATATTAGTAAAAGATAAGATACATGATGCTAGCTCGCTTGCTCTCCTTCGCTTTCGGAACAAGAATAAGAAGAAATAAGAATCTTGTGTAGTGTGTTTGCTTTGATCCCTACCTTTACCTTTTTATTGTTATTTTTGTCGTTGGAGGCTGCATTATTTAATGACACTAAACACCAGATATTAATTGTATAGTTATTTGAATTTAACGAATAGTCACGGTGATCAATTAATATAAACTAGTGATCGGAAGATTAATAATTGATAAAAATTATAATTATATGATATTTATATTAATTGAAAGTGTAAAAAGTTAATGCATAATCTTTTATCTCTAGTTATTTTATAATTATCTTTATAATTATATAATTAGATGATAAAATTAATTATTTTTGTTAATTGTATGATAAACGTGGTTTACACTCTTTTTTTTCTTATTTAATTTATAAATATTATTGATGTAAATATTTTTTACTCTGTCTATCAATCAAAATTATAGAACTATTAAAAAAGTATGAGTTTAATTTTAATTATTTCTGAAGTTATATATATATATATATATATATATATATATATATATATAATTGATTGTTATTATTGATATTATAAAATTGGCTTAATTGCAGTTTTAGTCCCTCTATTATTATCAATTTACGGAAATGGTCACTCTATTTTAAAAGTTGACAATTTTGTTCAATCTCTCAGATTTTTGAACTAAAAAAATGTGAAATTGACATATTTTTAATGACGTTACATATAATTTTATGATATAGAACCATCTAGATGCATTAATTATTTATATGTCATTAATTAAATTAAAAATATGAAAAAAAAATCGAAGTTGAAAGCTAAGTTTTTACTGCGTTTTATTCCAATTTTATGGGTGTTAATCATTTAACATTATCGTATCATATGTCACGTTATTTAAAACATCTCATGTTACATTTTTTAGTTAAAAAATCAGAATGAGGGACAAAAACTGTCGACTTTTAAAATAGATTGACTAATTTCGTAAATCAGTAAAAAGATAGGGACTAAAATTGCAATTAGGCCTATAAAATTTTAATTTAAATATATTTTTAAATATTTATTTTATTCAAAATTAATTTTTAGTACATCGTTTCCAAAATCGAGTTTATGATAACTTGTAGGATTATTAAAAAAATTGGGAGGGGTAATTGTGTAAATAATTAGAGGACTGGGTAATGTTGAATTTTTTTAAAGAAAGGTATATACACTTATATAAATTCATGTTGTGTAAGTTGTGATCCTAGCATCAACGAAACGAATCAAATGTTTTAGAACCACAAGAGACGTTGACACAACATCTCCATCCAAAACCTTAAAGTAATGGATATATAAGTCATTTCTTTTATATATTCAACATTTTCTTCATTCTTAATTGATATGAGATGTAACCATTCACACTTGAACTTAACAAGTTTAGAATTTCCCTTTAACTCTTTTCTTAAAAAAAAAAACTATTAAGATGGTGATGTGTCATACTAGTGTTAAGATGGTAAATCCAAATTTCAATTAATAAATTCTAAGACCTTTGAGATGAATATTTTCCTTTTTTACATTAAAATTTTACACTTTAATATAGACAAAAAAATTATACTAATTATTTATTAAAAATTTGAATTAATTCATGATAAATTGATATTAATAATGATAAACAAATATAAATATAGAAAAAAGTAAAAAGAAGAGAAATAATCCAATTAGGGTTTAATAACCAAAATGAACAAAAGATAAAGTTAGTAAAGTGACAATAAATATATATACAAGAGAATAGAAAAGTCTATTATAACCTTTCTATTAATATATAATAATATTATCTAATACCTCCCCTCAAACTCACGGTGCATTAACATAAGCATCGAGAGTTTGTCAACAAAAAAACGATAACATTTAATAGAATACATCTTTGTGAACAATATGTAAGGAAAATGAGACAAACAGTAGAGTAATGGTTCAATGTTTAAGACAATGACAAGTAAAATGACAATCAATTTCAATGTGTTTGGTGCGTTCATGAAAACCGAGATATGAGAAATTTGAATAGCACTTTCGTTATCGCAGTGCATCGGAGTTGGCTCAGAAAGAGAGAAACACATATCAGAAAAAGCCAACACAACTAAATTATTTCAACAGTAGTGTATACCATAGCACGATATTCATCTTCTGTAGAAGAGCAAGAGATAATGTCATGTTTCTTACTCTTCCAAGAAATAAGAGAGTGTCCAAGAAAGATACAAAAACTTGTGGTGGATTTACGATTTGTTGTGTCACCAGCCCAATCAACATCAAAATAAGCATGTAACTCCAATGAGGACGAAGATGGAAAGAGAAGGCTCTGAAATTGAGTTACTCAAAGATAACAAAGAATACGAAGAACAATTGTCCAATATACTGTAGTGGGAGAGACAACAAACTGACTGACAACATGAACAACATAAGCAATATCAGGTCTAGTAATCGTAAGATACACCAAGCTGCCAACAAAAGTATGGTACAAAGTGGGATCTGGTAAAGAAACACCATTCAATGGAGCATATTTGACATTCAACTCAAAAGGAGTATCTGTTGCTTTAGCATCAGAAAGATAAGCATGTTCAAGAATGTTGGCAATGTACTTGGATTGAGAAAGAAGGTAGCTTCTAGGAGAGTAGGCAAATTTAATCCCCAAGAAATAGTGAAGAGTTCCCTAATCCTTCATCTCAAACTGCTTGGCTAAGTTCAATTTCAACTCATTGATTCCACTAACATCACCACTTGTAATAATCATGTCACCAACATACAAAGAAAGTATAATGCAATCATAAGCGGTTGACCTTATAAACAATACAGAATCATGTTCACTAGAGTGGAAACCAAGAGAAGGGATCAGTGGAGAATTTCTCAAACCGAGCTTGAGGAGTTTGTATAAGACCATATAGAGCCATTTTTAACTTACACATTTTTCCCTGATTATGAGAAACTCCTTGTAGAGGGACCATATAGACTTCTTAATGAAGCTCACCATTTAAAAATGAGGTTTTGACATCCATTTGAGAAATATGCCACCGATGAGTAGATGCAACTGCAATAAGAGTATGGATAATAGTCATCTTGGCTACAAGAGTAAAAATTTCTTCATAATCCATACCATATTGTTGAGAGAATCCCTTAGCAATAAGACGTGCTTTCTAGCGCTCAACCGACCCATCAGACATAGTTTTGATCTTGTATATCCAACAAGACCCAATAGCATGTTTAACAGGAGGAAGAGGTACTGATTCGCAAATATTTGTTTTCGGCAATGTAGAGAGTTCTTCTATCATAATCTGCTGCCAAAGAGGATCGAGAATAGCCTCTTTATAGGACGAGGGCTCAAACAAATTGTGGCAAGAGGTTAAGAAAGAAGCAAACGAAGTTGCGTAAGTGGAATAGACAAAACTAGGTAACTGAGTAGATTTATGGTGATGAAAGGGGCAACGAGGAGACGAAGGATCAGCAATCACAGGAGGTGGTTGGACAGCTGAGGGGACATTAAGGATGTCATCATGTGGAGTAGTAGTATTTGTCTTCTAATTCTAAACATTATAATCACTAGAAACATTACAATCACTAGAAGCATTACCATTAGAACCAAACGAATCAATATGGGTTAGTTTTGAACTCTTAGTAATTTGAGAATCATAAGAAACAGAGTAAAAAAGGATATGCTCAAGAAAAACAACATTACGAGAAACATAAAGTTTTCTTGCACGAGGATCATAACAACGATAATCCTTTTGACCATTCCCATAACCAAGAAAAACACACATAGTTGAACAAGAAGGCAACATATTGCGCTCTACTTGTGGACGAAGAACAAAACAAGTAGAACCAAAGACTTTCAAAGAATAGTAATCAGGAATAAAAGCATATAATTTTTCAAAGGGAGACAAACCTGATATGACAGACGATGAAGTTCTATTAATAGCATGGACAATGATAAGGACTGTTTCCTCCAAAACTCACTAGGAACTGAAGCAGACAACAAAAGGGAACGAGCAGTCTCAATAATATGACAGTGTTTCCTTTCAGCAACTCCATTTTGTTAATAAGTATCAATACAAGATGTTTGGTGGTGGGTGTCATTGTAAGAAAGTAATTCAAAGAATTTATTAGGGGTATATTCACCACTTAAATCAAAACGAAAACACTTTATAACAACATTGTGTTGAGTCTTAACCATAACACGAAACATATGATAAATGTCAAAAAATTCATACCAATTTTTCATAAGATAGACCAAAAAAAATGAGTATAATCATCAATAAACGAAACATAATATCTAGATCCACCTTTGGCGAAAACCGGTGATGGACCACAAACATCAAAGTGAACTAAATCAAAAGGCGCATATGAAATAGAAACACTTTTGCTAAACGGTAAAGCTGAAAATTTAGCAAGTTTACAACCATAACAATCATAAACATCACTGGTTTGTAACTGTCCAGAGAAAATATTTTAATCTAGAAGCAGAAACATGTCCAAGGCAATAATGCCATAAATAAAAACTAGAAGACGAATAATTCAAGCGAAAACAAGATAATAAGTTAGCAGTGGTTGTTGAGGTTGCAATATCTGAGACTCACAAATCATCCAAAACATAAAGTTTCCCCTTTCTATGGCATGTCCCAATCAACCTCCTGGAATGTGGATCCTTCACACAACAATAAGTGGAAGAAAATATAACTTAATAACTGAAATCACATAGTTGACTGATAGAAGCAAGACTCAAAGTGAGATTAAGAATAAAATAGACATCAGAAAGAGACAAGTTAGGTGTGGAGACAGAACCAATGCATGCTAATGGCATATAAGTGCCATCAATAGTCATAACCAACACAAATGAGGTAGGATTCACAGACACAAAAGATTTATTATCTTATGTCATATGGTGAGATGATCCAAGATCAATAATCTATATGGAAGGAGATATATCTGACAAACTAGAGGAGTTCAAACCTTTAGTAGAAGAGAAAGATATGACATGTGATTGAGTGGCAAGAAATTTTTGGAGCTATTCTGCAATATCAGATATATGGGAAACAATCTCATATGAGTATACATGATTAGAACTAGAGTCAATTGTAGGAGGAGCAGAAACAACAACATTGGACAATGTCTCCCTAAAATTCTTCTTATGTGCTCTCCCCAATTTTGGACAATGGGATTTCCAATGACATTTTTCTTTGCAAAAACCACATTCATCATTACGAAAGCTCAACTTGCCCTTGAGATTTTTCTCTTTGAACAAGAGCAACAAAAATAGATGGAGGAGTTGAGAGAATTCCTTTATTGGACACAACGAAGTAGGTCTTGAGTCAGATTTCTTTTGCCAACAATTCACTAACTACTGATTAAACAATATGAGGAGGAGAACGATGCGGAATACTCCCACGAAGGCCCTCAAAATTATCACGAAGAGCCATCAGAAACCAAACCAGACGTTGCTCCTATCTCTGATCAATGTACACTTTGACAGCTTTCAACTCAGTTGATTCCATAAGAGCCAACCGATCCCACAAATTAGTCATTGTCGAATAAAATTCCTGAATGGTTATATTGTTCTGCTTAAGGACCCTAATATCACCTTCCAATTGATACCGTTGTGCAAAGTTAGACTGATCATACAAACATTTCCAATAATCGCAAATCTCTTTAGTAGTATCATATTTTGCTAGTTGCACACCTATAAACAAGTCAACATAATTATTAATCCAAATAATGATTTTTGAATTACTAACATTCCATGTTTTCAAATCTTTTGCATATTCAACTTCTTCTTTTTATGAGTGGGCTTAAAATAAGTTTCATCAACATAACCCCACATATGTTTTCTAATCAAAATTTTGTTCATCACATAACTTCAATAAGAGTAATTATGTCCATTGAGGTGGATACTAACAACTTGAAGAGAATCATCCTTAGCACCAGCCATAACAAATAATGACAAAAAAATACGACGAACACAATCATTGAAACAAAAAAATTAGGGATAACCTGTCAATAGCAGAGTCAATCAGGAATTAAACAAAATTGTGCCAAAAGCAGAAGAGCAGAATCGTACAGGAAACAAAGAGGCAGAATCGGATCGGAAACGAAAGGAGGAAATTGGTACCGGCCGCAAAATGGGTCGTACAAAATCAACCATTTGATTTCAAAATCAACCAAAGCTCTTTGATATCATGTTAACATAAGAAGAGAGGAATAAGAGAAAAAAAAACTCCACTAGGATTTCATAACCAAAATGAACAAAAGATAAAGGTAATAAAGTTACGATAAATATATATACAAGAGAAAAAAAGTCTAAAATACCCTTACTAATAATATATAATAATATTATCTGAACAATGAGTATGTCTCCATCACTATCTTCACTCTTTTTCTTACAAAGATCAACTATTTTCAGTCTTAAAAACAACCTCAAGCCACGTTAAAAAAGAAAAAAGGAAATGGAGGTGGTATTACTAGTACTAGTATATGGCAGTGACACAATAATTTTCATGAATATGTGAATAAGTAAGCCATAAGGCGCAAAATCTCATGATTCCGCATGCCATAGGTTCCTTAAACAATGATGTTTGACAATGGAGCGTGAGACAGGATATAATTATTATAGGTAGTGGATGTCGGATTTTTGCTTTCGAGCCCACGATTGCAGCGTTCATTACACAACTAGAAGTTACTCCTCGTCGAGCGAACGACAGAAATAAGCACTTTTAGTCCAAATTCTTACCTAAAAAAGTTCAATAATAATCTAAATCACGTTAATTTCGCATCATTATTTGTTTTTCAACCAATGGCCAATTGTTTTTCATTGTCACCAATAGAGTAAAATTATTCTCACGACCGTGTAATCCTAATTCACGCTTCTTATTAGTGATAATAAACAATTTAACACTTAATAAATTCTATTTCACAACGATTGAAAGAGCCAATGTCAAATGATCAAAAAACAACAATGTTATTGTTGTTTTTTGGGCCCACGTCAAAATGTTCATTGCAAGTTTTAATAGTTTGGAATTAGTTTAAATATACCCAATTTTAGTTTTAGTACTTATAATTTTTTTTTTAATTTTATTCTTGCAAAGTCAGAAACCATTTCTTTAATCCCCTATTGTCTGGCTCTATTTAAAAAATATGACGTGTCAAATTGAAATTCAGTTGGCACGTGTCACATAGCATTCATAAATTGATGTAACATGGCAACACATAAATTTAGCAAATATTTTTTAAATTGCACTAATATTTGATGGTTGAGTTAATAAACGAGAAGAGAGAAAATAGTGAAAATTAACCTTGGATTTCTTTTCTTGCGGGGATGGTGCATGCATATAAAAAATTAAACTCTTGAATATTTTTTATTTATTTTGATGGTCACACATATAAAAAGTTCAACGGTTGAATATATTTGATAAAAGTGTAATTTTAAAATTTTATAAAATTTTATAGATTTGATTTCCTCAATAAATACTATTAATTTGACAGTCGAATTAATAAAATTTAATGTCTGTAACGAATTATAAAGTGAAGTAAATGTAATTAGAGTTACTCTTGAAATACACAAATTTTTACTATATATATATAGGATGGTGTGGGTACTAGAGTATTCATGCAAGCCAATTTTTTACGAGTACCCAATGAATATGAGTTTCATTGTCATCTATAATGACATACAATATTTTCAAGTGAAACTAGATTTCTTAAATACATAAGACCAAGATTGTTTCAGAAGTGTATTTAGCTTAAAAGTAAAATTTTATCCAACCATGAGTGTTTGTCTTGAGCATGTTTAAGGTGTGCAACCGCACAAGATCCCAAATTTTTATGACCACTCAAATTTTATTTTTATAGCATAAAAAATTATATAACAAAAAGAATGTAGTATAAAAAATTATATAATAAAAAATGTCAAAGTTTTAGTGGTTCAATATTTTTCTTCTTAAAATCTAGGTCTAACATTCTAAATTGTAGAACCCATATGGTTGAATATGCAACAAAAATGATGAATACCTTTTATCCTTATACTAAAATTAGAACTCTAAAAAATAAAAAGACTTTGTTTATCAATTCTCGTACTCTTGTTACATTTGCTCTATAAAGTTTGTGAAGAATAACAAATAATTCAGATTATTTTTCATACAAATCTTTTTTACCAACAATTGTTTACCTCTACTCTCATCTAAAAAAACTCTTGTTGAGATGATTAATGAATGAAATATTGTCATGCAAAAAGATCTTGATCACATCAAATATAATGAAATTCATTATCATTATCTTAGTTATAAGATCAAAAATGAATTGATTAATATGTATATAAAGACATAACAACTTGATTAATATCGCATCAAATATAATGCAGTTCATTATCATTATGTAACTTATAAAAAATAAAGAATATATATAATAAGGCATCCAATTTAAACTTTACACAAAACACCAAAATAAGGACACCCCTACCAATCATAAGAATATTTCAAGTCTACCAAACAAACTTACTTAAGTGTAACAAAAGTTACTTATGAAGTCAACATATTTCTACTATATACACGACGAGGTGTGTACTAGAGTACCCATACCAACTGAATTTTTACATATACTCAATGGATACGAGTCTCGTTGTCATCCCTAATGACATGCATCATTCTCAAGTCAAACTTGATTTTTTTAAAATAGACAAGATCAAGAGTGTTTCAAAAGCATATTAGCTGAAAAGTAAAATTTCAACTTACCATAAAAGTATTTTAGACCTACCAAACAAACATAATTCAATAAATATAAATAATATTTTTTATTAATATTATTTTTATATTATATTTTGTACATTATATTAAATCATATACTTGATAACCTTTTAAATTACTTAAGCAGGCTGGCCAATATAATTTGTTGGCATGTTTGAAGATACTATTGTTTAAACAGAATTTAAATAAGCAATCATGTAAGATCAAATTCTCTAAAAAGTGTGGGATAGACATTAAAATAAAATTTAATCCTATCAATTTATTATACTATTAATCTCTTCAAAGATGAGTCAAATGACTTATTTTAAGGTTGTAATACTACAGAATGCTCCCAGTCCCTATGCTCTTATGTATGTACAAGAAAAAAAAAAACTAACTTCCAGAATATAGTTAATTTCATTAAATATGTTAATAATAATAAAAAATATCAGTTGTATTCTTAAAATTATCCTTTATAAGAATTTGTTTTATGAGAAAAAATAATTATTGAAAAATAAAATTGAAATTAATAAAAGTGTATTGTAAGAATAATAACATTAGATGGTAGAATTAATTAACTTTTCTTTATATTTAAGACTACAAAGTAAAATTTTTATTGCTAATTTTCGAAACTATATTCGAGACTAGAGGGAGCATGTATTTAAAAAGGTTAAGAAGTCGCGTTATTTTTTCAAAATGACCAGACATATAAAAAAAAATGATAGATAACAAATTAAATTTTGAACCTTAAATTATTTGAAAAAATTAATATTTTTATGCATAACCTAACTCAGTCCATCCTATTTTTATTCCTACTTTTTTTTTACAATATTTTCCCCTATTTATAACGCGCGCGCACACATATATATACATATATACATCATAAACATAAGTTTTTAGTACACAAAATATGTATAGCACTCCTCTAACGTTAAATATAAATAAAAGTTGATCAAAAAATTAAAAATATTAAACTAAATATATCAATTTTATTTAATTTATTTTAACTTATATTTATGAATTAGAGGGAGTTTTGAACATTTTAAACCATAAATAAAAAAATATATTGCTCGCATTTTGTTTACAGTAAATTTATAGTTTATAGTGATTATTTCCACGACAATCAACAAATTTTCGATAATATTTTTAAAAACATATACCATAAACTATATATTTGTGGAAAAAAAAATTAGTATAAATTTAAATTTCATTGAATACACATTATCAATATAAAAATAATTTAATTGATTGTCATCACAAACCATTGATTGAGTAATTTTTTAATTATGGTAGTTTCAATAATGTAATGACATAATAAATCCAAGGTAAATTTATGTTAACATTTTCAGTAAAAAATATAGGAAATATTTAACATCAGTAAAAAAAAAAGAATATGTTCAACAATAGCCTTAATAATGGGGTAATTTATTCTCTCACCTTAATCCTGAGAGTATCAGAGATAGACAATTGGACTTTGAGCCCAATCCAATCCTCCTCAGTAGCCCAACTTGTAATGCCCCAATAAAAGAACAAGCCCAGAAGTCTAAACGCCATGTCGTATATTGCAACATACTCTATACTCATTCCTGTGATGTCGTTGATTAATTGGCATTATTCAACTGCAAAATTCATCGGTATCTAATTCAAAAAAAATCTGAATATGTCTATCATTCTTCGAACAATTCAAAGAGCTCATAGATTGAAACCCAAATTTTCTTCACCTTGTTCTGTAATTAGAGGCAGTGGTTTCGGTAACAGAAGTTACGCTGCAGAGGCAGTTACCAAATCACCCTTTGAATCCAACATTTTGCGAATACTACGAAACGAGATCGAGTATCAAGCTGATTACGCTCCTCCACACCAGGTTCCAACTCTCTTCTAGAAAAAAATTGAATCAATATACGGTTATTAGGGTTTTGCATTAATTTCAATTCAATGTTATTAATCCATTAAGTTCATGTTTGGATTGACTAATATAGAACAAATTATTTGAACTTATTTACTAGCATAAGGCATAAGCATTGTGAGACGATTTGAGAGAGCATATGTAAACAACTGATGACATCTCTGTAAGCTGTTTTTAGCTTATTTCTATAAACTCTGCCGGTTAGCTTAAGAAAATAACTTATTGATCGTATAAGTATGTTTGTTATGGATTAGACAATAAGTGATTTTGGTATCAATAATTTAGATAGTATTTGTTAGAGATTAGAAGAAAAAAAAACAGCAGCTGTGTTGTGTTTTTCCACCGTAGTGACACTTTTTAAAAAAAAATCAGTTGTAAAAAATGATTTATATGAGAAGCTACTCAAAACAGCTTCTCATTTTAAGCAGACTTATCATTTTAAGCAGTTTTTAGATTATTTTTCAGATTCAGATTATTTTCAAAAGCTATAACAAACAAATGGAACCCCTAAAATGATTTTTTTTTAAAAGCTGTAACGATCTTTTGTTATAAAAATAGCTCATACACAAGCATTTATATGATCAACATTAATTAAATTGTTTATCCAAATAGGACTCAACTTCTAGAATAGTGGAATGAAAATTGATACATCATAAAGTAAAATATCCAAACAACAAATTCTCTTTATTAGGTAATCATTTAGTATAATGTATTTTTTTTTTAAATTCTATCTTATGCAGCCTGAGACTCAATTCAAGTCGTTTACTGTTGAAGAGCGACCTGGTGAACAGGTGGTTACGATTCAGGGAAAATTTGGGGACAATGAAGATATCAAAATTGAAGCTACAATGTTTGATGGGTTTGAACAGGTCCCTGCACTTGGTGATGACAGTTCAGGTGTAAATGTGCGTCTTCACATCAGTTTAATCGTGGATATATCGAAAGGGAAAGGTGGTAATGAATTAGAATTTCTTTGCTCGGCATGGCCAGATGGTTTGGATGTTGAGAAAGTTTACATATTAAAGCGTGGTCAGATGCCGACTAGGCCTTACCTTGGACCTCATTTCAGGTTTGAATTACGTTTTTTCTTGTGTCTATTATTTGGCTATTAAACATTTGTTGTTTGGTGGGAATTAAGGTTTTAATCTGCAGTAACAGTTGTGTTGCAATATTTGATATTGCGAAGAATTGAGGCTGTTGATGTGGCTGCAATTGTGGTCGTAGATATATCAAAAACCAAAGTGTTGTGGCCATAGTTGCAGTCACAGACCTTTTTTAAAATGACACATTGTTTTCACTTTGTTTACTGTTTTTAAAGTTCAATCTAGATTGTTTTCATTGTTTTTCGTACAAACCTTTGAAAAAACAAAATGAAGACAATGTGGTGTTTTTGTGTTTAAAATTGAAAATAGAAAATGAAAAATGAACTGAAATTGGAAGCCTAACAGGTCCTAAACATTTCAATTTTTTTCACTGGCCAAAAGTTTTTGATTTAGATTTCAACTATGCAAAGAGTTAATTTGGCAATACAAAATTTATAGCAAAGCCCTAGCTGTTTTGAAGATATTCAGTTGGTATGCTAACAATTTTTGTCTGTTTAAATTGTTGGTCTCAGGAGCCTGAACCCTAAGATTCAGGAGAAGTTTTGCGAGTACTTGGACACCAGGGGAATAAATAATGAACTATCTGTTTTTTTACATGAATATATAACGAACAAGGATAGAATTGAACTTCTAAGGTGGATGGATCGTCTCAAGTCTTTTGTGGAAAAATAGTCTGGTAAGTTTGGTAGTTGTAAACACCAAGTTTTGCCATTGTAAGAATTAGTTTCTCTAGTAGAAAGTAGAAACCCATTTGATTTGTAGTATTAGCATCAATTTATTTATATGACGGCAATTTGCCTTAAGAATGTTAAGCATTAGGAGCCGGCGAGAGCAGTAAATAATGAACTCCCTGTTTTCGTACATGGTTATATGATGGATAATGATAACCAAGGATAGAGTTGAACTTCTTTGGTGAATGGTTTGTTTCAAGACTTCAAGAAATAGATAGGTAAGCTTCGCAACTAAAAATTGATGTAGACACTTTGAAGTTTTGTTGCAGTAGAAGTTAACTTTTCCTGTAAAAATCATATGATTTATTTGCACCATTTTCTTTATTTGGAAAATCATGTAAAATACCTTAAGAATTGGACATTAGGAGTCCTGTTTTGTTTTGTTGCTTTCAGGGGAAGAAATTTATTAAATTATCAGAAAATTTAGTAACAACTAACAAATTAAAGTGTGAATTTGTGTTTGAGGCTGAGAAGTGGTAATAATAACTAATAAGGCTAAATACAAGGTTCATAATTGCTAGTAAGGCTAGATACACTTTAAACTGATGCCTCACCTGTAGAACTTTTGTTTGACTTGTGTTATGAGTAAAAGGGCAAGGCCTGTGTTAGCTAAATAAAAGTAACTCCTATCCTTGGAAATGACAATATATTTGTCTATTTTGTGATTTCCTTGCATTTATGTTTTGTGTTCATAATCTGTTTTTTATTTTTCATTATTTATTTGGTGATATATGGGAATAATGTGTTGATACTGGCGATGAGATCACATAAGTTAGGTTTTGATTATGTGTCTGTATAGGCTAAAATAAGCAAAGCTTCTTCTGGGGTTGTTACCTTGTCCGAATGAACGCAGATGAACGCAGATTTATTGTAGAAGTAGTTGCGAACTTCAAATTGGGCTGTGTCTACCTTGAAGCTGTTTGAGTTCTTGTTAGGACTTGCATTTGCTACACAGGTTAGGTTATTTTCTTGTGTAGTGACCGTTTAGAGCATCGGCAAGAAGGCAACTAAAGTGCGACTACTTGAAAGCTTGAGTTTATAGTTTTACAAAATTCACTGTTGCAACACATTGGGATGCGGTAAACGTCAAGGGAACAAATATATCCAACAGGCTAGTAATAGTATGATAACATTTTTCATTTAGGTGTAAAATTATAGCTTGAGGTTGGTTTAACACGAGTTTAGTTCAACATATGAGAGGAGATAGATTTTAATGGAGGAGAGAAGAGAGGAGGTGAAAGGAGGGAAATAGAAACATGTTTGGTTCAAAGAAGGGGACGGGAGGGGAAGGGATAAAAGTTTAATTGTTGTTTTTGGTTCAAGGGGATAAGAGTGATTTAAATGATTTTTTTAGTTATATTGAGCACATCTCCTTTCTTTCAAATATTTTCAAAATGGAGGGAGAACAAAATCAACTTAGACTATATTTGGGTTGATGGTATGAGATGGAATGAAGTTATGTTCTATTATTTGGATTGTTAAAAATGATAATGGAATGAAGTGGATTCTATTATATTCCATCACTTATCTTCACTTTTATTACCCTTCAATTTGGAAGAAATGAGATGAAATCATTTTTTATTATTCATTTCATCGTAAAATATTCAAACAATGGAGCAAATGTTTTATTCAATTTTGCTCCACTTCACTCCATTCTACTTTGTTCCTCTTTGCTCCGTTTCACTCATTTTAACATATTCAAACATAGCCTTAAGGAGGGATTTCATACGTCTTATTACTCGTTATGAAATTTGAATCAAACATAAAAACTCAACCATCAACCATTTTTCTTCCCTTCCCCTCTCCCTCTTACAAACCCTTTCAACCAAACAAATCTTAAAACTTTCATTTAAAATTCTCTCAAACTTTAGTGTATAAGTATAATAAACAAGATCGAAGGATTAACTTTGGAAGAATAAATAATTTTAATTCATGTAACACGAACTGTGTAAATACATTTTGCATGTATGATGGTTATAACTTATAGCTTCAAATCTAATTGCTACGGACTTAAAGTTTTTATTTTATTAAATTTGTGGATGTCATCGTTTTTTTTATATATAAAAAATAATTATAAATCAATCTACGTATGGAGACTAATGAGTAAAAAAAAAATTGGAGATTAATTTATGAGAGTTGCTCATCCTCCACTGTGTCTAAAGGTCCCTCAAAATTTCAAATTTACCCTTTAACGGATCTCATGTTCTGGGTCAATAAATTTTCAAATCCGTGAATCTAGTAACTTAAATTATTGAATTCTGATATATGATAAGCACCAATATATATGTTATGTCAGTCTTTTTACGAAACATTTTTTTTTTTGACACTCAACCTCAATTCTTTAATCTATTTTTACGTTTTTAGTGTTCAAAAACTTTATTTTTCTATCCATTGATATCATCAACTCTATTTTTCTTCACTACAAAGGTAATGTAGCTCTAAAACCTTCCTCATTACCATTTTGGTTGTTAAAAAGTTTTTAAAATTCTATAAAGAGTGGTATTGAATTTTGGGATTCGGTAGTGTGTTTTTAAAAACTTACCATTATCAGATTCATGCATCTGGTAGGTGTTAATGGAGTATAGAATTGTCTATTTTGTACTTAGTTATGGTTGAAATCCGAGAGCGTCAACATGTGTCTAAGAGTAGGAGCTTTCACGTATAACTTGTTGTCGTTTAGCGATAGCTTTAGCTTGACGCTCTATGCATACAAATTCATCTTGGGTCTTCCTATCGTGTATGAATCAGTAATATCACTGTTATATTTCATATCTGAAAGCAAAAATCAACACTGTCACATTTCAACATTTTGACTATATCAAATTTCAACAACATAAACTACTTTAAACTATAACAACAATATAAATTAATTATATTTCACTAAAAACTCATTACAAATCAAAAATATTTTGTCAAACACTTGACATACAACAGCTGTAACAACATAAAAAACATCAACTCAATTGTAACCAACAACCAATTGACATAACACAATAACAACATCAACATTCATTCTTAACTACCCATTGAAACTACAACATAAACATAATTATATATCAATACAAACTCTTACAAATCAAAAACATAAACATAACACTAAAATAAAAAATATAAAAACAAAAAACTTACCTTTTGATGATTAAGAGTTGATCATCAAAATGTGAGGTTTTAGCGTAGATTTGAGGTAAGAAAATGAGATTGAGTTAGATTTAAGAGAAATTGAAGTTTATAGAATTTTTGATTTAAAAAATAAAGTGAGCGGAGAAAAATATATTATGCCCTATATTAAGGTACCTATCGAGTGTATGGTTCCGATAACTTAAGTTATTGGAAACGTGATTCCAATAAATTACAAAATTGTATCCTCCAATCCGGTAAGGAGGATTTTGAGGGTTTGTAGACTGCTAAGAGGATAAACAATTTCCTTAATTTGTTGAAACGATTGAAATCTATTTAAAGGTCAGCCTCATATATTTTTTTGTTGTTTTTTTATAAGTATCAGTAAGATATCAAACCTCTTATTCAATGATAAAAGGAATTAAAAATCTATTATTTGGAAGTGTAAGCCGTCCCAGGGGCCTAGAGCTAGTCTATACCAGCCTAAGGCTAGACAAAATTTAAAGTCTAGACTTAATTTTTTGAAAGTTTAATTTATGAGCGACAATGAAAAATGTAACCTAAGACAATAAACAACAATTATTTAGACCACACTTTTAGAACTCTTGTCAAACAATCATTTTTTACCACAGTTTTTCATTGTTGTCTTAACAAATATTATTATAGTGGTGATCGAGGAATTTAATTGTAACAACTAAAAAAATGAGAGACTAAATTTTATTAAAAAAATTATGAGACCAAAAATATACATTAACTCTAACAGTAAAATTATAATTAAACCTTATTCTTAGGATTTAGTTTAAATCTTTATTTTATCATATACTTTAAATTCCATCATTTAACTTGTCTACATCATGTTTTCGCTAAAAGCTGAAACTATTTTTTTAGCACGGATTTGGAGATTAAAAAAATCAGAAATATAACTTTGGTGAGGGGACGTAAGCAATCAAACAAAAAGATTTGAAGAACAAAAAATCCTTAGAAATGAACCATGTGAAAAAGGTTACTTGTTCTATGTAGTTTGTTTGCAGCTAGCTGTGAGAATGGGACGGCATGTTTTTGATGAATGACAGCCACCTTTGTTAATTATAGTTTAAATGTAAAGCCTTTGTCGTTACTAGATTGAGTAGGTGTTGATTTGTACGCTAGTTATTATACTTTCATTTATAAAAATACACATGAATCTTTCCTAGATTTGAAGCCATATGATGATAGTGACTTAGTACATGAATCTCCTATAGGACAAAAAAGTCTTCCTATGCCAAAACCAAAATAATATGGCAAGTCTTGTAAGAAAAACATTTCATGTGTGGACAAACTATGATCTAATCTTATTTTTTATATTAAATATTTTATGTTTGTTATTGTTATCCAATTCCTAGCCCACTAGTTTAGTCTTTGTTATATAGTGAATAAAAAAATATTTTTATTAATTAATATACTCAGTTTGCAATTGGCCCCTACACTTCTAAGTTCTAATACGTGATATTGGAATCTTATTATGAGAGAAGAGGAAAGACCCTCAATATTAATTAAAAATAATATTTAGCTTTTATTTATTTATTGAATTATCTACTCATTCTGAATGCATTGTGACATTAGTATTTGTCATTAGGGCCGACCAACATGTTGAGGCCTAAAGTGAAATTGATCTATGACACTTTTTATAGTTTATTATAGATTTAGTAAAATTATTAGTTTTTTATTAAAAATTATATTTAAATACTTTAGAATATAAAATTAATTATTAAATTAATATAATCGACTTAGTATAATATTGTATTTTCAATTGATAATATAGACAATCGATTTAATATTTTTTGAGATAATATTAGTTTTAAATAAGATTTTATTAGTTTTAATTTTAAAAATATTAGAATATAAAATATTTTAATTTATTAAGTAAATTTTTTGAAATCTTTTTATTAATTAAATTTTCTATTTTTTATCATCTAAAGTGATGTCTTTAGTAGCCTTATTTTAAGATTGATCTTGTATGTCATCAAGTGTATATGATCTAATTTCACATTATAAACATTAAAAATTAATTTAACATAAGTGCATCTCAAATTACG
>JBBPBP010000001.1:64019934-64033856 GCA_037974735.1 Cicer chorassanicum
TGTTCTTCACTTAATTATTTGACACCTTATCCTGAACATTTTGTAAGTGTCTTTTTTAGGATAATTTTAGAGGAGAAAGAGAGGAGAATTTGTTTGTCTTTTTAAAATTAAGTAAGTTATATAACGTTTGTAAGAGTGATTGAAATGTTATATAATCATATATCATGCATGTTATCCTTTTATTTATTTATTTTAAATCTCAATTATATATTAAAGGGTTAAATAGGTTTTTAATTCCTATAAAATTTAGAAATTTCTTTTTAAGTTTCTGAAAAAACATTTTTTAGTCGCTACACAATTATTCAACAAACTATTTTAGTCCTTGGTGAAATGAAACATCTTTCAACTTTTAAAATTTTGAACGATATTTTGCAAGCATGTTTAGAAAATTATTAAAAGTTCATCCACACAAATTTAGAATTTTTTAACTTGGGATGAATTAAATATGATTTTTTAAATGTCATATATATGTTTTAAGATAAAAGTCCTTAAAATATAGACCTAAAAATCAAATTTTGAATTCATTTTTTGTGGAAGAACTTTTTATAATGTTGTAAATATATCTACAAAAAAAAAATGATTCAAAAATATATGTCATTGTTTCAACAAAGACTAAAAATATTTGCATGATAATTTCATAAAAACTAAAAAATATAAATTTTTTACAAAAACTATCAAAATTTTATAAGAACTAATCCTACATTAAAATATAGACTTAACCTTTCAAAACTTTTCCTTTAAAACTCTATTAATTCCTCCTCCTAAATAGAGCCATTTTTTTTTCTTTTTCTCTGCATTGCTTTTCAAGAGTTGTCCATGAACTTTGAATACACTCTTATGAAAGGGATATATGAAATGCCAAAGTTAGTGGAAACTGGAAGCTGACAAGTTTATGTTGCTGGTTAATGATGTCAATGATGCATTAAGGCCTAGTCAACTAGTTGCATCCTCAAACAAAACCACAATGAATTCAGCTTCATATCAATTGGTGCCATTCAACATGCTTTTTATTTAAATAATAATATATTATGGGATATACAATCATTTTTCTCTCTCTTTTCTTTTCTAGCTTCTTTTTGTTTCCTCACAAGAGTTTGTTTGTGATAAAAAATCCAATGAACCAAAAAAAGAAAAGGAAACTTTATGCAATATGGGGAATTCAGCCATCTCCACGATTATAATGGACAGGTTCCAATCCACAAGTGATGATAATTTTTAAAAGAGAAAAGTGGTGTTTAATATAATCCTTTTCATATTTGACAATTTCATGAGAACCAAATATTCGTTAATTTATTACACAAAAAAGAAAAATAGTGAGCCAGTCTTTTGTGAATAAGTTTAGATAGATTATACTTTTTTAAAATAAAAAAATAAAATCTAATATATCAATTAAGATCTTGATAGTAGTAAACATGAATTCGTGTTCCTTGTTGTCAATAAAATCTTAAAATTATAAAACTTTGAGATCCGTTAGATCGAGATCAGATAATCCAAAATAAATAAAAAATTTAATTGTTACTTTATATTTAAAAATACCGAACTTAAATATGGCTGTTCAATTTTGACTAAACAACTATCAATGTCTCGATTTCGTGAATGCACGAATTCAAGTTGTAGTCAATCCAAATCCAGAAAACACCAAGATACGTCACTTTAGTGAACTATTACAATTTTTTATTTTGCCAAAGGTAACCCTTGGTTAGAAGTCGAAGACAATTTATTGAGATACACAAATTCATTTAAAATCTTAAAATTATAAAACTTTGAGATTCGTTAGATCGAGATGAGATAATCCAAAATAAATAAAAAATTTAATTGTTACTTTATATTTAAAAATACCGAACTTAAATATGGCTGTTCAATTTTGACTAAACAACTATCAATGTCTCGATTTCGTGAATGCACGAATTCAAGTTGCAGTCAATCCAAATCCAGAAAACACCAAGATACGTCACTTTAGTGAACTATTACAATTTTTTATTTTGCCAAAGGTAACCCTTGGTTAGAAGTCGAAGACAATTTATTGAGATACACAAATTCATTTAGAAACTCATATCTCTTAACAAATGTTCTTTCATACACAAAGAAAGATTCATAAAATTGTCATATTTTAAAATACGAAACTAATTTCGTGAATTAAAAAAAATATGATAACTAAAACTGTCATAAAACATAAATAATATTCAAAAGAGGGAGGGTCACATGCTATGGTACCTCTCCCTGTATATGTCCATGTTCATACACACTAGTCAAATATCAAACTCATAATCTAATTCTTAAGAGATTAAGATATTTGCCAACTATGTTACACTATGTTGGTAATCAACTATTATGATTTAATATCGAAAGAACCGATAATATGTTCCATTGGTATCTCCAATCCGAGATTAAGGGTTACTATATAGCATTTGTATGTTTTGATCTATCAATTTATATTTCTAAATAAGCTTGACTCGATGGGAATTTAAGAGGTACTACATTATACTCCCTCCGTGCCTTTTTAATCGACACATTTGTAGAATTTTTTTTTTTGTTCCTAATCACTTATTGTTTTGAAAGTTTAACGTACCATTAATTATTGTTTCTCTATGTTAATATGTAGTATTATTCTCTCACCTTAAATTTCTTTCATAAATTAAAAGGATAAATCATTATTTTAGTATTTGAAAATGTAGAGCAGTGTCATTTTGGTCCCTAACTCAGCTAAAAACTAAAATTAATTATTGAATTATCAAAATATATGTTAGTTTAGTCCCTAATGTTACAATGGTCATGGTTTATTATGACAATAAGTTGTATATTTTATGGACATTTATAATAGTTAATTGTATATTTTAAATATTATTTTGATAATTCGATCGCTAATTTGAATGTTTGACTGAATTAAAAACTAAAATAACAACATCCTATATTTTCGTAAACTAAAATAGTAGTTTACTTTAAGAAAAAACTCAATTCTTTATTCTAGATCAGAGAGACAAATAGATAAAATAAAATAATAAATGATTAAGACAATTATATAAAAAAATAAATAGATATATTAAGAATAAAAAAAATCATCGATTATCTTAGTATATATAAAAAAAATTAAAAAGACAATTAAAAAAAAGCAGAGAGAGAATAAAAGTAGAGAGACCAATCTTGCCATTTGGAAAATCTCACTATCACAAAGTGATCCGAGGCAATTAATATCAATGTTCCATTCATGAATGTAAATCATGTTCTCTCTTATAAATGATTAATTATTCTGATTCTTATGGCAAAATAAAAAATAATATGTTAAGATTTTTTAAAAAAAATAAACACATAATTAGCAAGGTTGCTAATTGATCCAAATAAGATTTATAAATCGATCCAAAAAAATTAAAAATCACATTAAATAGAATATTATTATTTTTTTTGTCTTAGAATAAATAGTGAATTTCATTATAATTAACTCACTCAACTGCGAAGTCTCGAGTTCAAACCTAGGACAAGACGTCCAACCTAACAATATTGACATTTGCCAATTGAGCTATGACTTAAAAAATCAAATTAATATTATTGAATGTGTTTAGATGTTCTTTTGTGAAAATTGGTTGTATATTATCGAATTTTGGGTTCTTTTTTCCAAAATCGAACCACATGTATAAATTTTAGACTAAAATACACTTTTGGTCTCCAACTTTCAAAATTTGGCGATTTTGATCCCCTTAGTTTGAAATTTTCAATTTTAGCCCCTTAACTCTAACGCTTTTTGCAAATGGTTGATCCATTGATTTTGACCCGGTCAACTTTGATATGACGTGGCGTTATATTTTTTTTTATGATGACGTGAAATATACAACTCATATGTTATATTTTTTTTAAAAATTGCCGGCTCATTTTTTTTTTCAAAAATTGTAGACTTACTTTTTTTTTCTAATATTGTCACTTCATTTTCTTAATTTTGACTAAAATATAATTTTGGATATTTATCTTTTATTTAATATTCATTTTGAGTTTTTATCTTTTTTTTATTCATTTTCGTCTTATATCTTTTATGAAATATTCATTTTAATCCTTAATAAAATGACAAACTTGAATAATTTTACGAAAAATAAAAGACTGAAACAATTATTAAGTAAAAGATAATGACTAAAGTAAAAAAAATAAATGATTAAAATAAATTAAAAATATATATAAAAGCTTAAAACAAATATTAACTAAAAGATAAAGGATTAAAATTATATTTAAGCCTTTAAATTTTGTAAACAAAAATTGCCAAAAATCCAGAACACTTGACAATTTTTATAAAAAAATTGAAAATGAAGTGACAATATTAAAAAAAATGAGTTGGAAATTTTCTTTTAAAAAAAAAGAAATGAGCTAAAATTTTTTTAAAAAAATGAGTTGTATATTTCACGTAATCATAAAACAAATAAATAATGTCATGTCAACGTTGACCTGAGTCAAAATCAAGGAGTCAATCTTTGCAAAAGGCGCTCAAATTAAGAGGTTAAAACTGTAATTTTTAAAATTAGAAGAGTTAAAATCATCCTATTTTGATATTTGGAGAACCAAAAATGCATTTTAACCTAAATTTTAATACATATTCTTCTCTTTTTTATGGGATATTGTATTAATATATTATCTTAGTTAATTTTTTTATAATAAGACTCGATCATTTGTTTAATTTAATATATTTTTATTACTATTTGATAGTTTTTAAATAAAATTGATCATTATTACTTTATAATATCATTTTTAGTATATTTTATTTCAAAATTATTAGTTTAACGTAAATTTATAATATTAAATATTTTTTTTAAATTGTATTCTTATCTAGAAGTATATATATTCAAAAATTAAAAAATAATTTTTTTTAAATATGTAATTCCAAAGTATATATGAGAAGTGGGAAAAGAAACATCTAAATATAATAATTAGGTCCAACCCAATTCAATAGTACTAATTAACCCATATACCCTCCGAACCCGACCAAACCTGCTGGCCCTTTTCTAAAAATACTGCTAGCCCAAACATAGGCCTTTTTCTATAGTTTTCTAAATGAAATTTCTTTTTTCACCTTTAAGTATTCTAAAATATTTCTAAATTTTATTTAAATTGATTAATTTAGAGATATTTTATATATATTTAAATTGATCAATTTATATATATATTTGAGAACATTAAAGAATAGGAGAAAAAACATAATTTCTTAATTAGTTCCATGACCTCACAAAGTTTGTCCTCCACCTAATTCCATCCAATGCTACACTTTTGACAAAAAAATTCCATCCAATGCTACACTTTTGACAAAAAAAGAAACTAACTCTACACCTAAAATTTTGTTTCTAAAAATCCCAAAATTCAAAAAATAATTCTTTTACATTAAAAAAAAAAAAGAAGGAAGAACTTAATTTATGCCTTCAAAGACACGTGTTAATAGTTCAAATGTAAAAATGATATCTTAAAAATTATGTTTTAAACTCTTTAAAAATTCAAATATTCTATTTTTTAATTAAAAAAAATCTATTTTTGATATTCTTAACATGTATATTAATATACATATTAACATAATCTAAAGAAAAAAATAAAAGATAAACGTTGGTGTCACTTTTGCGTAGACCAAGTCCACATTACATCTAATTAATAAAAATATCAGTCCAGTCTTTGCTTATTCTCAATAATTTTTATGAGCTGAAAATATATTAAAATTAAAAACTTGGGAAACATAGATTTCACCTCAAAAAAAGAAAAAAATGCAGATGTTCTATGTTCCAACTATAAAGAGAATTATAAATATCTGAACGCTTTATGTTTATGCTTATGCTAATGTAATTTTCTTTTTTACAAATATGAAAAATGTATCATTCAAAATGTCAAAATTCCAAAATTTTGAATTTTTTTGAAAATATTTTTTTTTCTAGATATTATAATACTTACTTTTTTTTCTTGTAAGTTTCAATGGTATAAACAGATGTCCTGCAATTTATGGAAATTTGTGTAAAAAATGTGGGGTCTTAAATTGAAATTTAGAAAAATTTGGGCGGTAGGAGGATATAAGGTTTGGGATACTTAAATTTAAAAAAATACTAACAAGTATTTTAATAAATATCTTTGGGATACTTATTAAGAATCAAAATATATAAAAAAATTTAAAGTTGTGTAATTAGAATAAAAAAAAAATTCCTATTCAAATCTTTTTTTTCTTTAACAGGTATCATATATTTTTCTCATCTCTTGTTGTGTCTACAAAATGTCCACTTTTGTGTGAAGAAAAGAAACCTAAAGTGATTTTTAACTCTTAGTCAGAAATTTGGTCAAAAAAAAGTTTTGAAAATTTTACCCAATACCCCCTAATTATACTTATACCCCTAAAATAGCAGTGAAATGACCGTTTTGCCCTCCCTTATATATTTAAAGTCCAAAAAAGAATTTTGATAACTTCCGGAATCATTTTAAGAAGATTTTCGGTACACAACTGCCTTCCGGAAACCTTGGTTTGAAGATTTCCGGTACACAATAGGCTTCCGAAAAACTTATTTCAAGTTTTCCAGTACACAACAAAGTTCCGGAAACCTTGCTTTCAAGGCTATCTGGTACAATACATTTTTTTTATAAATTTCAGGAAACATTTGATCAATATCGGTAACATTCAAAAAAATTAATAAAATTCAAAAAACTTAGAAGAAAAAAAACAAAAAAAATAGTTGTGTACCGAAAACTTTGTAATTAAGTTTCCCGGAACACAATTTTTCTGTAATGTACCAGAGAGCTTTGAAAGCAAGGTTTCCGGAACTTTGTTGTGTACCGGAAATCTTCAAACTAAGGTTTCCGGAAGGCAGTTGTGTACTGGAAATCTTCTTAAAAGGTTTCCGGAATTCTTTTTTACGGCACCGGAATTGATGAAATGGTGGAAAAAAAAATTTTACTCTGATTTTAGTGAAATAGTAAAAATAAAGTTGGAGGGTACTTTTGCCATTTTAAAAAAAAATTGGAGGTACGGGTCAAATTATAGGGTACAGGGTAAATTTTTCAAAAGTTTTTCTAGAAGTGGCCCAGTAAACTAAACACAAACAACTAAAAGGATTAAAAAAAAGCCTAGTCCACAAATATTCGTCTCAAGTTTATTGACAAATCCAATACTGACAAAATAAACCGTAAAAGAGCAATGTACAAAGTTATTTAAATTTTTTCCTCAGAGCATGTCTTTATCGTGTTATATTATACTTTAATTTCTTTTTACTTTGTTTTTCTTATTGTTGGTTCTTGTTTGTTTCACTCTGATTTGTATTTTTTATGTCATATTCAGTTTGTTGGAGATATTAATGCTTCCTCCAATTTGCATCTTTCATTTCCATTCAAGAAAAAAAAATCTTATATTAAACACTACATCATCTGATCTATAATAATTGATTTTACATCTATTAAAAAAATATATAAATAAAAAAGAAGTTACTACTACTTTTATTAAATTATTATTATTAGGTATTAGTATATTATCAATGTCATAAATATATATTGAAAGATATTGGATTGAAAATGAGACAAATATTATTAATTAAATGGTACAATAAGAAAAAATAACATTAAAATTTAAAGAGTCTTTCATTTTGATATAATTTTTTTTTTGTAAATGGGTAACTTCTCATGGGGCGGAGAGAGTAATAAAATTATGAGTTTTTAATTTATCAAATCATAATGTTAGTTTTATTTTTGCTTTGTAAAAAAGATGATAAATATCACCATAAATTCACACACGCATGCGGCATTTCAAGTTCGAATTTGGAACAAGACGTCCAACTTTATAATATCGATATTTGTCAATTGAACTAAAATTTTAAAACTTTGAAAAACAATGCTTATTTAGTTATTTTATCTCTATCAAACTAAACCTTAAACTTTAGAGAATGCAATGTATTTTAGATATCATAAATGAAGGACGTGAATTCGATTTCTCTATTATCACTATATAGTAAAATTATAGTTAAACGATTAAATTTAAAAGATAAATTTTCTCAACCTAGATTTAACCTCCTTGCAATTATTGCACCATTAACTCTTAAATGTTGGGGTCCAAATCCCATCTCCCATTGGATTGCAACGAGGTGCTCGCACAACAAATGCACTAACTCCAAACGACACTACAAAAACAAAGATTGTTACTACTCCAATCAACGAGTGGTTACCAAACTATAATATCTGCCCCTTTCACATACATTAAAGGAGGAGGCAATTTGTGGTAGGATGAATTATACAATTAACATCATCATTTATAAAATATCAACTTCAACTTTAACTATGCTTGAAACCATAATACTAAACCTCGTGGTGTGTGACCATATTATCACTATAATTCTAAAGAATCTAGATCATTTCGACTCTTTTTATATTTGTTTCCTTGTTCAACTTTTGTTCTCTTATCTTTGTTATTTTCCTTCCATTACTTATCCCATAGTTGAAACGTTCAATTCACAACACTTCAATTACAATCTTCCAATTTCCAACATCACCAATCATATATATAAATTAATTAATACTAGTATCCACTTCTTCATCTACATATATAATCATCATATCATATAAATTCACATAAACATTCATTCATCTCTATAACCACAAAACATGGCCGTCCAAAAAATTCTAATCACACCAATTTTGATTTTTCTAATGACCCATTTCGCTAAATCATCATCTTTTGAAAACAAATTTTTAAACCGTGGTGTTAGATCAGCATATTGGCCTTCAGGTGATGATTTGTCACCTTCTTCAATTAACACAAACTACTTCACTCACATCTTTTACGCTTTCATTCAACCCGAACCAATTTCCTACAACCTTAAAATCACCAAATCCGACAAAAAATATGTCTCACAATTCATCAAAGGGCTCCGCTATCGTAACCCGCGGGTGAAAACTCTTTTATCAATTGGAGGAGGTGGCAGCAATTCAACACTCTTCTCCGAAATCGCAAGCCAAAAACAAAACCGAGAAATCTTCATAAATTCAACAATCCACGTGGCACGAAAATATAGGTTCGATGGTGTTGATTTGGATTGGGAGTTTCCGAAAGATCAAAAAGACATGTTTAACCTTGGTTTGTTATACGAGGAATGGTATAATGCTTTGGTTGCCGAAGCTAAGGTTCGGAGAAAATCCCGTTTACTTTTAACTTCCGCTGTATACTATAATTCCACAATAATCGGTAATGGGCCGAGATCGTATCCGGCCCAAGCTATTAAAAAATATTTGGATTGGGCTAGTCCAATGTGTTTCGATTATCACGGTGCATGGGCCAATAACACGGGCTTCAACGCTGCTTTATATGACCCAAAATCCGAAATTAATACGCATTTCGGAATCGGGTCATGGATCAATTCGGGCGTGCCGCCCGAAAAATTGGTTATGGGTCTGGCTTTATATGGAAGAACATGGGAGTTAAAGGATCCAAATGTTAATGGGGTTGGAGCTGAAGCGGTGGGTCCCGCAACTGATACAGATGGTAGCATGGACTATGATGAAATCTTGAAGTTTAATAAAGAGAATGGTGCTAATGTTGTGTATGATGAGGTTGCTGTTTCTTTTTATTCTCATGCGGGTATTACTTGGATTGGGTATGATGATGGACCATCAATAATGACTAAGGTTGGGTTTGCTAAGTCATTGGGCTTGAAGGGCTATTTCTTTTGGGCTCTTGGGAAGGATAAGGATTGGAGTGTCACAAGTCAAGGTACTTTACAATATTCTCTTTTCAACATCTACTTTTTTTTATATAAAAAAAATTATTATTAGATATTTAGTTAGTTTACATTGTTGTTTAGATTTTATCCATGTTGACTAATTGTTTGTTTGTGTTTTGTGTTTTTTTTTTCCAGCTTCAAATGCATGGGGACATTAACGGCTATACATATCGAGTTTAATTTCATGCAATCTTATAGCATCTTCAACAGAAATAAAATTAAGTCCGTCCGCCAGCGTAGAATAACATAACCGTGAGTTTTTTTAGAATTCACCGTTGGAGTTGTGTCGAGCTGTAATCACGGTTATCTCAGGAAGAAACGGTACTTTCATATAACCGTTACCTTTTTTTATTAATTTATTAATAATAAAAAAATTATATTACCTCTTTTTATTATTTTATTAATAATAATAAATTTATGACCGGTACCCTATTATTATTTGCTTTTATCATTTTTAATTATTTATGTCATGTATTTTAACATTTAATTTTTATTATTGTTATAAAAATTTAAGTTCAATTTTATTTTAAATTTAAATTAAAATAATGTATAATAATATTAATTGAAATATTTAAATTAATATTTTAAGTTGTAATAAAATTAAATATAATTAAATTTTATGTATAATTAAAGTTTTGTTTGTGGTATAGTGGGTCCTATTTAATGAACCCATATTGAGTTTACTGTTGGAGTAAAAAATGAATGAGTTAGTTAGAGATGTAACACAGTGGACCCCGTCTAATGAATTCATATTAAGTTCACGTTATGGATGCTCTTAAACCTTTGTATTCTTTTTGATAGTCACCTAGACCTTTATAATTGATACTAAGTCATTGTTGTATTTGAATTGAATCTTTTCAAGAAAGACATTATAATAATTGAATTGGGTAACTCGGTATTGAATAGTATATATATATATATATATATATATATATATACCATATTCTGATTATTACGTATCCAAGGTGACAAAATGTATTGGATTCATCGAGAAATTCATTAAACTAAGTTTTTTGATAGTGTTTTTGAATTGAAAACATAGTATATTTTATCTAAAAATATATTTTTGAAGAAATCATGAATGACTTCTTCTTTTTTACTATTCGATCTCCATATATGATAAATGTTAAATATGTGTAACCTTTTTTTTTTAGTCTCGTTCATGTGGGCTTCTCCATGTCTACGTTAATGAATCATATTAAAAATTAGATGATGAGAATGAGCAAAAAAAATTATCTCCTATATGAAATTATTAACAAACTAACTACAATCCTACAAACCATCAACCTATATGTGATATGAGTACATTTTGTATCACCAACACAAAGATTGAGCGTGTATAAACATTTAAGCAAGCTAAGCTGCACTTTATAGCTGCTCCCAAAACCAAAAGAAAAATATAATTTAATTAAAATGACAAAGAGGAAGTCATGTGCCTCCAAAAAGCAAGGAATCCAGAGATTTTGTGGCTATAATGAATCTTTAAGATATGTTTATCATATACTATATATATATAAGCCAGAGGTTATAAACCACTTTGAATATTAGTGGAGGGCCAATGATTGTGCTTAGGATAATCATAAATGAGCTCATTAGGATCTTGTTTGGATGCGTCCAATACGTGAGGATCTTCCAACATGTGATTTGAGGAACCAAACTCCAACTAAGTAACTTTCTCTTCTGCCTTTTTTAATTATTTTTTTGTCTTCATTTCTTCAACATGTTTGCCAATTCCAGCTAGGAAATCTCAAGTTATATTCTTCATATCAATAGGCAATGTAGCGTGGGGGATACTTAATTAGAGAGAAGAGTAAGCTAAATATAATGTCTTAATAATATTTTCATTTTTATTTTTAAGTAGAAATGTTAATTTTCAATCAATTCAATTAAGAAAAAAATATTGTTTCCTCAATTCTGCGATAACGTCGCATTTGTAAAAATAATTTGTCCTAAGAAGACGATCATTTTTAGTTTTTAACGCAATTTTAATTATTTATTTTCAACTGTAATATTCAATTAATATTATATGTATTATTCTTAAATTATTATTCGCTACTTTGTATTTATAATAAATATAATAGACCAATAATCAATAAAAATAATTTATCAGTTCATTATCATCAATACAATTTATGGATTATATTTTTCTATATATATTTTTCTAGCATTAATTGTTTCTATCAAGAATTATAATATAATATTAGAGTCTAGTTATTAATTTCGCCACACTATAGTACAAGAAAACTTACATGTATCCACATAATGGTGTATGTGAGTAAGTAAAATGTTACCATGAAACGCAATGGATAAAAAATACTTTTTGCACTTTCAGTTGTTTTCATTTATCCACGATTTATCCGTAAGTAATGTCAAAAAAATTCTCATAGAAAAGCGACAAGTCAATTTTAACAAAAAAAAAGAAGTTACATTTTATCTATTCACCCACGAAAAAGTCATGTAATAACTATATTTTTCTACTTATTTCAAATCAATTTTAAAAGAATGAATTAAACTTAATATAAAATCATTACATGGTATAACAAATTTATCGATTCAGACCGTCCACTATTTACATCTACGCACTAGACTCAAATGTTACACATGAGAGATGTATTGGAAAAATGTAAGTTTCACATAGTATATAGATAACATCTTAAATGAATTTATAATGAAAAACAACATTCATCTTACAATTCAATTTTATAATCCCAAATTAATGCCAATATAAACACCTAATACATATTTTGAGAAAATATATAAAACTATTTATCGATAGAGATTAAAATATAAAAGAAATGTGATTGCAAATGGAATAATTAAGCACCTCTAAGTATGGGCCAGTATGATAGAAACATTTGATAAAAAAAGGGAAACATCAATATCCTCTAATGATACAACTTTTGTATATCCATATGATAAAGTTTTGTCCACTCCAAAGGGCAGAGACAGCAGTCAATGTATAGTGGGCATTCAACTAAAAGATTATGATAATTGATTAGATTAACACTAAACAGCCTGTCTTTCATTGTTTGATTAATGATTACTCATATCTTCCTTTCACTCCTTAATTAAGTGTGATTCTCTAGTACGTTTCAATGTCCTATAGGTCATTGTTGCCTTAATTTCTACATTAATTAACAAAGGTGTTTTTAACGTGAATAAATTATAGGTATGTTTTTGTTACGGTAAAGTTGGGGTTATATCCTCCATTTTGAAGAAGAAATTTTATGTTTGAAATTTGTACTCTTTCTATCATAAGAATTAAATATCTTCATGTATTTTACATGTTCTATTCTACATTTTCTAATATTGAATATAATTTTTTTCCTTATAAATAATTTTAGTAACTAGAATGAAACATGTGTCATTTACGAAAATAAAATATTTGTTCATTAAAACAGATATAAAACACAAAGTAAATTCATGTTAAATTTATTATAAAATTATTGTTTTTTATAAAAAATTTCTTAATTTGCACTTGTTACGACCTCAAGTCTACATCACTATTTTTCTAAGATAATATCTATTTTAGATCATGTGTGAGGTTCCGTGATTTTGTTTGTTTTGTAAATGTGTTTATTGATAAATGTGGAAGTTAAACCTTAATTTTTGTGGAACTTTTTTTTAGGTATGGGAACCGTAACCCCCAACCGAAGTTGGACATTTTGTAAAGATGATCACATTAACAATATTTTGACATGTTATAGACACTGCATCGGATAATTAACAGCCATCCAAGCTTACATTTGGTGGAAGGATGAATTTGTATAACAAAACAAAAATAAATGACGAAAATGCATCTTTTAAGTAAAAAATAAGTGTTCAAAAGTATATTTTAACAAAAATAATAAGTATAAAGAAAAATATGTTTTACAGTCTTATATGTTTTACGAAAATAATAGCTTGCCTATTTTTTTGTTTTAACAATTTTTAAATTACAAAATGTTTGCACTATTTCACTTTTTCACACATTTTATTTGATTGTTATAAATCTAATGTGGCTATGTTAAATAGTGATTTAGTAAAAAAAATAGTATTTTAAATTAATTTTTTATTAAAATATAAAATTCTTAAAGAACCCTAAAATGTTGATCTTCTTCCCTTCATGTTCTTCATCACCGTTTCGTTTTTTATTACCATTTTCTTATTTTATTAATATAGAATTTATTTTCACTTTAATATTATCTCTTCTTGATATATTCTATCAAGATTTCTAAT
>JBBPBP010000001.1:64034443-64085640 GCA_037974735.1 Cicer chorassanicum
AAAATTGAGAAATTATGAGATAAATAGAAAATATACCGCTAAAATGAGTTATTAGAGCGGTAGTATACACATTATTTTAATTAAAAGATTAAAAAAATTATATGAATTTTTGATGTTGATGTAAAACAGTTGAAATGTTTTATTTTAATTTTTTTTTAAAATATAGAAAAATTAAATTTAAAAATGTTATTAATTCTGTTAAAAAAAATTCTATAATTATTAAATAAAATATTAATAATTTATTTATTACCTACAGTCTAATATAACATGTTCGGTCCGGTACGGTACTCTATTTTTATTACGTATATATAGTTCAAGATTCTGTATCTTTTTTTCTCAATTCTCATAAAAAAAACTTTTCAATTATTCTCTCTTTGAATTCATCACTTGATCTTCTTTTCTCTTTGTCGACTATATTCTTCCTTAAAATCACTTTTTTATATTTGTTTAATAGATTTTGTTGTTGGTTTTTGGATTTTGGAACTTTAAAAGAGAATCACTAACACTAATAGGTTTGGACTATCAGAGAATGACTGTGGTGGTGAAAGATGATAAGATGAATGATCTCAAAGATCAATTTCCTATTGGAATGCGTGTTCTTGCTGTTGACGATGATAGAACATGCCTCAAGATTTTGGAGAGATTGCTTCAAAGGTGTCAATATCATGGTATGCTTTTTTATTTTTTTTTATTATTATTATTGGTTTTTTGTTTAAAGTATTAAATATAGGTTTCGGTTTTGTTCTTTTGATTCCTTTGGCCTAGACATTATAATTAGAATGATAACATGAACGGTTTTTATTTTATTTGTTCTATTTGTTGTTGTTGTTTTAAACTTGAATTTGTCAAATTGAGTCAATTTGTTTATTCGTTTATTTTGGTTTTTGATGAGACAAATCTTATGATAGGGTATATACTAAGTTTTCGAGATATGTATATTTATGTATATGTATATTTTAGATTTTAGATTTTTATGAATGAAGTTGAACCATTTGGCATCAAATATCTAATTTTCTATATTATGTTCAACCAATGCTTGTATTGTTCAATCAATTAAATTAATTTTCTTTGATATTGTTTGGCTTTGATTAAATTATATTTGATCCAAAACATTCTTTCAGAGATTGGACATATTTTTTTTTCGATCACGATGAAAATAAAGAACAAAATTAATTAATATTTATAAAAAAATTGGACATGATTTAGTTTTTAAAGTTCACAATTTTTTTAAAATTTTCTTTTGTATTCTTGATCTTATGCTGTTTATTGGATTTCAAAGATTTAATCAAATCCAAATTATTGGTTTCATATCCTATGAATAGTATCATTATTTTTATTTTTTTTAGTTAACATTTCATAGATTTTATGTTCTAGTTGTATCTGTGCAATGTATTATTTTTTTTTTCTCTTTTCAGAATCATATTAATTTTGGCTATGATTGTTGTTGTTGCAGTAACCACTGCTCAAAACGCGATAACGGCGCTGAATTTGTTGAGAGAAAACAAAAACAATTTTGATCTTGTAATCAGTAATGTTCATATGCCTGACATGGATGGATTTCAGCTGCTTGAGCTTGTAGGACTTGAAATGGACTTACCTGTCATAAGTAAGCTAATATGCAATTTTCAACATTTTATGTTATTGATTCATGATATAATTATTGATACGATTTGACTCCTTTAAAGTGCAGTAGTATACTAGGAAAGTCCAATGCTAATTGTCAACAATCGATATTAGAGATAAAATATCAAAACAGTTGATTTTCTAATCAATGATTGCATTTCTACACTTTAGATAGTTATGATATTAGACTTTACAAGTTTTGAAATTTCTGTTTTGTTATGTTCTTTGTGGTTATTTCATCACTATCAATAATTGGTTGATAAATATGAAACTTGTTATGCAAGTAACATACCAAAGTGTTTGATTTCAGTGTTTTCTGCCAATGATGATCCAAAGATGGTGATGAAGGGAATTGCTCATGGAGCTTGTGATTATCTGCTAAAACCTGTTAGAATGAAGGAAGTGCAAATCATTTGGCAGCATGTAATCAGAAAGAAGAAGACTTGTAATACAACCAATCAAAATGTGCCTAATTCGGATAGCGGAAATGGAATAGATTCAGCAGTGACAGCGAATTCGGATCAAAATGTAAAGCCATCCAAAAAAAGGAAGGATCAGAATGGTGATGATGGTGAGGAGAATGATGATGATCATGACAATGAGGATCCAACGGCTCAGAAGAAGCCTCGAGTTGTTTGGTCCGTGGACCTACACCGCAAGTTTGTTGCTGCTGTTAATCACTTAGGCGTTGATAGTATGTACTTACTCTTTCTTCAATGCAAAAACTATTGTCATCATAATTTTTATCAATTGCTGTATAGTATTCCTCTTTTTCCATTTTAGCAATCCAATATTGAGTTGTGAATGTTATGGTATCAAAATTCTACTTTGTATTATTTGAAGACTTACTCAAATACTCTTCTTAAATACTTATATGATTAGTCCTACGAGTGAATTTCATGGCATGATCATTACTTATGTTTTAGCAATGCTATGAAGTTTTTCTATACAGAACTGTTGGGAATGACTCATATGTTTTAGCTTGAATAATAGAAAATCAATACTACTTCTCTGCAGTCGGAGACATAGGCTCAATTGGACAAACTCCGTGATTAAATCTTTTGTGTTCTTTGTTTGTGTTTTTCGTATCTATTTTCTTTTGAACCACAGTTGTTCTAATACGAATGTGTTTCTCATGATAATTGTTATTTTGCTTGCAGAAGCTGTGCCTAAAAAGATCCTTGACTTGATGAATGTTGAAAAGCTTACAAGGGAGAATGTGGCAAGCCATCTTCAGGTATGTTTCTCATCTCTTATGCTATAGCTTTATATTAGCTATACATACACCAAATACAACACTCGCACCACTAATTTGAAAAATAGAAGTAATTGAATGTCGTATTGTACATAACGCATGTCTTCAATTTGAAGTTTCACTACTGCATAGTTTGCCTTTTTAATTCAACAAAACCTTACTTGTGTTTCTGAAAATTTATGCAGAAATATAGACTCTATCTGAAAAAACTTAGTACAGTGCCAAACCAACAAGCTAGCATGGAAGCAGCATTAGCTAGTGCAGACATATCCTATTCAAGATTGAATTCTCTCAATGGTGTTGGAGGAAATTTGCATACATTGAGTGCCTCTAGACAGTTTCATAACAACAACAATCCTTTCAGAACCTTTCCATCTAATGGCATGACTACTAGATTGAACCCTACTGTTAGTGTCAATGTGCATGGAATTGCTTCTTCTGGAACTCATCAGTTGAGTCATACACATAATGATCAGCTTAAGTTCCAATCAGTCGTCCCTCGCGCCAATCCGATAAATCTTGATCAATTGCAACACAATAGAGGTATTAGTCCTATGCAAAATGTGACCAATAAACTCTCAAATTATAAACCAAAAGTACCTGGTTCGGTTTTCGATATCTCGAACAGTCCCTTGTTGCTGGAAGCAAATCCTCAAGACAAACAATACAAAATCAATTTAGCTTCACATCAGCCTCCACAATACAATGATATTTGGTCAAACACTATGCAGTTACCACATGATTCAATAAATTCACAAGCTGTTGTTTTTACTAGTACTAATAATGTGGCATTTCAAGATTGGGATAGTAACGATAATATTCATGATGATGGAAGTTATCATTCTCATGTGATTGGTAATTCAATAGGAACTATGATTCCTGTTGAATCAGAAGGTAACTTGGACTACAATTATTGTGATCATTTACAAATGAAGCATGGCGCGGTTGCCGAATTAACAGAAGATAACTCATTGAAACCACATCAGGTATATATGATGAATCACATGAAGGGTCAAAATACTGGAATCTCTAATAATCTTGGTTCATTGGAAGACTTGGTTTGTGACATGATAAAACAGGTAACAAAATTTATGCCTTCTGATGAATTTCTTATCACTTTACCTATTTTGTGTGTATTTGTTCTGTTGATTCTGTTTTCATGTTGGACATGAATATTTGTGATTAAATTGAAAACAATTTAGAGTTGTTGATACATCGGAATAATGTTTTTATATGCTTTGTAAACATAATTTGATTTTTAAAGTTACATCTTATAGTAATGATGTTCAGACATTCAATTTTTCCTACACATGCTAATCACGTTCAAAAATATAGTTAATTCAGTTGAATAGATAATTAATTTAGATTACATGATTAACCACAATTTTGAATGTGATCTAAATTAACTATCTATTTAACTTTTGTTAACCATAATTTTGCAAGTAATTAATCGGTTGTTGCAGAGGTAAGAAAAATTAGGTGTGCATCAAAAAATTTGTACTATTTAACTTATGATACATTTTTCTTGATTGATGATGATCCTTAATTCTTTTTATGCCTATTATTATCTAATAACAATAATAATAATAACAAAATTGTAATTTGATGCAGAAACAAGAGAAGGTGAAATCAATGGATGGATATTTGTATGAAAATTATCCTGGTGGAACATCTATGTGACATCAAGATTGGATATATGCATCAAGTCATGCTTGTTGGTGAAATTTTGTAGAATGTGGCAAGTTTTCATATATAGACTTTCTTGTCCAAGTTTTGTCTTCTCAAAGGGGTGAGGCTTCTCTTATTAGATTTTTTCTTTCTAGCAAAAGGGCTTTTTCTCAAAATATGTGAAAACTCATTGTTGTTCACATGGCCCAATAGTACTTTTTGGAGTTGAAACCATGTTTTATTTTTTGCAAACATGCTTTTTTTTTCTTGCTAATTTGTTAGTGTTTCAAAAGCAAGAATAAGATAATTACTACAATGAAAATAAGTATTTTGGGCTTTTCCATATTTAAAATGCAAATATTGGCTTTATTATAAACACCATTCCTTTGTTGTTTTGTTTTAGAAAATATTGCATGGTAGCTTATGGAATGTCAATGTTTTTGCTTTTGATGTTTACAAATTCCAACAACCCTATGTAATGAGGAGGAGGATAATGATATCGATAGTTTATAATATATACCAAGTTCAACTATTTATCTTTCCACAGTTTAAAAGTTTCTCTTTGTTTTGAAAAAAGTATTTACTATTTTTTATATTTGTTTCTCTTTTTCACCTTATTTTTATTTTCAAATAAAATTTGTTTTCACAAATAAGGAAACAAAATCGTAGATGTTCGACAATTTTACCATGGAAGTTGAAAACTTAAAATTTGAACCAAAAAATAAAACCATAATATCATATCATTGAAAGGGTCAAGCTAACGCATGCCCTTAATTAAGTGAGTTACAAGTATACTTGTTAAACAATAAAAAAATAAAATAAAATAAAAAATTGAGATAAAAATGTCACTTTTTATAATTTCAAAGTATGAAATATACTTCTAAATTTTTTTTCTTCTATATTTAGATTATTTTTCATATTATGAAAAATTTGTAATGGTAGATTGATCTTTATTATAGACATTTTTCAATTATGACATTTTTGTTACTTATTTGATAAAATTAAGTGGAATCCGCATAAAAAGACGATGTTTAATAAAACACATTTATCTAAGAAATACCCTCTTATTTTTTTCCCTAAGTACCTATTTTGTAGATGGTTAAATTGCATTTTCATACTACCTACGTCTCTATATCTAAGAACCCTTTGAACCAATGCATAAGTATAAGTATGGTCTAATTTAAGATGCATAAATTTTATTACAAACCAAGTCTTTCAATGAACCAAGATTATCAGAGATTACAATATTTTGAGACTTCATATGATTCATCATTTATACCTCATGTGGTTTCAATGAGTGCTCTTCTCAACTCAATATTGTAATGGTCTAATTTATCCATTCAGGAATTTGAAATCTTGAAATCCTTCAAGATTATTAGGCATTACAATGCTCCTAGAATGGGATCTACCTCCTTTTAATGAGTGGTTTTGATTTTTTATCTTTAATATTTGAATTTCCATTTGACTATGTTTGGGAGTTCCGAGGGAAGAGATGAAAGAATTTTGAAGATAAAAGAAATGGTAAAGAGAATGAGAAGAGTGAGTTGTACACCCACTTTGCATGAGATTTTTTTATTTTTTTATTGCACTAAAATTCTCCAATAATATTGAAGAGCTAAATAAGATACATTAACATTGGAGAGGGCTTTGAAATATTTTGAATAAGTTTTCAAATCCATTATTCTCTTCATAATATTCTTATAACACAAATAATAATAATTTTTCAAATACTTTTCATTTTATTCTCTTCAAAAATAGTTTCTCAAAAAAAGACCCAACTCTATTATAGATAGTAAATCTACATTGACGTATTTGAGACATTAGTGATTGTTCAATTAAAAATAAACGATTTAAATTTAAACTCGATATCTTAAATTATATAATTAAAATTAAGACGGTAGATTGCGTGGAATTCCCAAATTAAAAAAAAAAAAAAAGAGTCATTTCCCTTATTTTTATTCCTCTCATTCGCTCAAAGTTCTACCCTTTCTTTTTTTCTCCTAACTCTCATACAAATTCTTGTCCATAACCCAATCTGAGGCCTTCATTGATATGAGGGGGAGGAACTAGTCTAAGTATAAAATTAAAGAAATTTAAACAGCCATCTGACTAATAAAAAAAGAAGTATATAGCACTTTGGAGTCACCTATACAACAGAGCAAGTACTCTAAAAAAGCAGCCCTCTTTCTAACAACTAACGAACAATTTGAGTTAATATACAAATTGATATTTAAAATTGTAACTATCGGTCAAATTAGTCCTTAAATTTGATAAATTGATAAATATATTTTTGAAATTGTAAAATATCAATCAAAATAGTCTCTATGTAACTTTTTGTCGTTAGATATTGTGATGTAACTCTGTAATTGAATATATGACTTATTCACGTTGATCTCACATCAATGTCATCTTCACGAAGACAAACTTGTCCATAAAACTTTATCATCTCAAAAATAAATTTGTAAGTAATTGTAATTGTGTATGGACTCATTATGAACTGTCATCTCAAAAATAAATTTGTAAGTAATTGTAATTGTGTATGGACTGATTATGGAAAATTAGTCTATGAAAGATTTAAATTTTATAAGAAAATTAGTTCATGTTGTGATGACATTAATATGAAATCAACAAGAGAGGTTGAATATTCAATTAACATATCACATCATAATGTTTAATAATAAAAGTTTAAATATAGATTATTTTGATTACTATTTTACAATTTTAGAGATATATTTGCCAATTTATAAAATCTATAGATTAATCTAACTGACGCTTACAATTTGAATGACAAATTTGTCTATTCACTCTTGACAATTTCCAATGAAGCTTGATGTGAGGTTTCTTTACTATTGCATAAGCTATGGTGCCTTGTATACTCCCTCTGTTGCACATATTAGTTGTTTAAGGTAGAAATGCACATAAATTAGTTGTCAATGTAAATACAACTCAATTGACAATTACAATCGATATGCAGAGACTTGAGTTAGAATCCATAATTCAATTGATAATTACAATCGATATGTAGAGACCTGAGTTAGAATTCAAAATTCTCTACTTTACACTTAAGATGTGTGAATCTAACCACTAAACTATTTAAAAGAGAAAAACACTCATGAATGTAAACAAATACAAAATTATCATCTTGTAAAATGCAAATGAAGTAATCGCATAATTTAGAGCTATATTTGAAATAAAAATATCAAATATATCTTGGATATCTAAAATACCCAAAGTTTTAAAATATATTTAAATACCTAAAACACAAATCTTTTTGAATTGAGGGAGTATACAATATATATTCCTCATGAACCGAACAAAATATGTTGATTAAGACTACTATGCTACAAGGTGAAATAAATATCCGTCTAATAGGCATTGCATTTAATCATCCCAAAAAATTACCACCGCATCTGATTTCTGGAATGCCATCATTCTCCATCCATTTCATAGATCAGTTTGTTATCTCCGGAAGACGGGCTTCGATTCCATGCAGTCGGTGCTTTAGAGGCTTTTTGATTAAAATCGGACAATCCAAATTTAAAGCACGGTAAATAAATAAACTCCATTATTGATCACTTATCAAAATTGGATTGCTTTCTGTTCCACTTGGCTCGGGCCGCTCGCTTTCTTTTTGGGATTCAGTCTCCATTAACTCTAGATTTGCATTCATCTTGAAGGATAATGAAATCGATTCGGAATCCAAAACAGCATTCTGTGATAGGACATTTGATTTGTTATCAGAATTTGCTATTGGCTTTAAAGTGTGTTGGTTTTGTTGTGTTAGAATTCTGTTGACATCTCCACAAATGGTTTCCAGTTGATGGAACTTCTTCATAGCATTGACTTCTGTCTGTTTTCTGGACCATGATGTTCGAACTAAATCCGCAGTATTCTCCTCCACGACCGTGCACATCTGCCAATATAGAGGGAAAGATAATTGATAAAGATACTCAGTATATAAATATTTCCTACTATTTGCTGTATCATGCAGCGATCATTCAGAAAGAATGGACAACTGAAGAGTGGCAATACTAACACATTTTTACCTCATTGTAAAGATGCACTAATTTCAACCGATTTGGATCATTATCACAAGCAGAAGTAGAGATTTCTTCTGAAGCTGCAAAAAAAAATGGAAGAACTACAAATAATTAAATCTTTGATTTAGTTATACAGACAGAAATGGAAAAACGTGAGAATTTGAGAAAAGATCTTCAAAGAAAGAAGAAAAAACCAAAGCAAAACGTGACATGCATAAAACATATTGATATACTATCTGATGCAAAATAGGCAATTGCTATGGTATGAGACAAAGCTGTCAATGGATAGGTATAATTCATACTTATTGCTGCTTCTATTTGAGGCAGTTGATCCATCGTTTGGGTGCGAGACTCCCCTAATGTGTGCCTTCGTACATTTGTAGCCACGGTTTCATTTTTAAGTTCTTGATTGGTTCCTCTCTTTGCTTCCATATCATCCTGCAGACAGTTCATTAGTCAGTCAGTCCACAAGCAAATCTCTTCAGAGACGAATATAGTACCACATGATCTACCCTAGGTGTAAAACAAACCTTGCCAGTTAAACATAAGCATAAATAGCTAAGATTAACAATTAAATATGAGATGATAATTGACGGAAATAAATAGAAAGAGAGTATTAAAAAGATTGTGTTCCATGGAGAGAGAATTAAAGAGATTGTGTTCCATGAAGCATTATGCACTTACATAGTATTCTATTTGGTACTCATCATTGAGACAATTTTCTAAGAGAAGTAGTCTCTTTTTTATAAAATCAATGTGTCTTCTCTGCATCTCTCCAAATTGATCTTGATACAACTTTTCTTGGTTCCTAGCATCAGAAGAACCATGTGACTCATTATCTGCCATGCCGCAGCCACTGTTCTCTCTAAACTGGTTGCAAGGGGATTCCACATTCGTCTTATTTGCACCATTTTGCACTTGAGAGCCAACTTGTCCTTGAACTGGGAAATTTATGAAGGGAATGTTCAACTCCTGACAGATGACCATCTGAATATTCAGATCCTTATCACCAACAATAGCTTGCCACCTTCCATACCCATGCCTTAATAGAAAATAATTATGTTAAAGGACTAGATTAAATAAAAATAATCTGTAAAGATTACAGCAAAGAAAAAGCATTCAAAATCTTTTTTAATTAAATGAAATAAATGGATGGTAACATATACCTAAACACACCAGACACACACACACACACACAGAGATATTTTAGAAAGATGCACTTTAATTGCCTATGGCTATGATGATGGTATACAAAATTATCTATTTGAAGACATACTTCAAAACTGCACGCAGTAAGACTAAGTCGTGCTCCTCCTTCCATATCTTTGCAGCTTTCAAGGCATGGCGTGTCAAGATGTCATCCGAAAAAAGTGGAGTGCCAGGATTTTCTGATGCAAACTTCACCTGTCATTCCAAAATGAGGAAAAATCAAGTGATGAGAGGAGCAGTAAGAAAGCATAATGACACAATAACATACAAAAAACAAGAAAATAAAATACCGCAAATTTATTTCAAGAACTTACTTTTTCTCTTATCAATAGCAGAGCCGCAATTCTAATAAGTACATCTTGTATTTGAAGTCCTTCTTTTGGAACACCATCTACAGACACGTTTCAGCAGAGAGGGAAAAGAAGTTAACTGAAAATATAGGAGAGACGATACTGAGAGAAATATCACAGGAATAAGTGATCTATCACCTGAGAATGTAGAGGAATCATTTATATCCTCAGCAATATGAGACAAGAAAAGGGTTCCGTACCTGTTTAAAATATATAGATCAAATTCGCTCACAAAGAAGGATTTAAGGTACGATTACGTTATATAATAAAATCACGTGGTGGGTAAAACTATATCATACCATACTGTACAAAACTAAGTAATATCCTTCTAGTCACCTATATAAGAAAAAGTCATACATTTTAAGTTGCACTAATTGTTTATTTTACTTTTATACCCTTAACCCATGATTAATAAAAAATGCATCTAACCCATATATGTGGGTCTCACCATTCCCTGAGAGCATTTAGTGTAGGGTCATACTTGGAATAAACTATCAAAATGATAGCACTAAATATTCTCATTAGTCTTGTTAAGAGTCCTACATTGCATGAGAAAAGACCAAACAAAGTGTTTATAAGTGGTGAATAGTCCTCACCCTATAAGCCGGTTTTATGGGGTTGTGTTAGACCCAACCCAAATTCTAAGATAGTATTAAAGCCTATCCAAGATTCATTGAACCACTTGCTATTAGATTACAACTATCGGGCCACTCAAGTCACGCCCAGATGTTAAGTCCTGAGTGCGAGAGGAGTGTTATATTTTTCTTGTCCTCATATATAGGACTAGAGTGAGTAAATTCTGAAGACCCGTTTCAACTCTTTTATAAGTCAAGTTTTCTACTCAAAAATCATTTAGTCAATCAAATACAGATTCACATGCATACTCTCTTCATTGATGAACACATATCCAAGAACAAATAAAAGCTTATGCCTGAAATTCATGTGCATACATATAGTAAATTGTGAATCAGATAGCACATACTGTTTTTTAAATGTTAAGAAAATTATGTATTAAAAAGAGAAACCAAATAATGTTCAGGAAGACCACAAATGTGGATGACTTGTTCGTAGATTTATAGAATTATTTTTTTTTTATCCTTGCCATCTTGCTTTATTCATAAGCTTTTTTTTTATTAAGTAATGCTTTTTAGACAAATTGTGAAAACAATTACAAAGAAGGAATGCTTGCAGTTATATGGGTCATCATAAGAAAATGAAATGGTTATAAATGTAAGCTTAAGATGTTCACCCACATGTATATAGAAACAAGAAATTAGTAAATCTTAAAATTGGGTTTGGACCTAACTCAACCCCAAAAGCTAGCATATGGAGTGAGGGTAATCCCCAACTTATAACTACTATTCAATCATATCATTATCCAGTGTTGTATTCTCAGCACACCCCCCTCATGCCTAGGACTAAATATATGGAAGGTAAAGTTTGCAAGATTGGACATTTGTGAGTGACCCAACGAATCAAAGATAGACTCTGATACAATTTTAAAATAAGTTTGGGCCTAACAAAACCCCAAAAGCTAGCTCATAGGGTGAGGGTTGTCATCCGCTTATGACCATTGTTCAGACCATATCACTATCCAATGTGGGACTCTCAACAGCTACCAATAATATAATATTTCTTGAATGAGAACATATGTACAGCTACACAGACAGACAAGTATATTCAAGATCAATCTAATTAAATCCATAAATATATTCTTATTAGTATCCATATTGCTACTATGGACTCAAATGTTGTTTAATCCCCCCTTCCTCCCAACAAAAACAAAGCTAATATGAAAAGCTACAAGTTCTGGCATACAAAAACAATGACATAAATCCAAATAAAACTAAATTAGAATATGTGACATGTTAATCGAAAAAACAGATTACTACTCTTTGATTTCTTCATAAGTCTTCTGTTTTATGTGTGAAGTAAACTCCTTCCAATCAAAATCACCGACCCCAAACCTGTTATTGACTAACCAAATGAGAAAAACAGCAAATATTTCCATGAAAAAACCCTCTTGAATACATAAGGATTAGGGAAATACTAGACATAATCATAACCAACAACTAGAATGTGACCTCATTAAAATTTGAAGGAAAGCAGCCCTCTGACTTCGACTAAAACCAAGTACTCGTAACGATTTTCCTTCGCCTTCCATTAAAGGAAGTGGATCTGTGTTATCTGCAGCTAATAAAAGTTAACATCACAGTCAAAGACAGATAAACGAAGTCCATAATCATAAATGAAATGATAAGTTAATATTGATATGTACAACGAGCTTTCTTTTTGCAAGGCCTTCTAGCAGCAGTAGTTTCTGTTGAATTTGAATTGCCATCAGTAAGATCCACTTCGTAATTGTCATCCTCACCGTCAGAGATTATAACTTCTAGACCAGCAAAATCTTCCCCCTTATAAGAAACCATTTGGAAAGTCTGGGAATCACATATACAATCTCAACAAAAACACAATCAAAAGGAGAGAAGAAATATACATTTGCACTTTCATGTACCAAAATCCTATATGTCAATCTCTAGTTATACAAATCATCCGCATGGGCAAATAAAAAGGATCCAGTAGTCATAAGATTGAAACCAACAATAGAGAAAAAATGGAAAATGTAATCGGAAGCACAAACTCATTTAGACAAGAACCAAAACAGTTTCCCTTATAGACTAATACAACTTATACAAGTAAACAACACGGTGACATACCAGAAATTTATTGCGGTTTCGCTTCCCTTTGCCCAAGGTATTAAGTTCTTCAACTTCATGCTCTTGATATCTGTCTTTTAGCAACTCTTCCCAGTAATTTTTCCCTTCTGAACTGCTCACAGAAAATTTATTCTCTGTTTCTCTTTTTTCTTCTGCTTCCACTGCAGCCTCAGCTTCATCAATGTATTCAAAATTTGCCACCTAGAACATAGTTTCTATATGGTAAATGAAAATAAAATAATCTAAGAGAAAGAGTGCAAAATGAATTTTTGCAATTTTATAAAGGAAAAAATTGATGTCGACTTCAGATTGTTGGAGATGAGTATCGGATTAGGGTACAAAGTATTCACTTTGACTTGAGATTATTCTTTTAGAAGATGAAGATAAAATGGAAATGACATATGAAGCTCTACTTAGGAAATAAATAAGCAATCAGCTTAGCACATAATCCAATTTAGCATGATTCAATTAAGCATGTCAATGCAGTAACGAACAAGCAGGATAGTGGCTTGATTTGTACTTCATATTGTAGATATTCACACTAAAAGGATTGCTTGAAAAGCCCAATATACATATAGTACAATAAGAAACAAGAACTAAAAGAAAAATATGCAAATGAACTGAGAAATGCAACACACCCACAATTAGGCAATATGACACGTGATTGAAAGATAAAAGTCTCATTTATTTACCTATAGAAAATTAATTATGATGCTGAACCATGGGAGCTTAGAATATGAATGGAGGATGTATAAAATGAACGCCAACACCAAATACAAGATGTCATGGTAACCAAATAAAGCTTAAAAGTTCAACAAAGCAGAAGAATAAGACTTCAAGAGATTTAAATTAATGAAAATGCAATCATAGTAACAATAAGAAATCTGAAAGTAAATAAGCAGAATCATGCATGTACTTCAAGATGACAATGAAGAAAACAGAAATTCACTAGAACCTCATAATCATCACACGGCACAGGTGGCTGCAAATTCAAAGGAAAGCACAGATAATTCGTTTGTAATAGGAGTATTCTAATAACTAAACAAATTAATCCAAAATAGGGATTTATAAAGACAAATTACAGTGACAACAAAGTTAATAAATATTTCAAAACTTCTTAGGCAGATGTATGCCACTCTACGTTTCTTTTGATTATGTGTATCCTTGTGTGACTTTGTATGTCTATATACATATATTTCCTAAAAATAATAAATGACAGAATACAAATCAAATTAGGAGCACAGGTATGTATGATAGATCATATGAAATTCAACCTTAAAGGCTTTAAGAAATCCATTTTCATCTTCATCCAAAGTGGCCTCTTCATCTCCAACTTGATCGCGATCCAACAATCTATTATAAAGAAATATATGTGAAAGGAAATTCTCAAGCATACTCATATCTGAGGGTATAACAGTCTTCATTACCTGTCTATAGCAGCAGCATCGTAATGAATTTGACGAGATTTTCCCACATCATTATTCTCATCAGCAAACAACTCCTTTGAACCATACCTTATGATATCATTCAACTCTTCCTAAGCATGATAGTAATCAGAAGTTGCCATCAAATTAAATAGTCAAAAATACTATGAGCCAGTTTGGATAAACTTTTCAACAAACATATAGGAAAATAAAAGTTGAAAATAATCTTGAAATAACTAGGAGCATTTAAACTACTAGTTTCCCATGTAAGTTGAAATGAGTTTTAGCACCTTAACATTTTTGAATGCTCTCATTTAACTTCTCCAGAAACACCTATAAGCTTATATAGACTTAATCGTAAGTTAAAAACCAGATATTTATCTCAGTTGAGAAGCATTTATAAGGAAATGCGACAGGAACACAGTAATCGTCAATTTTGGATACAAAAAACTTCAATGTTTCAAAAAATAATTATTACCTGGTTAATATTTTGTGCCTTTATCCTGCCTACAACTAAGTGTTCTAACACCATTTTCTTTTTTGTTATTTGCATCATCCTTTCTTCAATTGTTCCTCGTGTTATAAGCCTATAAATCAACACCTAAAACACAAGAACTTCTGTGAAATTCCTGCCAAACAAAAACCACTACAAATTCATGAAAAAAAAAAAAAAAAGCTCCAACCTTGTTATTTTGTCCAAGTCGATGAGCTCTGGCCATGGCTTGTAGATCAGCATGAGGATTCCAATCACTATAGAATAAAATTTTGATCGTCAAATCGTTGTGGAAAAAATGAACCAAATTAGACGATACATAAAATAAATGAATAATTAAACTTTCAGCATGACATCCTTGTCAGAATTAAAGAAGGACTATAATGAGAGTTCCCACTGTTTACCATATGAATTTATGCATGTGAATATATTGTAATTTGTAAAGATCGGTCATAAATAAATGAGCTAAGAAAACGGCTTGTCATGTTAAGCACTATATAGTTACATTCATTGTGCTCATCAAGTAAACTAGTAAAGTATAATAGTATAAAAAGGTATGGCATAATGTAGTTTAACAGTTCACAAGTCACATTTATAACATCAATGCCATAAAAAAATGAAGAGAAAAAAAAAAAAAAAAAAAAAAAGACAATAGTAAACACCAGCAGAAGTAACATGGAAACTACTCAAAAAAATGGAACAGGGACAACTAATGACTGGCCAAGCACTAAGAATCCAAGACACAACTAGCTTAAAGCTATTCCCATTTGTTTTTGCCCGAAGAAATTTCAAATGTATTGGGATAGCAGTTGTCATTGTGGAAGCTAAAGATGCTAACATCAAACATAACAAATTTTTACCTTTAGAGTTTCACTAGGAAAAAAAAGGCAGTTAACTTTTTTACGGCCAATAGTACTACTTTGATAGAAATGTTATTTAAAAAGAAAATGAAAAAAAAATAAAAAAAAAAACAGAATATGAAGGGTCACCTGTCATATATAATAACTGTGTCAGCTGTTGCAAGATTTATCCCCAGTCCCCCAGCTCTAGTAGAAAGAAGAAAACAAAATCTTGAAGAATTTTTAGCATTAAACCGATCTATGCGTACTTGTCTTTCAGCTCCACCAACCTTGCCATCTATCCTTTCATACTGCCAATGCTGGTGTTTTTTAAAAAAGAATAAATTCAATAACACAGAAAAATTCGACTGTGCAGAAAACAAAAGGTCAGTAATGTAGAATAGTGCCATATCAATACATTGTAAACACAATAATCTTCAAGCAAATCCAGCATGCGCTGAAATTGGGAATATATAAGGACTCTATGCCCTTGCTCTTTAAGCTTCACCATCAGCTTGTCCAACAATTGCAACTTGCCCGATGATTCCAGCAATTGCCTATTACGTAGAAAAATGAATAGGGAAAATAGTGATCCAATCAACATAGGGTAGCTCAACAAGATAATGAACAATAATTTCATTATAATTCAAATCGATGTTATCAATCCCAAATAGAAGTGCATAGTGGACGCCCCAAAAACGCTATAGTGGGACAGGGGATAGTGGAATGGCTGCCATTCTAAAAGTTTTTGTGCAGTTTATATAGTGTCTACTAAATACATAGTCTCAAACATGATTAAAAAAACCTCAAAGTTCAGGACATTACTAACAATTAAAATGTCATTGGTGTCTTAAATTTGCAAATAAGAGAGGCCTGGAGATGATTGGTCGGTTTCCACAAGAAGAGAGACGAAGTGAGAAGCTCTGAACAAAGTCTCCTTCACAAACTCGAGGAGTTCCACACTGTTTTTCCTCTGAAATCTCTAAAGTACCCCCACAAAAACCCTAACTTTAGTTTCTAAGCATTTTTGGATTTTCAGTTTGCACTCGTGGAGTGACGCCATCACACCACAGTTCCCATTATTTTCGACGTGACAGAGGGCAATGTTGCAGCCAAGGACTGCACCACTATCGATAGCATTTGGTAACCTAGATACAAATTGTGCTAACATAACGCCTTTTACCATAAGAATAATTTTTTTGGTGCCATAAACATAGGAATAATTAATACTTCATCTTAGTTAAGAAAGTTAGCAATTCATTTATAAATAAAAAGAGAAACAACATTAGCACCACATAAGTAGAGCAACCACTATTTCTGATGGACAACAACCATAATGGCATTTAAAATTTTTGGCACCAAGCTTACTTGTATGCTTTGTTTCCTTCGTCAATAACTGGTTCAACTCCTTCCAACAAGTAGGGATGACAACAGAGCTTACGCAGTTCCATGACAACATTGATAAGAGAAATCTGATTCAAAAACATATGAAACACTTACTTAACATATTGTTGACACACGTTTTGGTTCTTTCCTTATGAAGCTACGGTTAAGAATAGAACACCAAGGCTTAGTTCGCTAAAGCATGAATCTTACTTGGGCTCCATTAGGGCGAGTTAATATCTGATAATTACGAGTCAAAATTGCCTTATAGTATTCTCTCTGTTTGCTGCTCAATTCAACACGTATAATAAGCTCCTTTTTAGGAGGTAGTTCAGTCATGACATCTTTCTTCACTCCTGCAGGGGTATAAAACATTTGAATCCACATTTCAGATAGTCTTATTTTTCATAAACTATTTAGTATGTGAAGCCCTTCCTGGATACTAAAGTTACACAAACCAAATCTAATTATCTGAATCTATAGTGACTCATGCTCGTGCACTTCATTTGAAAAAGGGAAGCCAAACTATACTAGTAGGCAGTATCCCCTATTTTTCTTTTAGTAAAGTCAAGATCTTAGAAACTTTTTGGACCAGTTCCAACATTGATCATTCCAACAACTATTGCTCATTAGTTTTTAAGTTGATATATCAGTATAAAATGGAAATAAGACCCACAACTTCATCCAGTATCAACCATTTCTTAAGAGTGATCACGAAGACCGAATTTCTATAAGAACAAGATTATTTAAGAGTGCACAGATTGAGAACAGAAGAAGCACAAAGATAATATAAGAAACCTTCACCATGCAAGGATCACTGAAGAAGGCAACACAAAAATAATACAAGAAACCTCAACTTCATCAGAGTCGGTGCTATTATAATAAATCTTGAGCATAAACAGAAATTCTGACAAGAAAACCAGACAAAAATATGTAACTTATTCAAGAATAAGATGTATACTTCTCAGGAGATGTGGGGCCAACATTTTATGAAGCCTCAAAATCTGTTGCTCTTGATTGATATCCTGGAACTCTTCTTGGAACTCCTCTAAACTTCCGAACTACCAAAACGAAATCAAAAGTCCATAAGACACATTTGATCTTTATGAACATATTATACAACATAATAATCATACTTCCTTATAATATAGGTATCATACAAACCTTCCCAGCATCAAGGAAGTGCATAAGCATAAAAAGTTCATCCAGATTGTTCTGCAATGCATCAAACACGTTGTCAAGAAGGTTCCAACTTCCAATATAAAACTCAACGCATCCACCAGGATGTATAAATCAATAATATGCGCTAGAAGGTGTAAAGTCTACTAGACAGAGTACTATAACTACTTTCCTTGGAAAAAATCTAGCAATGCACTTGAGCTAAGAAAAATTACAACTCAACTAAAACAGAAGTTAAATGCTCTATGTAACAAACATTAGTTTAATAAACTTTTTGTTGTGTAATATATTTAATGTAGAATCATTAAAAGATATTTATTTCATAATTAGGGCAGATTTGACATAATTGATTTGTGTAGTAATAGTTTATTTTCTTAATTAGGTGGTAGGTAGTGTGTGTGTGTGTGTGTGTCAATTGTAATCAGCCTTTGGATTCAATCTAATTGAGAATAATATCAGATCTATTCTTTTCAATTCTTTTCATGTAAATGCTAAAAAATTGTGTCAATACTAGGGTTGGAAAATGGATGGATTAGATAAAATTTTGTTTGGATCATAATGAATGGATTAAAACAAGTCATTAAAAAATTAAATCCATCAACGATCCATTTAAAAAATCATTCAATCCACCCATTTACAATTTATTTACTGATGTATATCAAATCCATCCATAAATCATCTTAAAAAGGAATTTAATTACTATGTTATGGCACGGGCGTAGCCATTGGAACCCTGGGTCTGTCACCAGGACCCAGGTCGGCGGCAGTAGGGACCCAAAGGTAACAAAAATATTATATTTGAGCATGCATCATATCAGGGATCAAGGTAACCAAAAATTCATGTTGTATATATTAAGCAACCTGAATACATGTATATCTTTAAATATAAATACAAAATCTAAAAAAGGAATCGTTTAGAAACTATATACATCCCAATTTACCAAATAGAATTCTTAGTAATAGTCAGAAGACCAACAACACAGTCTTTCTAGGAAACCAAAAAACAAAACACCATTCTAGTTAACCACTGCTAAAATTCATCGGAGGGGGGAAATAGAGATATATTTAGTTAAGAAGAGGAGGGATTTTAAATAGTTTATAAGTTATTTTGGTCCCCTCCCCTCTTGAAAATTGAACCAAACATATTTTTTAAAATATCTCCTCCTCTCCAACCAAACGGACCCTAAGGGCCTTTTTATTTCAACAAATAGGAGGGGAGGGAAGGGAAGGGATTTTAAAATATTGTGTTTGGTTCGACGAGAGGAGGGATTTTAATGGAGAAGTGTGAAATTACATTTTTCTCATACTTGTAAAGACATCAACACACATTAAATCTGGTATGGCACAATGGCATAAATTTTAAATAAACCTGAAGAGGAGTTCCTGTTAAAAGCACACGATGTCTGCTAGAGTATTGTGTCAATGAAGAAAACAATTTGGAATCCTTGTTTTTGAGACGGTGACCTTCATCAACTATCTGCATGTATTATGTATAAACAGATGTTACGCTGTTAGCATTTAAGTATCGTGCACTAAAGCACAAAGGAGATATAATTAGATAGTAATTGTAGAGGCAACTGGAAAATTAAGGGTGTGTTTGGTTTGTGGATTATTTTTTTCATTTTCTGTTTTAACAAATTGTTAGAGTACAAAAATGTCATCTTGAGAAACAGGAATCGCAAACAGAAAACATTTCCACAGGACAAACGCACCCTAATTTTACTGGCTCTAGCACAAGAATGGTGAGTAGACTTTTACCATGCACTCCCACTTTATAGGCTTCAATATTGCGGTATCAAAGTTTATCATCTCATACGATGTCAAAAGGATATCAAACTTAACCCTTTCCAGCTTTGTTTTAGTAACTATTTTTTTAGATTTCTTTTTATCCATCTCTTTTGGATTCTTCGGAAAGTAAAATTCATATTCTCTAATAATGCGACGAGCTTGGGCAGAACCAGAATACATAACCTACAGAAACTAACATACATTAAAAAAAATACATAACTAAAAATGTAACTAAGGAATCCAGTATACATACAACATTCATTTGTGGTGCCCAAGTTGCAAATTCGCGCTCCCAGTTTCGTAGTGTAGAAAGTGGAGCAACCACCAGATGGGGAGAAACATTCTCTTCGAAAAGGGAGGCTAAGAAAGCAATACTTTGTATGGTTTTTCCTGAAGATGAAAAATCAAGCCATCAAGGTGACGCTTCAGCTAGAAACTCCAAATTAAGAAGAAAAGTAGGGAAGCCAAATATTAGGGAGACGGAATAAATAGATTGAGCGTGAGAGAAACAGAGACCAAGTACCAAGTCCCATTTCATCAGCAAGTATAACATGAGTTTGCTTGGACCAAGAGAATCGTAGAAAGTTCAATCCTTCAAGTTGATATGGATGTAGTGTACCTTCATTTACGTAAAACATGAAATCAGGATCATCCAAATCTAATAAAATAGATGCAAAAGGCATGCTATTGCCAGTGTAACAGGTCAGTCAAAACTCATACCCCCTGAAAGAAACTCAGGGCTGTGTTCATACTGTTGAAATTCTCTTTGCTGCTGTTTCAATACAACATCATCCTTAACACTGCTTTTTTGCTTACTAGAAGAATATTTCCTAGACCTAGACTGAAATATATTGAATCTCTCAGTTTCTGCCTGAAACGAAGAGATATCAGACTCAAGCTCCCAATGGCATTCATCATAAGGAAGCTCTTTCCACTTCACAAGATATTCCTTCTCATCATCCTCACCCCTGTACCATTTAAACAAAATATTCTATGAGTTGTGCATTTGTCGACATTTTCTGAGAGGATGGAAAAAAAATATTCCAAAAAATTTCTATGCCATTAAGCAACATACTTCAGTGTCAAAAATCTCTCACGAGTCAAATACAACAAAAAAAATAATAAAATCATTTCAGAAGGGGGAGACTAAAATACATGATCATCAACATATAAGAGGGAGCAGACTAGAGGAAAAACTTGGTGATGGAATGCTTTTTAATGAAAATCTAACAACAAATTATAAAATTATCTAAACCTCTAATCAGCAACCCAAGCTCACTTCCTAGGTCATTGATTAGTGAACCTAAAGTCAAGAGTGATAATTTGAACTTAACAACCACTTTTCTAAAAAAATCCTCTTAACATTCTGGGACAAATGATTTCAACTCAATCTGAAGTACAAAAACATGTAAAGTAACCAGAAACATAATCATCTCGTATTATTATTTTTCAATATAAGCAACGAGAAAAATAAAATTGCTTATAGCTTAACCTGCAAGCAAGTATTCGATCAACCATAGTCCATTCAGGTCGAATGGCAGCAAAATCTTCCTCCAATTTTCTAACTGGTGCCATTTGACGGTGAAAGTTGTTTAATTTGGTCTTTAAACGAGGATTGTTCTTGAAAGCCTTCAGAAACTCTTCCTCTGGCACCCTAAATAGAAAATATATGTAGCTGGTAAATGGACAATACCCGCAGTGATAAATAAAAACTTCAAAAGCATTCTTTGAAAATGAAAACTGAACATAATACTCAAAACTGAAAATTGAGTGATACAATAATAGATAGGGTGAGATTAAGAATGGAAATTCCTATTATAAGGTTCACAAGACACCATTAGAAGCTGAAAAGTAAGAAAACAGTCGATGACTTTCATACCATTTGCAGTGCAAATGTGATAGACCCTTCCACTTAACAAGATATTGTTTGACCGAACTTTGCTTTGACCCCAAACTTTTGGCATCACTTTCGCCAGCTACAGTGAGACGCATCTCACAATCCAATATCTTATCTATATCATTAAGTGGGCAAACCTGCACACGTACACACAGAATGCAAGTATTATAAAGACATTACCTAAGAAGAAAACATGTTAAAAGTATTAAAGACTTACACATTCAGGGCACATCCAGTTATCCAGACGGGAGATTTTATTTGGTGAGAGCAAACACCTAGGATGGAAAGAATAGGTGCATGTTTTACAGCTCAGAAGATTTCCGCTCTCTCCACAAGCTTGACATGAATACTCTTTCTATTGGGAAAGGACAGAAACATCAAAACAAAGAGCGGGAAAGAAAAGAGGTGACAAACGTACTTGTCTAAATCTACAACATCAAATAAGTGATATGATCCCTACAAGCTGATACCCAAAATTCATGAATGAATATAGAAGAGTAACTAGCTTCAAATGTGATTAATGGGAATATTATTCCAGACATGTATATAATAAAATGGTTCCATCTTTTTTCTTTGGATGAATGAAAATGTTTTATTAGAAAATAAACATAGAACTACAAAAGAAGATAAGTATACAGTAACATTGTCAGAGAAATAAAAAAATGCAAAAATCAGAACCTTGGCACAACAAATATCATGTAGTTTCACAGATAAAAACTGAGGCTGTGAGGTCTTAGAATAAGATAAACATAAACATGCAAAAAATAAAATAGAAAATAAAGCCCCCATATTATTTCTCAGAAAGGCTTAAATTATGTCATAAATGTGTATGCATTAGCAATTACAGATTCCATACCAAATTAAACAGTATAACTATATTTGGAGGATCTAAACAATAAGCTTAAGTAGAAAATTTCCTCTACAACACATGTCACCAATTAATATTATGTCAAATAATTGTCTGCCTCTTTAAAATTCATCAAGCACATGCTCAGTTTGACTTAAAATTCTAATATGTGTTTCTTGTAGTAAAGCAATAAAAGCATCAACTATCAAAGCAGTTCACTCAACACTGTAGTACCAAAGATGTAAAAAAAATTTAGGGAGAGTACAACACAGGATAAAATGAATTGCACAGAAACGGTAAGAGCAAAAACGAAGGATGTAACTTACTGCATCGCTTCTAACAATCCTCTCAAACTTTTCCTGAGTTGTCTGATGTTTTATGGGCATTAAATCAGCATCATCATCGGACTCGTCTGTATTATAAATTGGCTTGCGATCAGTTCTTAAACGAATCCTCTCGACCAAGGTACTCATGTTCTGATGAAAAGATACAAATTTTCATGTAAGCAAGGTACAAGACACCACTCTATCAGCCATATCCCCCACCCTATGTGAAATCAAGATTTATCTGAGGAAAAAAAATTGTGACAGACTAGCGTACTAGATTAACATGTTAACTATGATATAAGCTCATATCTGACAGAGAGGGATCAAATGAGACACCATTCCAGAAATAAAACAAATATCCAATAATATATTTGTCAACAAAAGAACATTTTAAATGCTTAGCAGATGCAAGGTAAGGCCGCCTACACCTGGACCCTAACATCACAGCCAGCTTTCTTGCATCAGGTAGCCCTTTCAATAGGGGAAGAAAATTGTCATCGTTGGACAAGCAACATGTCGTTTAGAATTCGCTCAATATAGTGTAAACCTAGATCCCAATTTTGCTCTTCAAGGCACTGCTTTATAATGACCCGGTGAGATGTAGAATAATTGTGCATGTATGGATTTTTTTAAGAAAACTCTAACTGTCACTGAAAGGGGTCTCGAGAGTTCGCTTTGCTTTTCATTGTTAGAGATCGTAAAGTTATATGTATGCTTTTTATTGGCAGGTCTCTCTAATAAACAAAGCAGACATATAATTAATTCAACACTTTCATATCTAGATCAATAACAAGGTTCAAGTTGCTCTATATTACAGGTCAGTTCATATATGGGGAGTATCTAAACTTTCTTAAAGGAGAAACAGAGAACTCATTCTAGAAAATTAAATGGCATAGAAATACCTAAGAGTAAATAATATAGAAATTGCAGCAAATGAAACCACAAATCAACCATAAACAATAAGAAGGCTGGCATAAGTGCATGCACATAAATGAAAACATATACAGCAAACGAGTGCACGAAATAAAAGCACAATGGCATGTGCGATGTGCATGCTTTTGACAAAATGAAAATTTCTTCATTATGATTTCAAATCAACCCTAGGAACTAATCATAAAACAAAACAGCTCATGCCAATAAATAACCAAATCGCAATCATACCATTTACAAACATAAAAAGGCAAAACAACAGCAGTAAAATACTAAAACTTATTCAAAGTTCAAACACGTAAAGCGAAACCCTAAAGACCAAATTAAACATCACAACTCAACTAAAACTAAGTTAGTTCGGAAAAAAATTTCAAAAAGCACTTACAGAAAAAATATAATTTGAAATAAAAATAACTATGAACATTCGAATTAATAGATTTCATTCACTCAAATTAAAATCAACTTTTGCAGTTCAACATTTTCAAAATCTTTCTTATCTATCTTCGAAATCAGATTCACTGCAGTCACTGGTTTCCTGCAGTCAGGACACCAGTGACCGTCCGATCTCGATCTAATGGTTCAATAAAATACAGATTTAATTTTTATTGTGTAATTAAAAAATATCAAGCTTGAATTTGGACCGTCCAATCTTGACCAAATGGCTACAATTACATAACAGCGTGACTGCTCCAATTTGTTGACCGCAGTCTTTCTTCTCAGTAGATACCAATAAACTTGTCAGGCCTTTTCGTAAGTTACAAATCAAATTCGCATCACAGTTTATAAGCGCCATAAATCAGAAGCTAATCCAAACTGAGTGTATAGTATCATTTACCTTTTTTATTCAATTTTTCTTTCTCAATATTTTATTCCAAAATGAAATATGTATATTCCACTAAAACGAGCTACGATTTACAAACGAAACAATGAAATAATAAAAAATATCAAAAATTCTACACGCAAACAATCCAGCATGAATATCAACACGAAGCTGATTCAAGTATTCTTGACGAGCAAGCAATGTACCTGCAGATCACAGTTCCAAGTACCTATTTTCCCAAAAACAAATATCAATAAACAATTAAAGCCTAAACAGTTATAAAAATCCATGCACAATTTTTTCAGATCGATTTTCAGACGAAAATTCGTAAAAAAAAACAAAAATCAACAACAGCGATGATTTTCTATTTTTCGTAGCTCAGATATTATAGAAATTAAAAACGAAAAAAATAGAGTGCGACGGAACGAACCGTAGAGAGCAAGAATGCTCTGAGACGCGGGAGATTGTGAATTTCGCCGGAGCGAAAGAAACGGAGTTGAAAAGCGAGAAAATTGAATTTAAAACGGTCGGAAAGTAACTAGCAGTGTAGTAAAGAGTAAAAAGAGTGTGTCTGAAAGAGAGAGACTATAGAGTAATAACAAACACGACGAAGAAATGGTGATGGCCTAAGTCACACTTTTTTTGTGTCTATATAAAGAAAATAAAATTATATTTTTTGTGAATGAAGAATATAGTATTTTAATTGAATAAAGGAAGTTGTATTTTTTTATGAATAGAAAATATTAGTTTTTATGAATAAAAATAATAATAAATGTTTTGACTAAAATAAAATAATATGTAATTGTATTAAAGTTTTTTAAGAATTAAATATAATAAAAATGTGACTTCTATGGTACATTTGAAAATTAACATATTTTTGTACTTTCAAATTAAATTACTAATAGTTTAATGATATGTCATCTATGAATGAGCTTGATCATATTTTAGATTTAACATCACAAAAAATTTAAGTTTTATCTTTTGAGTCTATTTTGAAATGAAATTTTTTGTTATCATTTTAATTAAAATTTTAATTTCAATTATAAAAATAATTTATTTAATTATTAAGATCAAAATTGAATAGATAAATGTACTAAAACTTTTAATTTAGTCAATTTTAATAGACACTATTAATAATGCTCATGTGGACATATTAGATAAAATTATTAATCAAAACATTTATAGTACTTATACACTCTTTTTTTTTATAGTACGATGAAATTTGTCAAACAAAAATGGTATCTGAAAAATTGAGTTATCTAATATGAAATTTAGACTATATACATCAATTTTTTATATATTATTTTTGTTTATATTTCATTATTAATAGAGTATTATACTAATGCTAGACACTCTGTTTTTTGTTAATATAAAATGCAGTTGTTCAACTGATAATATAGAATAAAATTAAAGAAAAAAACTCACCCAAAATAATTTTTTTTTTACAATTAAGTATAAATGTTTTTAAAATTTAGTAATTATTTAAGTAAAATAAAGAATAATAAAATAGTAAACAAAATAGTTTAAAATAAAGAGTGAAATTGGAAGAAAAAACCATACTCCACCCAAATGAGGGAAAGACAAAAAACATTTTTTTTTCAAGTGACTTTAGAGTGAAAAATGAATTTGTCATAATTTTAATGAATTTATTTCATATAAATTATTAATGTAAAAAGTTTTTATATCGTTAATTATTAGATAATGTTTAATTTTTATTATAATTATCTCTAAAATTATATACATGAATGGTTGTGATATGTGACCGAATAAAACTTTTGGAGAAATTACATTTACCTTCCTCGAAGTCTCCTTTATTAACATTCGCATTCGCTCTAGTTTTCACAATGCACTTACCTTTTCTCTACTCGCTAAAATAATTGTGCATAACATTTTTTGTTACACTTACATCTCTATTTGTCATTTATCAAAAAGACACTAGAATACACATTTTGTTGTGTCACTTAGAACATAATATCTTTCAAAATTGTAAATATTAAATATATTTCGTACCTCTACGAATTTAATATTCTCAAAATATATGGTTGGGAAAATTATTTAATTTTCTCAAAATGAAAAAATATTTTTGTATTCTTTAAACTATCATTTATATTAATTAATTTTCTAAGGACAATTTGTTTCATTAAAATATTGAATAATATTTTTGAAATAATAATATTAAATTAATCTTTATTTAATGTATTTGAAAATACTTTCATAACTTTTCTTTTGCAAGCGATGAATCTTCTCTAGAACTTATATTATTATATTGTCACTCCTTGATCCCTATCGGGGTATATTTTCTGTCTTCTGTCAGTAGTAACTAAGGTTTCACCTCTACAAATATTTGATATGTCTTTTTGTATGATTTTATATTATTCCTTCTATGTTGTAATATATGTGTTAAGGGATTAAAACAAAATTATTTAGACAAAAAAGACCCATTTAATTTATTGTGTATAAGTTTGAAAGTTTATTTATTTTAATAATCTTGTTAATTAATAAATGCTTTCACACTCACTCATGTAAGGAATAAAATACATTTATAGTTATAATAAATATTGAAACAGTATCAAATTATTTAAGCAAAATATATTTTGAAATTTGTAACTTATGTTTGAGAAATAAAAAAAAATCAATTTTTTTATAAATTGAATCAAATGTAGTATTTGACATATTGTGCCAGATCAACTTCATGTAAAATCAATATTTATTTTTTATCAACAGATGAGATCGCTCATATTATATTTTTTAAGTAAAATACTTAATTTAAAAGGTTATCAAACTTTCTCTTGGCAGAGGTGAAGGTAGGTGTTTTGATGGAGTGGTGATGGCTATCCCAAAAAGAAAATATAGTTTTTAGTATAAATAAGTATATTTTTATATTTTGTTACTTACTTTATTAATATATATTTAATTACTCTAAATGAATTTATTAAAAATTAGTAAAAATAAAAACGTAAAAAAAATTATCACTTGATTGGTAATTTTATTTCTCTGGTTTTGTTGTCATTTTTTATCTCTAAAACAATCACACCGAAGACTTTATCAACAATAAAAATTGTGGAAACAAGACAGATAAACAAAGTGAACACTATATTTTTTTTTTGCAAATAATTGAGTTTTTAGCTTGAGAATGACATTGTTATTGAGTTTAAGAATGCAAAAGTCAATTATAGATGAATTTGATTATTTGAAATATCGTTAAATTCAATTTTCTTAAATAATGATAGTTATATTTTGTTTTTTGTGGTGCTTTAATTTTTATTTTTATATGTAAAAAAAGTTGTGATTTTTTTTTGCAAATTACTTTAGTTTGAATATTAATTTTAAAAGTGTATTTTTATATATTTGGCCCGTTCGTAAAATTTATTGTAACTTTGCCAGCGTCTCTTGGACATATCTACTACTCTAACGCCAATAAATACACGTATTTACTTGCTAAAAAGGGTCATCTTACTTTGTGGGAATTATTGTACTTATTATTTTTCCTTTGCTTAGTTTATTTTTCCATTATGAAGTATCGAGTTGGTACTACTTAGTAGTATTCATTAAGAGACAAACAAAACTTAGTGCTCATTTGGAACTACGACACACTTCTATTTCTCATGTCCCAATTTAATCATGTCGTGAAAAATATAAAGCTATAAAACTTAGTTTTATGGTCAACATATTTTAACTAGAATAAGAGGAAGAGGGGAAAGGAAAAGAGCATGAAGCTTCATTGGTCCAAAGGAACATACATCTTAACTTTAATTAGCAAGAGTTGTTATCCTAATTCCTAAAACCCTAAACTCCACTTAATATTTGAACGTCAAAACCACTTAAACATTACATGTAAATAGTTAAATGACATCATCCTAATTAACATTACATGGGCCATTAATAATGATAGTCTGCACACTCGAGTTATATACACGGCTTGTGGATCAATGACAAATTGCTTCAGATGAAGATGCAAATGTAGTTAGCTATTCAAGGATTGGAGGTATGTCTCTTTCTCTAATTATATGATTCATTATTGATATATGTAATTAACTTTTCATTCATTAAGAGAAGAGTTTGTGTTGTTGATTCTGCTCATTCCATTTCTTTTTTCTAAATTTTATTTGATTTACTTTTGAGAAAAATTGTTAGTATAAAACAGTTTTGTCGGTTTTACACTTATATACAATAAAATTCATGTATTTCTCCATATCACACCGTTGAATCTCACTTTTATGATAAAGCGTGATAAAATGAATGACTTCCATTACATGTCAATATAAAACTGTCAATTAACATGTATATGTTTAACATTTTATTTATTTTGGATAATATTGGTTCCTCTTTGTTGTTGTTGGACAGTTTCAACCCATGTCAAAGAGGTTAGAGCTATTGGATTTAATCTTTGGTTTCGTCGTAGGGGTTGTAATTAAGTATGAAATTATTATGGATTTACGAATATATATCTACACTTTTGTTACCCCTACTAGAAAAACCCATTTTAGCTGCCAAATTTAGCGTCGGCCCCCGTCTCCGACGCTAGTTAGCGTCGGTCAAACCGACGCGATGCGAACAAATTTTTTTTTGGTTTTATTAATAATTAGCGCCGGCTAGGCCGACGCTAACTAAAATAAGGCGGACGCTAGTTTAGTTTTTTTATTTTAATAATTTGCGTTGGAATGGCCGACGCTAAGTTTATGATTTTTAAAAATAATTTTTTTTAACAATATCAAATAAAATTAATAATATATTTTGTAATCCCTCAGAACTCTCATTTCATCATCATCACTCTGCATCCCTCATGTAACCTTAGCTTTTGAACCCATCACCGACTCTCAACCCTCTCAACGCCGTCAATATCGCCGCCGCATCACCAGTTCCATCACGGCACCCACTCGGAACCCTAGATCTCAAACCCGTCACCCTCTCGAACCCGTCACCCTCACTCTCAATGTCGTCATTTCGCGCTCTTCTCTTGTCCATTCTCAATGTAAGTTTCGCCATTTAGGTTTTATTGCATTTCAATTGTGTATTTTATGGCTCTCTCTCTGTTTAATTTTTCCCATCTAACCCTATTGTACATTTGTTTTCTGAAGTTAAATGAAAACTGGGTGCTTTTGTTCAAGTAGTTTTGATGTGATATGGTATACAATTCTGAACTTGAGTTCTTGAAAGTTTTATCATGGTCTTCTCTTTGCAAAACTCAAGACATTTTTGTTTTATTTTACCAGCTCTCAATTTTTAATGATTCTTATTTTAATGGCTTAAAAAAAGCTAACTAAATCTAGACCTGCAAAAGTTGTGCAAGGCTTGACCTGCAAATAACTTAAAAACATCATATAAGTGGTTGCTAGTGATTTAAAAATTGTGCAAGGCTTGACCGGCAAATAACTTAAAAATTGTGCAAGGCTTGACCTTCAAAAAAAAAAGCTAACTGAATCTAGACCTGCAAATAACTTAAAAGAAGCTATTTTCTAATTGATGGCTTGAACTTTTCAGCTCAGCTGAATATAGACCTGCAAAAGCTAACTGAATCACAATCATTATGGCCACTCGCCTAATATTTCATTTCAAACACTTTTTATTCTAGTTCTAGATTAGATTGAGATAAATGATGAATGCCATTAACATGATGTATGTAGTAAGTTCAAGCAATTGCAAATTTGTAACGTGTCTTAGTAAGTTCTGTTGTGTGTTAGTTATCTCTAGTTTATAACGTGCTTTTGTAATGTAAGATTATTGAATAAAAAGTGTAACGTGTCTTAGTAAGCTCTTAGTAAGTTCTTTTGTAACGTGTCTTAGTAAGTTCTGCTGTGTCTTGAGTTTATAATGTGGAAGATTATTGAATTTAGGAATATAATGTAAACCAATGTTATTTCAATTGTGTGATTCCTAATTTTTTTAATTTAGGAATATAATGTAAAGCAATGTTTTTTCTGTTTCTTCCTGATCTGATTTTGTTATTACTGCAATGTTCATACTGATTTAACTTCCTGTAAGCCAATGCAATGTTCATACTAGTTTGTGTGTTGGTGCTATTTGTGGTTGCTAGTTGTTTCTTTATGTGGTCTTATTTATTGTGTTTTGTTCTTTGATCATATTCAGACCTCCAAGGATAGTTGAATAGTTATTCTTTGATCATATAGCAGTGACAAATATAGAAACATATAGATACAGCACAGGCATCTGAAACATTTACATCCTTAGGTAGTTGAATAATTTTCCATATAAGGGTTCTTACCACAATGTTTAGACAAAATTTGCCACAATTATTCATCCTTGTGTAATGACAGATTTCTGATTTGAAATTTGAAAATGTTGGTTTTCATATTAGTTTTCATATTCTTGATTCATATTGGATTTGAAATTTGTTTGGTACAGAATGTGATTGGTGCTAGTGTTGCTTTTCTTACTGTTACAAATGTTGGTTTTGTTTTGATTATATTTATTCAAAATCCTTTGTTTACTAGTCTTAATAACAACGAGTAATTTGCCAGTACTATAATTAAAAGTTTAATTTTCTTGCATTTATGGGCCTGAATACATCTTTTTGGAGTGTCATTTCTCCTTCCATTGTTTGTTTAGTCCAAAAATCTATTGCATAAATTTAGATATACCAGAATTTGTTGTTGGATTTAAAATGGTTGAAAGTTGTAGTTGTAATCATGGACAAATACAACCATAATTATGGTAGCTGTGCAATTGTGAAGACCTACATCAATATTGATCCTGCACTTATTTTCCTATGATATTACCTTTGATCTACTTAAATACTTAATCTTATAGCTTATTTTATTATGTTTAAATAATAACTTTTGTAATGGTGTGAATTTTTCTTCCTTTTACTGTTTCTTGTTGTTTGAATTTTTCTTTCTTTTACTTACCAGCATTGCTAAAGTAACATTGAAAGGGTGTGAGCCTTTACCTAGAAGAAGGTGTTCTGCTAAAAAGGTTTTAAAGGTTGGTCTTTTTCCTTTGTTCACTGCATGAAATCTTCATCATGTTTAAGAATAGTAGTACTTATTAAGATTAGACAATTAAATTATTTTGATTAGACTATTGAAAATGTATTAGTTCACGTATCATCTATATGACAATTTTAATATATATGTTTATAGTCAATAAAAGGTTAATTGTTGAAATGGTGGATATAGATCTAACCGGATTCATGTTAAACAGCTCCAAAATCTATGTATACTTAAAATAGGCAGCCCTGGCAAATCCATGAGTATTATATTAGTAAAAAATAAAGTATATTTTTTTTTCCAAACACAAAATAAATTAGAAACAAACACAATAATTTTGCCTCAAAGCATGCCTAAAGGTACAGTCTTTATCTAAAAGCTTGAACATTTCTTTTAAGCTAGAGACATTATGGAACACAAAATATATTCCATATGACTAAGATATATTGGATAAAATTAGTAGGTTCACTTTTTTGAAAATGTTGTTAGTTTACTTTTTTCTTTTCAAATTAATGTATAGCTTGTTAATTTTGAATTCTTTTTGAATTCATGTTTATTTATTTCTATATTTTTTCAAACTTATTTAGTGGTTGACAAGTTAAGTTTTTGTCCTATAGTAAATGGATCGTACTTGAATGTACAATAGGCTACATGCAAATAGACACGAATTGAAAAAGGAGTATGTTAGTGGTGTTAAAGATTTTGTGAAGTGGGCTTTAAAACAACCGATTTATATATCTGAGGGAGGGATAAGGTGTCCATGTATAAAATGCAAGTGTATCAAGATATCTACATCAACTACTGTTAGACTTCACTTGTACCGGGATGGATTTCAACCAGATTATTGGATTTGGACTGAACACGGAGAAGTGAAGCCAATGATTATAACAAGGGGTGGTTCGACTAGTAGTAGGAATGTCCATCAAGACGACCAATTTAATGCAATGGATGAAATGGTGTTTGATGCTTTTAGGCCTTATCGAGATGTCCTTGATGTGAACGCTAACATGAGAAATGAGACATTTTCTGAGGATGAGTTGCCAGAAAACTTCCAATGATCATGAGGATAGGGTGGAAATTAGGGACCACAACCAAGAGGATGAGGAGGTGAGTCAAGGGAACGTTCCACCTATCGTGCCTGTGAGAGATGATAATGGAAAAGTCATTATACGACCTTATGGTAAAGGGTAAGTTACAACACTCGTTTATTTTCTTCAGCATCAATCAACAAAAGACCATGAGTTATACTAGAAGCATAAGTATAGACACATTTTATTTACTTAATACTCTATTTCTTCAATACATTAATGCAGACTCAGTCCTAGCAACGCAGTTGCAGATGCCATTAGGTATGCCATACAAAAACAGTTTCGTGAGCCTATTTATGGTTGGAGTGCAACCACTGACATAATTAGACAAGATTGGTTTGAAAAGTTTGCGGTAAGCCTTTGAATAAAATTATATGTTCAATTCATCTTTCTATCATATATAGGGAGAATTGTGTTATCTGTTTTGTTGATAGTAGTTAGTACATATATACTTTTTTTTATTCCCAGGAGAAGGTGTCGTGGGATCCTTCTAATAGTGATATGGTGAAATGTCTGTTTGAACAAAAGGCCGCTAAAAGACTATCAGATATGCTTACAAAGGTGAGGAAAAAAGGGACTCGACCTAGTTGGATAGGTGAGGAAGCTTGGACTGGTCTTCAAGCATATTGGGAAAGTATATCATTCAAGAACATCTCCAACCAAAATAAGACCAATCGAGCTTCAACAAGAGGCGGGGCTGTCCACACCTCAGGCCGCAAGGCTCATATTGATGTTGCACTTGAGCTCGTATGTATTAAATTTTCATTTACCTAAAATTAATACAATTTAATGTTATGATATCTACTTGTGAGTTGTGATCCAATAATCTTGATTTTATTTGTAGAGCAATAACCTTCAAAGAGATTTACTTTCCGATGAGTTATTTTTGACGACCCACAAAAGGAAAAATGGTGCTTGGGTTGATAGTCGCGCAAAATCTACCTATGTATGTTCTTTATTTATGTAAATTCTTTATGCAAATTCTTTATATTACAAATCAACCAAAAAAGAATATGATCTCATTTACACCAACAGTTCTAGAAGAGCAATCCTTTTATTATACATGTATTGGTGTAAATTAGTATGTTATCTATATCTTGACTTGTTTGTTTAATTTATTTCAGAAATTGGATCATATATTACCTTATTTATTTATTCCATTGATCAGGGAACATTTAAAAAAAAATTGGAGGAAGTACAAACACAACTTGGGGAAACAAGTGTAGATGGTGCTAAAGAGGTAGATGGAGCGACAATACTTAAGTTATGGACACAATCCGCAGGGGGTCGCACTCGTGGTCGAGTTTATGGTACGCGAGACTTGTCTATTAACGTCCGACATGGGTCTATATCGCTTACACAACAATCCCAGAATCCTTCTAATTCTATGACTGGGACGTCTTTAGAAGCGAAGAGGGCAGCTAGAATTAGAGCTGAACAAATTGCTCAGGATGCAGTGGCCCAAACTCAAGTGGCTACCAAGGTCACCGAAGAGGCTAGCGAGCGTTCAAAGAAGTTAGAGAATGAGGTTGATGCATTAAAGCAATTTTTTGCAGATAAAATTGAAGCTTTGCAACGTCAATCAGTTGCTGGATCATCTACTGCGAGTCATCCTTCTTCACATCCTCATTACGATGATAATTTTGACAACGTGTCGCTGGACGAACCTTGATCTCATAGTTATGCTTACTTTTTGTAGTTATTGGCTGACAATTATGTACTAAGTAACTTTGTTAAGTTGTTATTTGATACTGTATTATTATTTTGCAGTTTCAGAACAAATGATACTTTGTTAAGTTGTTATTTAATACTATGGTGCGTTTGTTATGTTATCAATACAATGACTTTTAATGTTTCTTAAAAATCAGTTATTTAAAAGACGTTAAAATATAATTGAGCAGGTGCTAAAAAAACAAAAAATAAAAAATTTACAATTAGCGTCGGTTCAGACCGACGCTAATCATTTGTTGACTTTTAAATGTTGACTCATAGCGTCGGTCTGACCGACGCTGTGGTATAAATAAAGTTGACTTTTGTTTGACTTTAGCGTCGGTCATCCGACGCAACATAAATTTTTTTATGACGTGGCAACAAATATAATTAGCGTCGGATGGTGTTTATTTGTTGATAGTGTCGGCTTAGCGTAGGCCTTGTCGACGCTAATGTAGCGTCGGATGCCATTTGGCCGACGCTAAAATCAGTTTTTCTAGTAGTGTACCTCCTATACATAGTGGAATAGATTTTGACTACTTTTTCGTATGACCTATTATTTTAGAAAAAATTTGTATCATGTATTTGCATCGAAGAATGGAATAGGAGAGAAGTTGAGACGACAATATCAATTAACTTTCTGGTTATTTTTGTTTATGTATTATTTAGTTGTTCTTAGTTGGATATTTATTAAGAAAATACGTATCAGAGTCTGATTTATGATTAATTTTTTAAATTTCAGTATTGTCTATAGTCTATCGTATGTTATTTTTTCGACCTCACAGAACCTTCTTAAAAGAGTGGTCTTTTAAATTTATCTAAAAGTCTATTTTATATTTAAAAATTTAAAAAGTACATTTTACATTTTCTTTAAACATGATAAACTAAGCATTTATATATAAAAAAATTATTAAAATTATAAACATAAAGAAAAACTAATAAAATTATATATTTTTTTACACAATAAATACTAAGTTACTAACAAATAACTATATTAATAAATAATAATAAAATGTATATATAAATCAGTCTATCAGATCAAATAGATTTTTTTTATAAATCAAAATCTGATCTATTTAAATCAGTAAGATTTAAAAAAAAAACTTGAGCATAACAATTTTAAACTAAATTTTAAATAAGTCAGACTGTTGACACTGATTAATTAAGATAGTTCTATTAACTGTACAGAAATTTCAAAAAGGTAAAAAATCATCGCCTCGCGTAATTCAACCGTGTTGGTAAGGTGAAAAAAGTAAAATTATTTGAAGAAATTCCCAAGAAAAAGAATGGTAAGTGCCAAAAGATAGAGTTTGGACCTTTGGAGGAACATTTGAACATCTAATGGATAATGAGTGCATTTCTTTTCACTACCACCTCAAATTCCTGGAAGGCTTTCCATTCTTTCATGCATAAAAACACGACATTGCCTCCTTCAAATCAAATTAAGTTTTTGTTTGTGTCTCTACAAACCGTATGCACTAACTTATTCACTGCTTGTCTACTATTCTTGTACCATCTCTTCTTCCATCAGTTTCCTGTTTTGATTTTTCCTCTTTACTAATACTACTCTGTCACTGCTTGGACAACAATGCTTTTTCATAATTTTAATTTGTTTTATGTTACTAGTATTATTTTGAGTTTTTTTCATAAATATCCTTTTTTTTTAAAACAAAATTAACCAAGATGTCCTCTTTCTGAAAACGTTTACCAAACTGTCCTACTTTTTGGGCTTTTCTACTGGTTGCAACGGAGGGTGCGACCTCCTGAAGTGAAAAATTTTCGCAGGCCCAGTTGGAGGTCGCAGGCCGGGGGTGCGACCTCCTTCTGGGTTTTTTTTTTTTGTTTTGTCTTTTTCTGATGTTTTTAAATTTTTAATAATTATTTAATTATAATAATAATAATTAAAATAAAACATTAATATTAATAATAATAATGCATTAAAATTAATAATAATAATAATAATAATAATTAATTTATAAATAAATAAATAGCAATACATTAATAAATAATAATAATAATACATTAAAAAAAATTATTATTAATATTATTAAAAAAAATTATTATTATTGTTTTATAACTTATTAATAATATTAATAATATTAATAATAATTTTTTTAATGTATTATTATTATTATTTATTAATGTATTGTTATTTATTTATTTATAAATTAATTATTATTATTATTATTAATATTTACTAATGTATTATTATTATTATTATTTATTATTTATTATTATTATTAATTTTAATGTATTATTAATGTTTTATTTTAATTATTATTATAATTAAATAATTATTAAAAATTTAAAAACAGCAGAAAAAGACAAAACAAAAAAAAAACCCAGAAGGAGGTCGCACCCCCGGCCTGCGACCTCCAACTGGGCCTGTGAAAATTTTCACTTCAGGAGGTCGAACTCCCCCGTTGCGACCAGTAGAAAAGCCCAAAAAGTAGGGCAGTTTGGTAAATGTTTTCAGAAAGAGGGCATTTTGGTTAATTTTTTTAAAAAAAGGGATATTTCTGAGAAAAAAAAAACTATTATTTTCTCTGTTTTTATATAATATTATGTTGTTGAATTTCTCAATTAAGATCAAAGTAAACGAAACGGAGATTGATTAGTCACTCTCTTGATAATGTTCTTTGTTTCAGTAAAACAAAGATTGATCAGTTTTCACCCAAGAACGTTTTTGGTTTCAGCAATTAAAACAGAAACAAAATTAAGACTTGCAGAGCTAAAATGAATACACACAATTGTTAACTCAGTTCAGAGTTAAACTCATACATTTGGAGGACTAGATCCGACTTCGAATTACCATTGATATGAAATGATTACAATGTTTTATATTTTTTGCTGCCAGATTTCTACACTATGCAAAACTGCACTTTTTGTCTTTTCATTTTTTTTTTCTAACATTGCTTGCTTTGGCTTATATACAAGTTGTTTACAATTTAGGAGCAACAAAAAAGTAGTTACAACTAACTAAATGAAGACTAACTACCCAAAACACATTGCTTGTAACTCTATCTCCAAAGTCTTCTAATTGAGTATCATATATTAACATATTATGATAATGATTTCTGTATAATATGTATATATTAAGGTTGTTTAATCAATAAGTGAATATTAAATATACTTTTTGTATCATTTCAGTGATTCATTTTGCCTTCTTTTGTTTATAAAAGATAAATGTATTTTCGAATTTGAAAGTTATATGAGCTTATCGGCTAATAGCTTTTAATAATAATTTTTTCTAAATGATTCTAAGAAAATAATTTTGTTCCATTTTGTGTTTCTAAATTACTCCAAATAGCGTATATATGTATGTAAAACGTAATTGTGATACGGTGAATTGAATTTCTCAATTCTATTTATCTTTAAGTTTTATTATACGTGTCAAATTTAATTTAAAACTTCAAAAAAATGGTAATTACTTTAAATGATTAAACTACAAATGAACTCTAACCATCAATTGTAGGTTCTTTAACTACTTCAAAAAATATTGTGTCAGACGATGAAAAATGCCTACTAACTACAAACTATATATATATATATATATATCAACAGCAAAAGATTAAACAAACAACATTTGTTTCTGATGCACAAGATCAGCCGGAGCTGTAAGTGCAGAGCATACTTATTTTGGTCATATGTAAACATGTAAAATATAGGTATAATTAAGAGCGGAAGGTACTTAATACATGATAGATACTTACAAGGTTTTGTAAACTGAAAATCAAATTACGATTTTTTGAAAATATAGGAGACACTCAAGATTTCTAAGAGAGTATTGTTGTTCTTGCTCTCCAAAACTCTGATTTGTGATGAAGGGAGTATCCCTTATATAGGGAAAATGTCCCTCCTTTTGCTGATGGTAACTTAAATGATTAGATTTCATCCACGAGGTTACTTTCGGTGGTAGTGGGGAAAGGAGTGGCAGACAAGTGCTAGACAACTTTTCCTTTTACTTTTCATAAGGATATTCGTTTCTCTCTCTCTTGGGTTTTTTTTTAAGTCCACAAACAAATTTGGGCTAGGCCCGTCATGAAGAGGACTATACCAATTTTTGAGTTGGGCCCAAAATTTCTGGACCAATGTGCAAATTTTTAATTGATAGATGAGAAGATGCCTAGACAGTCGTCATCATTATCATTTTCTAGATTGATAGAATTTTCTGAAGCACTGCCTGATGAAGTCTTTGAGGATTGAGCCTTACTTTTGAGAAGTTGGGCCATGATCTCGAAGTATTCTTCTTCAGTTTTTGCTGCTGCTAATTGGGTTTGTGCAAATGATTTTTGGGCCAAGAATTGAGTTTGCATTGGGTGTGGTTTCTTCAATCCCTGTTTTTGAAGCCATGTTGAAACATCTTGACTTTTGATACCTGGTGGAATAGAGAACTTTGTCCACCATCTGACTTTGAATCTTCAAGGATTGTTTGGGCCTCTTTTTGATCAATTTCAAAATACCAAGCTAAGACCCATGGTAAAAAGAATTTGGTAGAGAAAAGCATTAGAGGGTGAAAAATGTGTTCTCTGTCTGTGGGTTTGTAGTGAGTTTTGTACCGTTGAAAGCTATCTTGGACTTCCGATTTTAGAATTTTTGGAATTGAGCCATAGAGTTTCCACCAATGGGCAAACCATTGAGGGATTTTTGAAGCTTCCATGGTAAGATTAAAGAAAAATAGTCAGGTATGACTAAATTTCTGGTTTTGGATGAGGAAAACATTATATCAGGCTTGTTGGTAGTCCCAGTAATTGAATGTCCTACAATGGTTTATTGTGGTTTTGAAGTCAAGTGAGAATTGTATTGGGGTATGAAGGTTTGATCCCCATTCCGAAGATGGGATTATTTTGTGGATTTTTGTAGTTGAGTAGGCCACTGGGCCTTCTTTTGAGTTGTCTTGAATTGTTACAGAACTTGTCAATTCAACAATAGATTTATAGTAAGGTTGGGGTTTTGATAAATCCCATGGTTTAAAAAACCATCCTTCTGGGAAAAATTTTGAGATGACCAATTGAAGATTTTTATTATAAAAGTGGTCATCTTGTCCAAATGTTTTGAAATTTTGTTTTGATAAAATACTCACATCTTGGTTTAAAGTTTGATAAAATAATCTGAGAATCATTTAGTTTCAAAACAATTTTTGAAAGTTCCTCTTGAGGAAGTTTTGAAATGATTTTACAAAATGATCCCTCATGCGAAGGTTTTGAAATAATTTTTTGAGAATGAGTTTTTGAAGATGAAGATTCTCCCCTCTCAGCATAAGAAATAGGTTTTGGCTTTTCTTGTGGTTGGTCCTCTTGGACCTCAATTCTTTTGAATTTTCTGGGCATCACTCAAGTCCTGTTTTGGAGAAATTGTCTGGTTAGAAAATTTGGAATTGAGTTTTGATCTCCTTTAATAAATTCAATTTCAAAATCAAAAATACTAATGATTGCTTGCCATCTGGCGAACATCTGTTTTGATGCAATGTTTTGAACATCTTTTTGTAAAACTTCTTTTGCAGATTTACAATCAATACGAAGTAAAATTTTTTGATTGAGTAAATCACTTTGAAATTTTGTAATGCACATAACAATTGAAAGAATTTATTTTTTAATGGTAGAGTAGTTTTTCTGACTATCATTTCAATGCGCACATGTAAACTTAACAATGCATTCTTTGTCATTTATTTGTTGTTTAAGAATACCCCCATATCCTATATCCGATGCATACCTCCATATCCTATATTCGATGCATCTGTTTCAACAATTTTGTGTGTTGATGGGTCAGCTAGATGTAGGCAAGGTATTTCTTTAACTTGTTTTTTGATTAATTGAATTATTCTAGTGTGTTCTTCTGACCATGCGACAAGGGTTTTCTTTAGTCTATCATGGAGAGGTTTTGCTATTCAATTAATGTTTAGACAGAAGTCTAACACATAGTTCAAACTTCCTAGAAACTTTTGTAATTGTGTTTTATCAAGAATTTTGCCAGGGAATTTATCCGCGAATGTTAAGGACCTCTCAATAGGGGTGATAGTACCTAGGTGATGTAATGTCCTAGAAAATGGATTTTTGTTTGAAAAAGAGAAACTTTGGATTTTGAAACAACCATTCCATAGGTGATCATAACAAACGTTTTGAGATGTTTGAAATGTTGTTCAATGGTTTCATAAAAAATTAAAACGTCATACAAAATTTTGAAAATGAATTAAAAATTTCATTCACGATCCTTTGAAATTTTGAAGGAGCATTTTTCAATCCAAAGGACATCACTGTCCACTCATATTGACCGAAAGGAACAATAAACGCAGTTTTGTACCGGTCTTTCGGATCAATCTGTATTTGTCAAAATCCTGATTTCATGTCGAATTTTGAAAATACGAATGTAGAATACAGTTTTTGTAGAATGCCTTATATATATATATATATAGGCATGGCAACGGGGCGGGTCGGAGGCGGATTTTGCCTCCTCCACCCCCGCATCCGTCTAATCGGGGAAAATCCGCACCCGCCCCCGTTTCATAGCGGGTGTAAAATTTAGACACCCATCCCCGCCCGCAACGGGGTTCGGGTTTCCCCGCCCGCACCCGCACTCATTCATATATATATAAAATTATAAATTTAAAAATTATATCTATTATAATTAATATAATAATTATTGTTATTAAACAATTATAAAATAAAATAAAAATATTTACTATAGAGATAAGATTATAATTTTTAATATTTAAAAATATATTAAGTATGTTCAATATGTATATGTATATAAAATTTAAAAATTACATTAATATTACTTGCGGGGCGGGTTCGGGTGCGGGGTGGATATCATCACCCCGCACCCGTCCCCGCACCCGAATTTTATTTTCGGGGAAAATCCGCACCCGCACCCATTCAAAGCGGGTTTTCCCCGCCCAAATCAAGCGGGTTTGAGTGGGTACCCGCGGGTGTGGATTATATTGCCATCCCTATATATATATATATATATATATATATATATATATATATAAAGCAAAGATAAATTACAAGTAAAAATATATTTTGATTGATCTATATCTAAAATGGTAATTACAATGGTATTATAGATTGACTGTTAAATTCTAAATTTTATCGACTCTCGGCCAACTAAAATTGTACCTTAATTGCTTCACTCGACTATTCTTGTGCGGCCGTGTCTAAGATTGTGGGTTGTTGTTGTTTGCAGTGCAATTCCCATTTGTGTGAACTAATTCATTGCTCGTGCGCGTTATTGTCTCTCTCTTCTATGTGGTTCGTAAAAAAATATTTGTCTCTCACTTGGTGTTATTCTAAAAAATATGAAAATTAGTTGCTAACGAGTCAAATTATTGGTTACACCAATGTTGAGCTATATTTGACTAAGGAAATCAAATACTAAATAAGATTGAACACATCCGTTCTTAACTAATTTTTAGTTATTATATTATTGTCTCAATTGTTTTTAATTCGGCTCATATTTTATTTGATTTGTTTGTCGTTTTTCGGCTAACAATCTTAAAATATTTTTAAGCGTAAATAACCCAAAATTTAAGAATAACAAATAAATAAAAAGTAATTTAAATAAAATATAATATTAATTTGATGGTTGGAGTGAAAGAATTAATGAGTAGAATGACAAAGTAGTCAATGATTCAATTTAGGCATATTAGTAATAGTTTCTAACATTATTAACATTACTAATATTGTAGCTATTAATATTATAACTATAAAAGAAACGTGGATGCTAGGTTTGAGTGTGAGAGGCTTTAACCTCTCACTAAAACCCTTTTCCCTTATGAATCACAAGGATTGTTTAGGGGTTCTTTCCTCCCCCCATTTTCTGGTGGCTTTTCTCCTCCTCCATGGAGGTCTCTTCCTCCTTGATTGGGGTTTTGTGTTGAACCATTGTCTATACAACCCAGGCTTCAGTTAAATCTCTCCCGCAAACTTCAATCATTACCCACCTCATACTTTCACTCACCTACAAACTTCAATATTAGGGGCGAAGCTTAATTACGATTTTCAATTGTTTAAATATATGTAATAATATGCACTATTTATTAACTATTAATATATAAATATTATCTATTGATTATTATTTATGTCTACATATACAGTTACAAATTACGGTCAAAAACATTAAAAATCGTGATTTATCTTTAAAACATAAAAGAAAAAAATTAGATTCATTTTTTAAATGTTTTTTTGCATGATTCTTGATTTAAAATATATTTTTTTTGATTATAACAAACATTGAAAAGATTACAAATTTTCTGAAAATTATAATTGGTTAAATTTAAAATCACATGAAAAACAAATAAAATAATATGTACAAAATTTTATCCTAATTGAAGGTCACAATTTCTTAAGCAAAATGTGTATTCGTTGAATTTATATTTTTTGGGTTCCGATCTATTTTATTTTTATTCTACTATAGTTCAACAATTTATAATTTTTGGTAAAGATAATTCTATTATTTTTATTTAAATTTAATTTATATATCGTGTCAATATAAATTGTGTATACTATAATCAATTTCAAGTATTAGATCATTACTAATATTTTATTTTTATTATAATTATTTTTATAAAATCTCTTATATAAATGATCATAATTTATTAATTGTATAATACTTTTTAAATTAAATGGATATGAAAATTAACTTTTTCTATTAAATTATTGTCTCTATACAATTATGAGAAATTTATTTAAAAAATTATTCTAAAATTGATAATTTAATGTAATATTTGTTAATTATTATTTTTTAATTATACTTTAAATTTATATATTTTTTAGTATTTTACGTATTTCCTTTGACCAGCTAATATAATTCTATTTAAAGCGTATTACACATTAACGAGCTAGTCTCGTACGGTTGCAAATACATATTATTTAAAAAGTAGACACACAAAAGAAAAATTGTATTAAAATTTGGAGAAAGACGATTATTTTAGAAGAAATTTGACGGAGAATAATTTTAGAAAAGAGTATATTTGAAATGAATACATGTGAAATGAGGTGTGTAATAGAAGATTAGTGGGATAGATTTCCCCCTTGGAAATAGGACCATTAATCTGAACGCATGTACAGTTTTTGACACGCAATACTGTTGGTCTCTGACATGGAGACTCTTGTAACGAAAACCTCGGTTCCAAGTTTCATTTCCACTCTCGCATGTCACGCTACTTGTGAACACACATTTACCGTAACGCCAATACATCTCTCAATCAATTCCACCTGATTCACCATCATTGCGGGTCCCCCATGTGGGTCCCACAAGAAACTTCCTTCATCAACGATTATTAGCTGTTCTCTACTAGCGACAATGCTACGAACACTCACTCCACGTACACTCTCTTCACTGGAATTTCATTTTATTTTATTTGTTTTTCATTTTTAACACGTTATATAAATGTAGTGAATAATTAGTAAAATAATAATAATTAATGTAGCCAAATCTTTATTTTTGTGAAACGCATATGCTGGAAGAGATAAAATAATTCCAAAAAAAAGATACGATAACATCTAATCAGTGCAAAAGGCAAACTAGAAAAAATCAAAGAAAGAATCGACTAACTATAGAAAAACAATAGTAATTCAGTTTCAAAATTTGTTTTATTTTTCCCAAGCATCGTCCCTTGCATAGGTGAAAATGAAACATACACAATATGCCTGTTTATTCATGTAATGAGAGGCATATTTGCAAAAAGAACCACCGTTGTAATATAAGTAAATATAGTTAAGGTAGTGGTTTTACGTGCTCTAAATTTTCAACCATTTATTTATTTTATTTTTTTAATGATGGTAATAAATTTCACACATTAATTAATTAAAGTAAAAAATACATTTTTCTTTACATTGTCAAAAATACATTTTTAGTAATTTTAAGTTTAGTAAAGTTTCCTATTAAATTCTTTTAAGTGTTTCCCCTTCAATTTAGTTTTTCAAATACTTCAAGTTGTATCGTTAATTTTTTTTATTTTATATTGTATCATTATTCTTTAAGGTATATTAAATTACACATGTGACTTTTTTATATTTAACAAATTTTTTTGAATTACATTTAATTTTTATCGTTATAGTGAATCGGTTGTCTAAACTACTTTGTAAATGAATTTTCCAAGTTATTCTATTAAAGCTATATATGTGTCTAAATTGCCGTAAAAAATTAATTAATGAAGACCATTTAGAAGATTTTGAAAATGTTTTTTAAGTGATTACTATAAAAAATATATTATTGCAAAATTTAATAGAATTTCTAATTATCAAATGTTTTCAATTGCACTAATCATTATTAAAAATGAAATAAATAACTATCATTACTGACAAGATTAATTTAACTTATCAAATAAAAATTATGAGATATACAAATCACATCCTTAAAATTAAAACACGTTAGTCAAACTAACTTAGTGTTTATTAACTTCTAATGTGACATTTTACGAGGATCTACATAAATATTATATCATTGTCGACTAAATTACTTAATAAAATAATGAAATAAATGTTACTTAATGTGTTTACAGAACTAATCCAACGTGTTTAGAGACTTAAAATAAATAAATAACCCACAACTTATTAAAAAATAAAAATGAATCAAAAAAATTTCAATAAAGTTTGACATGGGACAGGACATATACACGAGGCTTATCTTGACCAAGTGAAATAGGTTAACATGAATAATAAATGCATAGGTACATAGATGTGTGTTAATGTATTGGGAGGTTATGTTCAAATCTAACAAAAAATTAGTCTTTAATAAAAGAAATTAATAATTATAAATTATTTAAAATTATTATATTTTTTACCAAATGAAACGCTAAAAATTTAAACTATTTTATTTAAATTTATCAAAATAAGTAAATTGTAAACAACATTTAAATATGATTTAAAGTTAATACTAATCTTTTAATTATTTAAAGAATCGTCTTTCTAATACTTTTTGAAAAAAATTTATAACTTTTAAAGATACTACCAAATTATCACATTTCAAAAGAAGATAATTACATATTCTTAATCATTTTTAAATATATTAACAAATAACACATCAAAAGAAAAACATAATAACAACATTCTGGATCTTTTTATTTTGTCAAAACAAACTTTTTAATCATAGATGACATCCAATAACATTTTTCTTTTGTGGATCCATTTGCTAACTAAAAAGTATTGTTGAGTTCAATAAAATCTTATGCAGTGAGTCATTTCCTTTATAAGTAATCAAATCTTATTAAACTTAAATATTTCTTTGATTATATGAATTTTTTTTAATTAATGTGTCACAATTATTATAAGTAAAATAAAAATTGGGACCCTATTATTTTGGGGTTCTATGCAATGGCGCAGATTGCTCAAGACAATCGGTGATTATGTCAATTATTATATTGGTACCGGGTTCGAGTTAGATATTTTAAGAAAAATTAAAGTAAGGATACGTATCGATGAAAACACGTGAATTTATTTATATAATTTAATTAAGAGAGTTAAATTATTCATTTCACGACACAAAATCATAATAAAAATTTAAAAAATTAATAATTATATTCAGTTACAACATCAAATAAACTCAAATACATAAATAAAATTATATAAATATATAACAAAATCACTAATTTCACTCACAATAAATAATAAGAAGAAAAAAAAATACTCACGAAGTACGTTATGAGTACCAATACCATTGAAGGCACAAATACTTTACTATATTAAAGTATCCATGTTTTCAAGTTAATCTATCATATTATATATTGGTAACTAAATTAATTTTTAGAGGTCTTTTTACCTGAGATCTTGAAATTTAAAACTCTAAGTTTAGCTGCTTGACCCTTGAATATTGATATGAAATACATTAACTTAATAACAATACAACACAAATTTATCTTTTTTATAAATAAATTATATCAATTGAAGTATAAATACTCCAACTCTTAACTTAAAACATTTAAATCCTTTATAAATATATTAAAAGGTTAACCACCAATGCATTTTCAAAATAGACAAATTAATTATAAACATATCGCATTTTAAAAAAGGTATTTTTATTTTCGTAATTCTTTTTTTAGGAAATTGATAAATTTTGCTGGATGTTCACAAATTGTATCAAATATATAAATTATTTTTAAAAATTATTTTTAGAAAAACTACATCAAGTCAAATAACAACAACAATAAATGATTAAAAATAATAATAAGTGCACACTAGAATACAAGTCGCCAATATAAATATGAAAATAAACCAAAAACGTGGACTCAACGGTCCCTTTTCTTTTTCACTCTGCAAGTTTTACGCACAAAACTCTCTCTCTCTCTCTCTGAAATGTAGGTCGCCGGAGAATGGAAAACTGTCACCGGAACAACGTCGGTAATCTCGTTCTCGGTCACCACACTACCAAAACACCAACATTCTCCACCAACTTCCGTCTATGGAACTCTCTCTCCGCTGCCTCCTTCCGCCGTCTCATCTTCGACGCTGTCAGCTGCGGTGGCAGCTCTCGTTACAATAATCGCCGCCACAGCTTCGAAGACGAAGATGAAGACCGCGACGACTTCTCTTCGACGGCGAGATCGGATTCTTCTTTCTCCGACGACAAACGGCAACAAAAACAAAAACCGAATGCGAAGTCGGAGAAACTATCGGATCTTCTAAACATGGCGGAGTCGGAAACGGAAGCAGAAGCGAAGAAGAAGGAGGAAGCTCTAGAGAAACTGAAACAACTAGTGAAGGATTTGCATCACGAAGAGGATTCAGCAAAACGGCGAGAAGCTGCAACCACCGTGAGAATGCTCGCTAAAGAGAATTTGGAAGTTAGAGGAACGCTTTCAATGCTCGGAGCTATTCCTCCTCTCGTCGCAATGCTCGATTCGGAAGACCTAGATTCTCAGATCGCTTCGCTCTACGCGTTGCTCAATCTCGGAATCGGAAACGATGCGTGAGTTTCATTCTTTTTTTTTTGTTTGCTTGAATTTTAGTTTTTTTTGTAAACATTCTATTTTTGTTATTAGGTTTATCTTTTTTTTTTTAATGATTGAAATGTCGTCTTCTTGAATTCGCTTTTTTCTGTATGTTAAGTAAATTGCGGTGGCTAATTTTTATTCTGTCGTTTTCACTCATTAATTCATTGGTTATTATTCTCTTTGTGTTTAGTTGTTAAAATGACAAGCATGTGATTTTAATTATGGTAGTTAGATTACTATATCATATTATTAATAAAGATTAAGCTGTTCTGTTTTACAAGCAATTTTTTTTATTTTTTTTTTATGGTTAATGTCTACTTCAAACATGATGATGATGTGTTTTTTCATCGTTTCTTGCATATGTATGAATGTGACATTCTTATAATAAATAGTAATAATTTAATTTTGTTTTATTTGGGTGTTTTTTTTTTATTGCAGAAATAAAGCAGCCATTGTTAAAGTTGGCTCTGTTCACAAGATGCTTAAGCTTATTGAATCATCAGATGGTACTGATTCTGCGGTTTCTGAAGCGATTGTTGCAAATTTTCTTGGATTGAGTGCTTTGGATTCGAACAAACCAATAATTGGTTCTTCTGCTGCAATGCCCTTTTTAGTTAGAACCCTTAAGAGTTTAGATAAGAAAAGTAGTACTCAAGCTAAGCAAGATGCTCTTAGAGCACTTTACAATCTTTCAATCTTCCCAGCCAATATTTCATTCATTTTGGAAACCGATTTGGTCCCGTTTCTGATAAATTCAATTGGAGACATGGAAGTAACTGAAAGAAACCTTTCGATCCTTAGTAACTTGGTATCAACTAGAGCGGGTCGAAAAGCCATAAGTGCTGTACCTGATGCCTTTCCTATTTTGGTCGATGTATTGAATTGGAATGATTCGCCTGAATGCCAGGAAAAGGTTTCTTATGTTTTGATGGTTATGTCTCACAAATCGTATGGTGACAAACAGGCCATGATTGAGGCAGGGATTGTGTCATCACTTCTCGAGTTGTCGCTGATTGGTACTACTTTGTCTCAGAAACGAGCGTCAAGGCTATTGGAGAGTTTGAGAATAGATAAAGGGAAACAGGTTTTGGGGAACTATGGTGGAAATTTAGGTGCAACCGTCTCTGCCCCAATTTGCGGATCTTCATCGTCATGTGCAAAACCAGATGGAGATGGAGGAGTAGGAAAAGAGTGTTTGGAAGAGGAGGAAGATATGATGAGTGAGGAGAAGAAAGCAGTAAAGCAATTAGTCCAGTTGAGTTTGCAAAACAACATGAGGAAAATTGTGAAGAGGGCCAACTTACCTCAAGATATCGTTCCATCGGATCATTTTAAGTCACTCACTTCAAGTTCAACTTCAAAGAGCTTACCATTCTGAATAAATTTTAGATGTGCAGTGAATCTAGGTTGATGATATTGAACCATAATGTTAGTCTTTATATCATAATTTTATCGAGCTTATAAGCTTGTATGTAGTAGTTGACTTGTTTGCTAGCATTGTTAAATTATACATTGCTTGTCAAAATCTTGATAGATAGTTGTAAAATATATTTCTACTTTAGGTTTCTTGATAAGGTTGCATCCTTTTATTTGTTTCTTGTGTTTTTTCAGTGTGATCTTAAGAGCTGATTTTGTTTCTCTGCCATTAGTAAGCTCACTCTTTCTAAAAGGAAAATGAGAACAACCTTCCATGCTATAGAAATGTACAATTCCAAAGGAGTTGTGTTTTTGTGTGTACAAACATTGTGTAAGGATGGTTTGCTTCCAAGGGCATGACATGCAAAATTGGATAATCTTAGGGATGCTAAGGTCAAACTATCGTTATGAAAATGTCCCTACATTCATGGAGTCACTCTCAAACCACAGTACAGTGTTGTCTCCTTGTTGGGTCCTACACCATCTTTTATTATGTTTAATAATCTATTTGGATCTATTGTGAAAAAGGGTTGTCGGTCGTTTTCATCTTTTTTACACAAACAACAGATACTGTTCACTGCAATTTTCTAGCATTTGAGATTCTTTCCCCTGTTGGTTTGTCAATTCCATGTGTATTGTTTTCAAGATTCTTTGAGTGAGTTGATTGAAGTTTGTTATGAATTTGCAGTGAGATTTATTAATGTACTTAGCTGTTATAATCTCTCAATTTTTGTACTAGTTAAAATGATTTCATTAATTGCCCTCTTGTGTTTATTTAATGTCACATGCATTAGTTTAACTGAATTGTTTTTAATTTTAACTAGTCACAGATCCAAATGGAATATGGAAGGATTAAAACTTAGATCTGGTTGGGGATGAAGAGCTTAGCTGTTCTTTGCAAATAAGAGCATTTTGTCCCCACTATGCAAATGTTGCATGATGTCCATTGTGGGGGTATTATTATTTTTGTAATGTTATCTTCTTCTGGTGATTGCTTTAATTATGTTGACTTTAAGTGTAAATATTATAATGTTAATGCAGTTTTGGTTTTTAAAATCTATTAATTAGGCCACTCTCCCATCATGTGCTAATTAAGGATTCATTTTTCTTTTATTTTATTTATTTCGCTTGAGACCAAGATTCCATAAGCAAACACAAGAAGTTCAAAAAGCTAGTGTTTTTCATGCTTGGACGGCAAGAAGTTGAGAATTTGTAGGCCAGACAATGATAAATGAATAATTCATGCACATCCTTTTTTGAACTTGTTTTTATTTCAACATATCATAATTACAATACCCGTTGATGTTTTAAATCTAAATTATTTTTGATGTACTTTTAAAATTGTTTTTACTCTCTATAAAAAAACTTCTACGACTTTTGGTCCTCAAAATATTTTTTGTGGTATTAAATTCTAATACTGATAATTAGTTAATAAAAGAGGAAAACTATTCAATAAGAAGAATGTCATTTAAGAAGCTCCAAATATACCATTGCATTTGCATGCATTGTATTGTATGAAAAATAAAAGACATTCAACAAACTAGTTCAAAATTAATTACCATTTACAAATTTAATTTTTCTTCTGAGCTACTAATATATGATGACAAGTTTTGTATATTAATAAAACTGCAACATAGTAGTGAATGTCAAAAAGTGGTGAGTAGTAAAATATGAGTTAGATATGATATAAAGAAGGGGTGGTTAATTTAGAAGAGCAAAAGCACATTTCCATAACATATCATTCATGGTCACTTGCATATGGATATCTTTGCTTGCCTATTTTATTGCTAAGTCACTTCAGCAAGCCAAAATGGGAGGGTTTTTTTGGGGGGCAAAAACAACTAGTTAGGTACTTATCATTTATAGATTTTTCAGTTAGTGTACATACAAACCTGGTAAGTAGGGTAACCAAAACTTGTGGCTTTAATTTTTCTATTTAATGTTGAATAGTTATTAGCTACAAGCGTCAGAACTATATATTGCTCGATATGTTGTTTGATACCTAACACATTTAACTATTTTATACACATTAAAAATAATTGTAAATGAAAAAATATAATTATTTTATTTGATTGTCCTTATTAATCATTTGAGTATTTCAGTATTTCTATTATCTTAAATATAAAATGAAAAATAATATAATCTATGAGTGATATATACAATTAAAAAAAATCAATTAGTTATATTGAAAATTAAAAGTTACAATTTTTTTTTACAAATGTATCTGTTATTATGTTATTATGGGATGAGAGAATACTATAAAATCCATTCAAAAGATTTAAAAGTGATCTAAAGAATAAAATTTAAAGAAGTACAATTCC
>JBBPBP010000001.1:64100190-64121110 GCA_037974735.1 Cicer chorassanicum
GATTTCATAGTTTTCAAAAATAAATTTTCATTAATTATTTTTTTTTCCTTTTTTCCATAACAATAATTACTATTAAGAGTCTCTTATTTTAGTAAAACAAAAGCACATTTTAAAAAATCATAACCCAATATTTTAATAAAGTAAAAGTAACCTAAGTAACCTCGAAAATCAAAATAAATCACTTGGTGTTTTCTTGATCTTGGTTTAAAAAAAAAAACATTAAAAATCGCCTTTGGTTAAGTGCTACAAAAATGGCTAACTTTTGCGAAAAATAAGTTAGACTAACATTTAATTTCTAAATAAACATCCTTATTTTTGTGGTTTTCAGTTATTGGTGAACACCAAAATAAATTGATGTTTTATCTTAATGTTATAACATTTTACAGATATATTATAATATATTTTCTTTTTGCAAAAAGTCATTTTAACATTTAATTTTTGCTTATACATTTTCATTATTTTAGTTTCTTGTTCTTTTACAGTGACTTTTTTTTTGTTATAAATTCATCAATTATAAAAAGTTATAATTTTTTTTAATAGACGTTTATAATATTATAAATAAGCATGCAAAAATATTTAAAAAATTTAATTCTTAATTATCTTTTGAGCCACTGTAACAATATTTCAAAGTTCAAAATATATTGGTAAAATATTAGTGCATCCGCAGAGATCCCACGTCGATGTGTATTTTAAAATACGCTGCACTTTTTCTATCCAAAATTGATGTGTTATATAATATGTAGTTTTAGTGAAGATAAAACTTCAACAAAATAAATGTTAGATAGTTATTTTATATATGATAGTTATTTTATAATTTTTTTAGTGTTAACTTTTCTTGTGTATGATAGTTATTATAAAAAATTTAGCATTGATAATTTATTTCGTATATAATAGTTCAATTTCACTAGTGGTAACCGATAGTTATTTTGAATTTTTATTAATTATGACTTTTCTCTCATATGATAGTTCAATCTCATTAATATCGTGTCCCGTGTTTGATAATTATTTTGTATTTATTTAGTAACAACTTGTCTTGTATTTGATAGTTCAATTTGATCCATTACAATTTGTCACATATATTATATTAATTTGAAAATATTTATTAGTGATAACTAATCTATTATATAATATTTTAATTTCATCGGTGACAACTTGTCATTTGTATCATATATAGTTATTTTCAAATTTTTATTAGTAATAATTTGTCATGTGTTTAATAGTTCAATTTTATCATTATAATTTCTATTTCATGTGCACACACTCTCTCCACGATGAAAGCTTCAACATAAACCTAGTAAATAAAATTGACGACAAGAACATGAAAAAAGTATAGTTGGAGAGTTTTTTGAAACAAACTAATTATTATTATTTTTGTAAAAAGAAAAACATCTTTTATAACTGAAATTTCTCTTGCGTTAGTGTATTTTTGGTTTCTCGGATAAATTCTTTTGGAGTGTTTCATTTTTTGATAGACAAATTGGTGGTTTGATGTTGAAAATATATTTTCTCTCGTATAAGTTTATTACGGTTTGCGGTTTGAGTTTTATTTTATCATTTTTTCTTTATTATTTTCAACAATTAACAAACCTTGTGTTAATTGCTATTGACGTTATTGGTCTCTTATGCTTCATCTGATGTTAAATGGGCAAATAGTTGAAGGAGAAAGAAGTGGGTTGCAAACGGTTGAAGTATTTATCTATAATATGATTGTCCATGAAAGGTCTAAATGTACTCAAATATGAGCCATTGATTTAATCTCACAATGTATTTTTGTTGGAGGGACTTAATAGTTCCCTCACCCTATAAGCAACCTTACATAATAAATCAACTTATTTTTAGATTGAAAAAATTGAAAAATTAAAATCTCTAACTTCTCTCTTATTTTTCCAGCATCATGACCTCATTTTTAAAACTAAACCGATAATCTTCTTTCCCTTAAGATCAACAACGAAAACTCTAAAGAAAAATCATGATTAGCGTAAATTTGTCAACAATTATTACATCAAAAATTGTGTCTGTCGCATTGAAGTTTTAACTATGAGACAACTTGTTCTCTTGCTTTGTTACTCTCTTTCTCTTTTGCCTTGGAGCTGTTGAAAAAAATGATAATTTATTCTGTTAATTTATTTATCCTCTCTTGATTTTTTGTCTTTCATATGTGTAGCCCATGATGAAGTTGTGGTTTTTTTTTTCTTGATTGTTAACAATTTTATTTTTCATTAATTCTTTTGCATCAAAAAGTACGTAAAACGATTTAGACTAAATTGTTCTTAAATTGGTGACTTGAATAAGGACAGTTATATATTTTAATTTACATGTTATTTTTTTTGATTTGAACTAAAATACCTTTAAATAAATGAGTTGAATAAGGGCAGTAATATATTTTAATCAACATGTTATTTTCTTCTATTAAGTAGATTTTTTTTATAAATTTTAGAAATATACTTTTGAATCACGCTAAATTTAATATCCTATACAAACAAATGCAAATATATTTTTTTAATGAAAATGTATTTTTGAAAAAAAAAATATATAAGTTAGAGATTTTGCAGCAATAAATAACTTGTACTAAAATAGCTTACCATGCCATGACGGTGTATGTAAGGCCCTCATCAATGTACCTCAGTTTTGTTGACTAAAAAATGATATCATTTATTTAAATTAATATAATACATCACTCCAGGAAAATATATTAAATTCACTAAAGTTGAACAAACTCATAATTCGAATATCATTACAAAAAGTTTGGGTGAACGATTTGAAATTACGATTTTTCTTTTGCATATTTGTAACGTATTAACCCCCAGTGGCGGAGTTTGACTGAAAAGTTTGGGGTGACCGACATAAAAATATAATGTATAAATTAAATAGATAAATAATATTATATAGCAAAAAAATTAAGTTGTGATAAACACAAAGTGAAATATCAAATAACTTAACTACATGACTTAAAAATACCTTAAAGTAATGCTTTACGCTCTTTAATTAACTTGAAATCATCAATAATAGACTCAGAATTGATAGTTGCAGCAATTTCCCTTTCAATATAAACCGTCATGCTATCTGTCAAAAAGTCATCCTCCATCTTGTTTCTTAACTTAGATTTAATAATTTTCATTGCTGAAAAAGATCTTTCAGTTGTGGCAGTAGAAACCGGAAGAGTCATGATAAGACGAAGTAGTCTATCAATCAAGTAGAAATTTTGCGTCTTTTCAGTTGCAACCAAACATGAGCACAATTCTTGGATAGTTGATAAATTCTTCAAATTTAAATCTTGACGAGCATCAACCAAGAAATGTTGGAGTTGAAATTTCAAATTAATTTTCTCTTGCATATTGAAATCCACAGGGTAATATTTTTCAACTAGAGTGCAAATTTTTTCAATGTTAAAAGCTTTATAATTATCCTTAGGAGTCAAAGCACAACTTAGAGTTAACAAATCCATTGCTTGCTCACTAAATCTGTTATTCAACTCTTGTAATTGTTGATCAATGGCAGTAAAAAATATTTCAACTCTAAAATAATGTTCTATTGTAACCTGACCTTGTTGAAGACGAGAGCGTCCAAATCTTGTTGTTGAATGAACATCGTTGAGATCAGGAATCTCAATATCATGTTTTTCACAAAAAGTCTTCACTTCAGTAAATAATGCATCCCAACCATCTTCTCTCAATGTTTGGATAAGAGACTTTGTTGTTCCAACCAAACACATGGCATTAACTATATCCTGAGATTGTTGTTGTAAGGCTTGACAAAGTATCTTAATTATCCCCATGATTTCTTTCATCAAATGCAAGATAAATATAAAATCAAACGCCTTCAAATAATTATAAGCACTATCAGCATCCCCACGTGTAGAATAACTTACTCTTTCATTTGTAATTTTTTTTAAACAGTACAAGTTGCCTCATACATATTTATCAAGCTACAAATAGAAGAGAATTGTGATCCCCAACGAGTATCCCCAGCTCGTTTCAAAGTACTAATTTGATTTATACCTTTACCAGTTACAATCTCATCAATTTCTAGCAAATGTGCAATTTCCTCTAATTGAGCAGCTTGTAACTCATCATGACGCTTAGTAGAAGAACAAACAACATTAACAACAAAAGTTAGCTTCTCAAAAAATTTATGAATTGGAACAACTTCTCTTGATGCAGTAACCAAAGCAAGTTGCAATCGATGAGCAAAACAATGGACATAGTATGCATAAGGACAATCTTTCATAAATAGTGCTTGTAAACCGTTCCATTCTCCTCTCATATTACTAGCACCATCATACCCTTGACCACGCATGTTAGAAATATCAAAATTATGTCGAGAAAGTATATCGCATACTTCTTCTTTCAGAGTTAAAGCTGTAGTGTCTTTAACATGTGCCACAAAAAAAAAATCGCTCTTGTATTAAACCAACTTTGTCAACAAATCTTAACACAAGAGACATTTGTTCCCTTTTTGATTCATCACGGGCTTCATCTACAACAATGCAAAATTTAGAATCATCAATTTCTTCATATATATGTTTTCTCACCCTACTAGAAAGAATATGCAAGATTTCTTTTTGAATTTGATGTGAAGTGTACTTGGAATTATATGGAGCATTTTCCAACACAACTTTTGCAACTTCATCATTGTAAGTTGCCAAGAGTTTTATCAATTGAAGAAAATTGCCTTGATTTCTTGACCCGCTAGTTTCATCATGTCCCCTAAAAGCACAAGCTTGAAGTGTTAACCAACGAACAGTGTCAATTGATGTCTTGAGACGTATTCGATTCTTCAAAATTTGTTCCGAGCTTTGCACTTGAAAAGTATTCCTAATATGTCCATCTTGATTCAACAAGTCTAGACATGCTTTCATTGCATTGTTGTGTGGTGAGCAAGGATCCATCCCTATGTGTTTGAGAAAGGCGCAAAATTTTCCATTTTTAATTTTCTTCCAATTTCTAAAACCCGTACCAATGAAGACATCTGATCCGGGACGTCCACTTGGTCTTTTGCTAAATAGATAGCATGGTAAACAATATGCAACATCTTTAGAAGGTGAATATTCTAGCCATGAAGAAAATATGTTAAACCAAGCATATTGAAACCGTCTTGGATGAACCTCGTCGCCAGATAAAGGATATTCTTCTAACTTTATTTGATAAGGACCAAATTTTAGATAAGCTCTTCGTATTGCATCCAATTTATTTGGTGGATATTGCCAAATTTGAGGGCGCTTTCCGGGATCACGTTCTAAACATTTCTTAAAGTCATCTTCGATAACTCTAGGAACCTTAGAAAGATGATTCTCATTTTCTTCAATTCTTGGATTCTCAGAGATAATTTCAGATGTAGAAGGTATAATTTCTTCATCTCTTTCACTCTCACAAATTTTCCTCTTAAAAAAAGAATCGATTCTTTTACTCTTCTTCATTCTCACAAACTTATCTAAATCAACAAATTTAGGAATAATCAGCACTAACTAACACCTTATATGCAACACAAACAAAATCAACACTAACTAACAGGCAACAGCCCCAAAAATCAGCACTAACACAAACAAAATCAGCAACACAAACAAAATCAGCACTAACTAACACCTTATATGCAATACAAACAAAATTAGCACTAACTAACAGGCAACAACCCTAAAAATCAGCACTAACTAACAGGCAACAGCCCCAAATCCAGCACTAACAAAATCAAAGTCAGCAACACAAACAAAATCAGCATTAACTAACACTTTATATGCAACACAAACAAAATTAGCACTAACTAACAGGCAACAGCCCAAAAAATCAGCACTAACTAACAGGCAATAGCCCCAAAAATCAGCACTAACAACACTAAAATTAACGATTGACGATAAATGAAAATTAACCATTGACGATAAGCGAAAATATGAAAATTGAAATCCGAACCTTTTGAGTTTTGAAGAACGGCAAAAACGGAGGCGATCTGATGCGATTTGAACTTGAAGGCGACGATTTGAAGGCCAAAATAGAAGCGACGATTGACGACGCAAGGCTGGCAGACGCGAATTCGTGGACCGTGGCGACGATTGACGACGAAGCCGGCGACGTGAGGCATATGCAATGACGAGAGGCAGATGCGGCGACCGTGAATCTGTGAATCTGGAAGGAGAGGCAAACGGAGTTACGGAGGCGCGAGGCGACGACCGTGAATGAATGCGTGGCTGGGTGGAAGAGAAAGGAACGACTGAACTGAATCGGGTGGCAGTGGCGGAGGCGCGGAGCAAAGGAACTGAGAAAGAGAGATCAGAGAGAGGCCGAGTGGAAGAGAGAGAGGAACGGGTTGAAGAGAGAGGAAGAGAAAGGTACTAATGGCACTATTGTAGTTTTTAAAATTTCAGAAGGGTATTTGGTCAATCTACCCATAATTTTTTTTTTGTTGGGGTGGCCGTGGCCCCCCCTGTCCTGCTGTAGATCCGCCACTGTTAACCCCACTATATCTTACGGGAACTCATATTGCATAACATAATTTTTGAACAAATTCACAACATTTAAGTTAATAGCATAAAATGATAAAATACATATAAATCTAACAAAATTAAATTGTCTGAAATATCTATGCCTTTAAATCGGCAATGTTGATGACGCTAAATCATCTATTAGATAAGTATTTATTAGAAGTTAATCTACCTATCTGAACTAAACAAACACCACAACAAAATAATAAATCAAATAATACCGCACTTAGTGGTAACCTCGAGAACCATTGAGATGGGAGACCGCTCATTATCACTTTTTTTAGGGGAGTCCCATATCACTTTCCTTTTTCCTGGGTAATTTTTTCATGTTATATTGCTAAATTGCCATCAAATTTCATATCTACAATCCTAATTATATAGTCCTTAACTTGTTTTTTAAAAAAAAATTCAAAGGTTGCTGAAAAATTGTTCATCATTTATATGCAACGTAATTGATATGACAAATTTAGCCATCAATATACTAAATTGTGATTGCGGTCGTAACTGTATTCCAACTATTTATAGTATAAAATCAGGGTTTAATATGATTGCGAAAAGTCGTAAACATATTTTAGTAAATATATTTGAATAACTATTTTTTCGTGTATAAAATACCAAAATATGATTTGTGCTAGGGTTTGAAGGATAGTGGAATTGGTTCTCAAGGAATCACCAACAATATTAACATGATAACTAAAGTTAAGACTACTATAACCAACTTACGTACCCCTTGAGATGAAATGCTTAATAAGTATATAGTCAAAGTAATAATTTTCACTATGATACGATGTACTTCCAATTTCCATGTTTCAACTTGTAAGGTTCAAACGTAAGTGGTTAAGTACCACACGACTATGAATAAATAAGATTTTGGATACATAAAAGACGTGACCCATATGCCCATTATCTTAAGGTTTTGAGTGAATAAGTGGTGTCAAAGTTTCTTGTAATCATAGAGCATTTGGCTCGTTGCTGCTCTCGTGGACTCCTCAACAAGTGGTATTAGTGCCATAGTTTGGCTTGGTGGGGAGCAGGAGTAAATCATAGTATTGGATTTTGTATCGAAAGTCTTCTTGACGATGTAGTTAAGAGACTTGTCCCATTGGTAATTACTATGATGCAAGTATAAGATGTAGGATACTAATACTTGAGGGGTATAATATTTTATTCAAGTGTTAGTGGTTAAGTCTCACATCGATTATGAATTAGCAAAATGTTAAATATATAAGAGATGTGACTCATATATCCATTGCATTAAGATTTTAGGTTGAGTTGTGACGTCAAAATTTTTTGTGGATCCTAAAGCATTTGACTTGTTGCTTCTCCTGTGCCCCTCATACTTTTCAACACAACTTAGTCTAATAGAGGAGTATGTTCACATATAAATACGTTTTGTTACATGTGGATTGTATTGTGGGTTATTATGAAGAAAAATTATTAACTCATGTGTGTGTAATTAATCATGTATTATCATATTATAATTTCATAGAGATAAATATTAAGCATTTCTCAGGTGAAAATCTCATCCTCTGTTATACTCCATCGGTTTCATTATGTTTGACATTTTAGCAAAATATTTATCTCATTTTGCTCACATTGTCCAATATCAATATCAATAAGAGAACACTATTTTTCCTTACTAATCCGTTCATCTGAGCGGTAACAATTGTTATCGTAGAGTGCATGATAAAGATAGAGATAAAAGACATATTAGAAAGATATATAATATTGTATTTTGTAATTCAAGTTTTTTAACTTTATGGGACAAATAAAATAGAATAAAACTGGTGCTAGTTGGTCTTTGAATAACATCGACAATAAAGTGAGTTAGTGATTCCGACCAAATTGACATTCAACTAAATAAAACATAATGTATATTTAGAAACTTTATATGTATGCCAGTGATATTGTAGGTCAAACCAAAAATTACCACATATATCTTCAACCAAGTGTTTATCTAGTGACGAGTCATTGACTTTTCAAACACACTAATAAATATTTATAATAAAATAAAATATGTTAATTAATATAACACATCTTTATTATACTAATATTCAAAATATGAGATGATTGATGAACAAATATATAAAAAAAAACTCAAATTGCCAAAGCAAATTATCCTTCCACAATCTAGACCATTGAATAAAACAAATATCAATCATTAGATGAAAATGAATCAGATCACAATAAAAAATCTTTTTTTCTTTCACTCCTTAAACGCACACAAATCCTTTTTAGACAAGAGCAAAATTTACAATTTAATGAAACATTTTTACCCTTTTAGGCAAAATTACACTTTGCCATGTAATTTGTAAAGTTACAATTTGGCGCTTCAACTTTACCCCATAATTTGATACTTCAACCTTGCCGCGCAATTCCGTAATCCTACCACCAAAACAAACCAACGCTAATTAGATGTATTTCGCATGCTGCTACATATATATAAATAAATAAACAGAAAATAGGTCACCACAAAATCACATTCCGTCTATTTTTCTTAACCATGACAATAACACTAAATAATGTTAAACCATTTATATACTCCCATGTTGATAAAGTAGAAATATTTCAAATCTTAGTAACTTGTAATTGTATGCATCCACAATAAGCTAAAAAACCATGACTCAGAACTGAAAAGGGGTAATAAGCAAGATATAATATCATCATCCATGGTAATGGCAAAAGCCACGTGGACCCCACTCCCATACACATGAAATTGAAAAGATCCAAATGGCGGATTCCAAAACCAAAATTCAACTCAAATTTACAAACCCGCGAGATCCGAACTAATATGGATTCTCCTTTGTAGCGCCCAAATTAAAATCGCACCAATTATATAAATAAAAAATCAATAATAAAAAGCTACTATATAAAATCACGCATAAATTTCTTTGTTTTTCGTTTTCGTGCCCAAAATTTTTCTCAAAAACAAACTTCACTCTCTCTTTCTCTCTCTGTTTTCACAAACGGAGGTTAAAGAAAGAAGACAAAAAACCCTAAGGTTTTTCGAATTGTGTTTAATTGCTTCGATTTTAGTGTTTTCTAGGGTTTCGATGCAGTGAGTTTGCAAGATCTGCAACGAACGAGACTTGAATCACGGTAACAATGGCTTCCACTGATAAGGAGCTTGAAGAGGAACTTCTACAAGCAGGAAAAAAACTCGTAGATCCTCCTTCTTCCGTTGATGACTTACTTAGTCTTCTATGTGTAAATAAACACACTCTTCCTTTTCTCTTTTAATTTCGTTGAATTTTTTATTTCTCTGTTTTTTCTTTTTCTCGCATTTTGTTTCGTTTGTTTTGTGCATGGAGCTTGTTCGCTAGGTTTTCTTTAATTGATTTTGCATGTTGTTGATGCCATGTTTTTGCCCTTATTGCATGGATTCTCTATGAGTTTTTTTGAATTGTTTATGATGGCTTGTTGCTGTTTGTTCATAATTCATGATCTTCGTTAAATGTTTGAGGTTGAAAAAACTGTAAAATGTACGTGATGAAAAAAAATTGAAAATAGAATTAGACTCGTACACAATTCTTTATGTTTTGATATTTGGATTGTAGATTTGTGTGCACTACTTTCTCAGTTGCCTCATTTCTTGAATGTGCTGACTAGCTAGGTCTGATTGGTAATATTAATAAGTCTGCTAATCTCAAAATTAGTTTGGATGTTGGCATCTACTGATTAGGTTAGGCCATTTTCCAACAAGTAGTGTAAGTGGAAAAAGATGAATTGTTTGCTGCTATCGAGTTCATTCAGATTTTTTACCTATTCTATCAGAATTAACGATCAGAAACCAACTATATATCTGGGCATAGGCGGTGCCATCAAATATACGTCTCCATTTGTTGTATAAATATATTAAGCTCTACTATAAGCGAGTTCACCGCCAACTGTAGCAGCACCGTCGGCTAAAATTTGCCCTTTTTTTACGCATTTACCTTCTAGAGAAAAAGAGGGATTAAGGAATGTAGGATAACTAGTTTTTGTAAGCGAAGCTAAAATAAGAAATTTAAAAGTATTACGTTATCGGTCTTTAAAGTGCCTCTTGTATCGCGTTTAAATTAGTTATGTTTGTTATTGATTTTAAGTACAGTAAAATTTTAGGAATATAATACTTTTCTCAGCCTACCAAATTATCTATTTATAAGGAAAAACGGTACCAATTATATTCGTTAATCAATAGGGTTTTGAATACATTTTCGTGGCGTGGACAATTTGATATCTTTGAATTGACGAGGTATAAGTATGACTGTTGTAGCGGCGTACTCTGTGAATGTAAATTAGTTCCTTTCCATCAAATAAAAGGAAAAAAAATTACATTGCAAAATGTTTACCTCTAGTGGCTGGTGCCTATGATGCAATTGTTGTCAGATAGCAATCTAAATTGTAAGATTGCGAAATATTATGATCTTGCCACCCCTGAATGAGTTGGAGCGCACACGAGTTCACAGTTAAGCGAGATCCTGTGCAAGATCACAAATATCGTGAGCTTGTTTCTCTTGCAATCGCTAATAAATGATTTCCTTGCCAGGATGCGCGTCCTGGTTCCCCCTAATCCGTGATGGAGAGTCCCTCAACCTTTTCTCTTTCGCCAACAATTTCTTGTCCTGCAAGTGGTGGTTTTCGACAAATCCAATCACTATTTGGTTTCTGTTGCTCTGGTTCCTACCACAAGTGCTGCAGCGGCACATTGTTTCCGTGAGTGAGCAGCAGCAGCCAGAAGACGTTGTTTTGTTTCTTATTCCTAGATGGGATGCCAGGGTACACACTTATTTACAATTGGGCTGTATTTTGTTTTTGGCCCATGTGCTCAGTCACTAAAGTGGGCTCTTTTATGGAAAAGGAGTAAAAAGCTTGAAAAAATAAAGGCTAAAAGGGTTAATTAAAATTGGTACATATCATCCATCTAATAAGCATATAGTTTTATGTAAATTTTATTTTAATGTAAAAATACCATAGTAATCGGAACAAAATAATATATATTAATTTATAATATCAGTGTTATAAAAATTTATAATCAACATATATTAGTCTTGGCAGAGCTTTCGGGTATTTTCAATGGTATTCATTTGCGTATTCAATGTGGTTTTTGTCGGATCTTGGTGGAGAGTAATTTTCTAGTTGCTATTAATTTGTTGGAGGGTGGTATTTCCTCGGGTTATCCTTATCATATTCGATTATTTCCTAGATTTATTACCTTGTTGGGAGGGATGTGTAGATCAGATAGACCAGGTGGGGACGTCTTTGCCAACTTTAGTTTTTCTCGATATACGGCTTAGGATTTTTGATTGCGTTACTGATTTTCTTTTGTGCCTCCCTTGGGAGACTGCTGTGGTATGCTTCCCCAGAGGCTTTTAGCTTTGTTTCTTTGGGCCTTTGGTACCATCTATTCAACATATATTAAATAATATTATGTAAATGAAAAAATTGAATAAATTATTGTGTGTGTGTATATATATATATATTAGTTTTTCATTTTGGTAGAATCTTACAAACCTTGTTACGATCCTACATTTTATATAATCTTGCAACCCTCATTAACTTTTAAATTTTTACATAACTGCTTTTTTTCCGCTCATTGAATTTATTTGTGAGTTCTGTTTCTTACGAATCACTATTACCATAGTTACTTCAGTTTTGGATGTGTGTTTGAATATTTTGTTACTTGTTCTTTACATGCTTTAATTTTTCCTAAGTTGTTAATACTGTATATTTGTTTCGGGGGTAAATTTTAACAAAAATTGCAAAAAGTCAAAAAGCATCGTCTAACTTTCCTCGTCAACTAGTAACTCTGTTGTAGTATAACAGCATTAATTAATTTCTCATCTCGTAGAAGTTATGTAGGTCTCAAGACAATGGCTGACCAAAATATTTATCACATGTGCTTGATATTGCGTTTCTTTCTTGGAACTGCAGCAAGTTGAAAGTTGCCTATCAAGGGTTGAACAGTCACCTACTGAATCTATGCAAAATGCACTCTCTCCATCATTGAAAGTATTAATTGCTAATAAACTTGTAAAGCATTCAGATGTTGATGTCAAAGTTGCAGTTGCCTCCTGCTTCAGTGAGATAACAAGAATCACTGCACCTGATGCTCCTTACGATGATGACCAAATGAAGGTGTGCTTGATTATTTTCTGTTCTAAATTAAAATTAATTGTATTCTATTCTACTGTTGTGCTCTTTACAAACTCTGGCTGTTGAGTTTAATGGTGTCATTTTCTTTCAGGAGGTCTTTAGATTAATTGTATCTTCATTTGAAAATCTACATGATAGCTCAAACCGATGGTACCAAAAGAGGATTTTAATCCTCGAAACAGTTGCAAAAGTCAGGTCATGTGTGGTAATGCTGGATCTTGAATGCGATGCCCTCATTTTGGAGATGTTTCAGCATTTCTTGAAGACAATTAGGTAAGAGCTGTTGTATATAAGTCCAGCATTATAGCTTCGGGATGTTTTGTAATGCATTTCTTAGATTTTATGCCAAACTTGACCACACAAAACCGACTTGTAAGGGTAGGATCATGAAGCTTTATACGCTGTGTTTAGGCTTGTATTTCTAGGCGAAGTTGGACTTTTGCATTGTCATGAATATCAATTTTTTATCCTCATACATGATAAATCTTTAGATGTTTGTATTGAGAAATTTGCTTTTGACTGAATGGTAGGTTGGTGTTCCATTTGGTTCTGAACTTTAATGACTGATATCATTATTATTATTGGTTCTAAGTAGTAAGTATTAGATAATGATGTCAATGTTTCTCCTGTGGTATGCCTTCCTTTTTTTTTGTGTGCAACTGAATGTGGACTTTTTCTGCACTCAATCATTGTATGCTTTGCAAGGTGAATATATATAGGGAGGATATCAAATAAGAGGAGTTTTACAATGAGAGGGTGAGAGTTAAATCTTGACCACACATCATACATGGATGGTCAAGATTAGAAGAAAAAGTCATGTGATTTTTTTAAGTGATCATGTGCTACTTAAATAACTCTTAATCACGACTATCCATGTATGGTTGTATGGTCAAAATTTAACCCTCTCATTGTAAAACTCCTCATTTGATATGCTCCCTATATATATAAGATAAAAGAGGCAGCTAATTTATTTCAACAGTAATCAAATATTAGATTCTGTGACATATTTCTTCACACTAATACAAGCCAGATGAGATGAAATAATTTTGTCTATGGTTTGAATTGAATATGAAATTATTACTAGAAGCAGTAATTGTAGTTGTAGTGTATTTCTGGTTTCTTTACCTAGTTAGATGTTAGATGCGTGAATATGGTTCTAAGCAGCTTTGTTTAAAACTTTCAGGGAACATCACCCAGGAAATGTTTTCTTGTCCATGGAAACCATAATGGTCCTTGTTCTTGAGGAAAGTGAAGATATATCTCTTGACTTACTCTCTCCAATCTTAGATAGTGTAAAGAATGACAATGAGGTTGGAAATTTAATTTTGTTCATTTTAATAGATCGTGATTATGAAACTGAAACATATTTTATCATGAATTTCTTACTATTGTCTTGGTTGCTGTCATTATGATTCAGGAAGTTATGCCAATTGCTCGAAAGTTGGGGGAAAGAGTTCTTCAAAGTTGTGCAGCAAGGCTTAAACCTTATCTAGTGCAAGCTGTGAATACCTTGGGTATTTCTTTGGATGATTATAGTGATGTTCTTGCCTCAGTATGCAAAGATACATCAGATAACTTGGCGCTAAATGATGTATGTGCTACTAGTGATCATGAGGTGAATTTCATTCTTTTGGCTTGACAATTTTTCTTCATGAAATAGCTTATGATTTCGTTTGTTTTTGGTCCAGGTACATGACTGCAAATCAGCAGAAGAGCCTGTGGAGGAGTCGGCACAGGTGTGTCTGTTCTATCCATATGTTTTGTTTTTCATTTGCCTGTTCTATTTTTTACCCTCCAGCTTTGGGACACTGGAAGATGTCAATTTTTCTTGATCAGGTGGATAGCGAGATTACAAAAGAAGCCACACCACCTCAACAAGATAATGCTGCTGAGGACAGATCTCCCAAGTCTGTAATGAGCAATGGCATTGCGCAGGCTGGAGAAGATGATGCTTTAATAGATTCAAAATCTCTAAAGAAGCAAGATGATACTGACTCTTCTGTTCTGTCAAAAGGTAATAATTTGTTGGGTAATGATTTAGACATTGAAAAAGTTGACAATAAAGAACAAAAGCCGGAACAAAGTACAAAGAGGGGAGGTAGGAAATTGAGCTCTTCAAAGTCGGCAAAGCCTTCTAAGAACTCAAGTGCTGTTAGTGAGAAGGAAGCTGAGAAAACAATTGACTCTAAAAGTCACATCAAAGAAGTTCCTAGTTCTCTTAACGAGGATGGTGTTGTTGAGGCTACTGGAACTTCAGAGAATGACAGAGAGATTAAAGTTAAGATTTCATCAACTAAAGCAGGTGACATTGAGTCTGATGCTGTTGTTTCTCCTTCACCAAGCAAGAGCAATCATGATGAGAATCGCTCAAAGAAACGTGCACGGACAAAAAAGAAAGATATCTCTGTGAAAGAAGTGGCTGCAGAAGATGATTCAAAAAGGTTGTCTGAAGGAACATGTGATTCAGAAGTAAAACCAACAAAGCCATCAGCAAAAAAGGGACTTGGTCGTAGCTCTGACATGAAAATTACTACTTTTGTTGATGCTGTAAAAAAAGGTAGTGGAAAAGCAGAAGAAAGAACAAAGGGTGATGGTGGGTCATCCTCACGGAAGTCGGAGGAAAAGAAAAGGAAAGGACAGGAGAAAGGTAACTTACAAAAGGGTCTAGCAAAATCTTCCTCTAAAGATGAGGATAAGGTACTTTTGTGCTTGCTGTTAGAACATTTCTTTGCTATTATTTATTCATATCACTGCAACATGATATATGACTTTGTCCAAAAATAAATTATTGACTAATTTTGTAAATGTTTTAGGCAGTGGCATCTTCACTTAAGTCAGCTAGGAAAACAACCAAAGATGAACATCCAGAGGAGACTCCTAAGACAAATTTGAAGAGGAAACGCGCTCCAGGAAAAGAAAAAGTGTGAACCCTGTTCTGTAATTTTAGAATTTTGATAATAAAATTTCATTATGCATCGTCCTTTGGAACTGTCCTTTTAGTAGCTATGTGGGTTATGTGCTGGACTTTTGCAGTATGATTAAATGTGTTGAGATTATTTTTTAATGTGATGCTGATTTGTTGAAATAATACTGATCAATGTCCTTATTATAGCAGAGGAATTAATTAGTTGCAAGTTCATGTGGGCTTCCTTATTTTTAAATGCTATCTGTATTTTCCTATGTTGTTCTAAAATGCTTCCCACTATTTCTTGTCAATTACACAGTTTTTATTTTTCTTCTCAGTTTGATTGCTGATCTTCTGACTTTTGTCTCAGGAGTCTGATATCAAGAAAAATGATGAAAGTCTTGTTGGAACACGGGTTAAAGTTTGGTGGCCAGATGATGAAATGTAAGTTCATGGTGGTTCTTCATTTGCGACATACTGTGATTGGTTATTTTAGTTATGTAGGATCTGGGACTGGGAGTGTTGTATGCTATTGGGTTTGTACTTGTTGTATACTGGGTTGAAACAAGCTGCTGTTTCATTGGTATATGTGGTTGAGTGATCTTTTTACCTCTAATCTTGATCACAGTTGCTTTGTGTGCCATTCAGATCATCATTTTATTTCTGTCAGGACTGAAGGGGATGGAAAAGTTAATCAGTTAAAGGCGCTTAGTTAGATAAATGAATAGGGATATGTGAGGTTAGGTAATCATTCAGGGTTTGTAACATTGGGTGAACAAAGCATTTGCTATCCTCCTAGATCGAGAACTCTTCTTTGCTCACAATGTCTCATGCTTTTCTCTCTCTAAATGATTTTTTGTCTCCTAGATCCATTGCATCCGGTGTTCATTTCCGGGTATCAGGCACTACTCCATTCTTTCATGTGCATACCGACCTCACTGTTTGAGTTGACACAACACAGTCAGAATGTGCAGACCCATTACAGTTGTTTGCTGTTACATAGGGTTGTATGTCCCACCTGATTTGACCGACTCCCAGTTGTTCTCCCGTCTTTTGGCAATACTAAATAGCGGACACCTGTTTTACACTCTTTTAGGAAGCTCCTTGTGGCTCACATTTCTTTGGCATAGCTGCCTGTTCTGTTTTTGCCTCTGCACTTCAGCTGCTATTGCAGGCGTTTTGGGCAAAGCTATGGCTGGATTAATGATGAGTTTTTCTTTACCTAAGCTATGACTTTTGGGTGTTGATAATAATTCTCCTTAGTTTTATGTACTATTAGTGTTCTGAGCATCTAATTTGTAATTTTGTCGGCTATCTTTGTTGTAACAATTGCTTCATGCCTTCTATAGTAGTTTTTGGTTTAGCTGCCTGTATTCTCAATCTGTGACTACCTACCTACTATGGTTTGTCGACATGGTTTGAGTTAAAGATTTTATTTCTAGGGTTAACTTGTTTGTCTCTTGTTTTAACTACTACTTATATAAGCTGCTAAATCCTAATTGTAGTTACACCATATTCTGTTAAATAAACTGTAACTATGTTGCTTTCATGAAATGGTGGTGGTGCTTGGGTGAGATATATTTTACATAGTAATAAACTAGGGGTCATGCTTTTTTTCCTTCTTGGTATCTAAGTGTATGATATGCATATTCCATCTTGAGGTTCACCTGTTCACCATGGTAAAATAGTGATATATATTATACACAATCTTTTGCAGGTTTTATGAAGGTGTTGTTGATTCGTTTGATTCTTCCATTAAGAAGCACAAGGTGATTTGTGAGCTATATTACCATCTCTTTACCTTGCCATCCCCTTCCAATTTATCTCATTAAAACTTTCTACTTCTGTTTTGTTATATAGATTTACCCATTTGAAAAGTAATTGTACAAATTCTGTTGTAGCAAACTCAAGATAGCTCTGTTTATTTTGCAAAAATATTTTCTATTTCGCATGTTGTATTCACTTTTAATTGCAAAAGAATAATCTACGAGTCTGATTGGTTTCAGAAAGCATTTAGTTTTATTTACAATAATGTCAACTCATTGGTTCATTCACTCTGATTTTTGTTTTCTACTCTTGTAATGGAAATGTTGAAAACAACTTTTTTGTATCCACTGTTTCCTTGGACAATACTTTGAAAACATGAAATCAAGTGAAAATGTGGCATTTTTGTAATTAAAATTGAAAACTAAAATGAAAATGTAGACCAAACACGCCCTTGTTTTCACTGTCTTGTTTTCAAAATATTGTTTAGAAAACAGACAAAATGGGCTTGTTTTTATTTTCAACTTTTCATTTTCTGTTATAATTTATATTTACAAGAAATGAAAATAAAGTTCTTTTAAACCAAAACAGACCTACAATTGTTATTGAATATACAGAGAAAACAAGTTTTTTTTGGGCAATTAGAGATGAGATTAAGAAATGGAAACACGAATTGCTGTTCAAACTAAACAAGCCCTTTCTTATTTATAATGTTATTTTTAAATGGTCAAATAATATAATTCATGAGTTGTGCTTTCATACTCTTCTGACTGTTCTCTCTCTATTTTAGGTCTTGTATGATGATGGTGATGAGGAGATATTGAATTTCGAAGAGGAGAAATGGGAAATTATTGAAGTTGTTGCTGATCCAGATGGGGTAGGTTTTTCTCCCTTGAATTTTGTATGTTAATCTTTTTCTATGTCTATAATAATAATGCAATTTTTTCTTGTAACAGGAAGAAGGAAGTCATCGAGCAAGTCCCGATCCTTCTGATGATATGTATGTTATGTTGTTTTTGTTTATTTTAGTCGCATTTATGTTGTATTGTTAGAAAAATCATTGTAAAATTATTTTGCGTCGATGATTGTATTTTATTTATCAGCGTGGGATATTGCTTTAGAATTTCTGTTTCCTCTCATAAAAGATTAAATCGGATACAACCAATTTGTTGCTGCATTTGGTGATTGTGTTTTCTAACTGAGCTTTTGCCTTCAGTTTTTTGGTTTGTGCATTCAAATTCACTTGTTTATGTGATTATATTTAGGCCGCTCAAAAAGAAAGGGAAAACAAATGTTGGTGAATCAAAAAAGGAAGGAAAGAGGGATTCTTCTTCTAAAAGGTTAGTGAAGTTGTGTATTAATGTCTTTTTCTATTCTTCTTTTGAGGTATCAACTTTTTACTTTGATTTCTAGTAGTGGTGGAGCTACATCAAGTAAATCAAAGGGGCCATCCGTGAAGTCTAACCAAAAGTCCAAGACTGCTGGCAAGTCTGAGGGTGAAGTTAGTAGAAAATCTAAGGACGCTGCACAAAAAACTGGTGGTAAATCTGAGGATCGTCCTCTGAAAAGTGGTGGTAAATCCGAGGATCGTCCTCTGAAAAGTGGTGGTAAATCCGACGATCGTCCTCTGAAAAGTGGCGGTAAATCTGAGGATCGTCTTTTGAAAAGTGGCGGTAAATCTGAGGATCGTCTTTTGAAAACTGGCAGTAAATCTGAGGATCGTCTTCTGAAAACTGGCAGTAAGTCTGAGGATCGTCCTCTGAAAAGTGGTGGTAAATCTATTGATTCTGCACAAAAAAACAATTCGAAGAAGACCGATGCTTCCAAGATAAGGAAATCAAAAGATGATGATGTTGACACACCAAAGCAGAAGCCTAAGCAAGAAACCCCGAAAACTGGAAAATCCAAGCAAGGAACTTCTAAGATTGCATTATCCTCCAAGACAAAATCTACCAAAAGTGGGAAGTCTAATACTAATGGCACTGGCAAGGTGAAATTTATTTTGCCAAAGACAGAAGATTCAGAGAATTCAGAGAATGAGAACTCAGATGATTCAACAAACGAGGTTGAAGACAGGAAGGTTAAGACACCAAGTTCGTCCAAGGCTGGAAGCGAGGTCAAGAGCGGAAAGAAACGTGGAAGAAACTAGAAGTGGATGTCTACTCTACTACTTGCTCGTGTTTTGCTCAGCAACATTTGGGATATCCCTTTCTGTAGTCATCTATTTATTTGTAGCAGTCTCTGTAGAAGTTTAGGCTATTTTAGTGGGCTAGTTTGTACTATTTTCTCTCCCCCTCCCAATTATAGGTGGATTTTATTTGATGGTGATAAAAGAAAACGTTCGGTCAGCAACCTTGTTAGAGAATGTTGTGGCACTTCTGGTAATGATAGGTTTAAAACTTAACTAGCTAATTTAGTTGTCTTGAAAATGTATGTTGCATGGTACAAGACTGTTGAAGCTATCACAGTTAAGGCACAAAGCTCTGGGAATTAGCCAAAGGCGTCAAAATGGGTCGGCTCAGTGGGCCAGCCCAGTTGGCCCGCATTTCAGTCTGGGTTGGACTGTAGAAGGTTTATTCTCCCTCAAATGTTCTCAAAAGCTCTCAAAAGATTCATTAATTCAGACTTATTTTTGGAGACTTTTGAGATCATTGAGGGTGAATAAGAAACCACTTAAATAACAACCAAGTCTTTTTGATCCAGCCACTTAAATAACAACCAAGTCTTTTTGATCCAGTCCATTTAGTCCGATTTAAAAATAGGGTTGGGTTGGGGTGGCCATTTAGGCTTAGAAGAAAAAATTAAACCGGTTTTTTTCCAGATTTCTTTCTACCGTTAGAGTATTCACAATAGGGTATTTTGTTTATTTAGCATCAAGTTAAATAGGAGCCATCTAATTGTGAAATAAAAAATTTGGATGTCTATTTAGGAATGTTTCTTATGAAAAAGTAAATGATAGTTGAAATGTAAATATAGAGTTTTTGTTAAATTTTTTTAAGAGTAATGAGTTGGAATAATTGAGTGTTTATTAGATTCTAATATTACAAAAAAAAAATATATAAATAAGTGATGTGTACATATGAATCTGATTTAGACGGTCAAACGAAGAGAACTAACTACATTGTTGTGGATGATGGAATGAGATGAAAGTGACTATTCATAAAATTCATATGGTTTTGAGGATTTTGTTATGGTGATCCTCTAGGAGATTCATTGTCTAATCTACTACTCTCCCGAGTTTAGTTTAGTTTAATATTTTTGAGTTGTGAGTGTCAGTACTCAATTTTGGGTAGCCGTCAAACAAACCAAACGGTCCCGCAGTGCTTCAAATTTAAACAGTACTCGAAACAATAAACAACAAAAGTAGAGACTGTTAGGAAGGAACTGCAGTTAGGATACGTGCAAACTTGCTTTAATCAAAATAATCAGTACAGTATAAGCCACGAAACTTGTTATTTTATCTTTTATCGAATATTTTGTTTTGTTTGGGTGAAAATTATGATTTTTTTCTTCTTCCAACAGAATATTATGTTATATACTTTCAAAAATGAAAATTACAAATTTAACAATATATAAGTTTTATTATTAAAATTACTCAATGTTATAGGGTTCATAATATAAGTATAGACTTTTTTTTTTTTTTT
>JBBPBP010000001.1:64130999-64147112 GCA_037974735.1 Cicer chorassanicum
TAAATAAAAACAATAATTAAAAGTTAGTTTATTTAAATTAATATTTTAACTAAATACAACAATTTTTTAACTAAAGCATTATTTATATTTAATTTCAGATGGAATATTTATATATCAGCTGTGACACATATATTGATTTTTATCTACCATCGGTTAATTAAATTAAATATGGATAGAGATCTCTACAATTTAATTTAATAATGTAATTAACTCTTGGTCAAGCTCATTGTTTACCTTTCAAAATCCTTCATTTCCTTGAAAAAAAAATCACAGAAAAAAAAAATGATTTTAAACCTTGAAGGAGCAGTAGATTCAGATCATGAATAACACAACAACAACAACAAAAAACAACTTTTTTAGATAGTTTTTTGTTTGAAGTTGAGTATTGAGTTTTTCCCTAAATAACAGTATAATAATAATGCAGGAAGAAGAAAAAAATCATGAAGATTCAATAGCTGAATCTCAGAAAGAAAATGAACCCTCAAAGGGTATTTGTGTTTGGATTTGGATCTGTGTTTGCATTCCAATTAAGTGGTTTAAAATGCTTTCAAGGGAAATGCATTGGAGTTTTGTATTTGGTGTTGTTGTTGTTTATGGAATAAGTCAAGGTTTTGGTGGAGCTCTTGCTGGTGTTGGAACTAAGTATTATATGAAAGATATTCAGAAAGTTCAACCATCTGAAGCACAGATTTATGCTGGAATTACTTCTATTCCTTGGATTGTTAAACCTTTATGGGGTCTTCTCACTGATGTTTTGCCTATTCTTGGATACAGAAGAAGACCTTATTTCATTTTTGCTGGTATGTATTTAATTTTTATGTCTTTTATTATGTTGTTCAAATGGGTTGTATGTATTCAGCTTAATTCATGTTTTAGGTGGGAATTTTGATTATTTGGTATGAAAAAGTTGTAACTTTTTTTTGTTTTTTTTTTGTACTCTTTATAAACTTCTGGTATGTCTGTATGTAATGTTCATGTCTTTTTTTATCTTGTTCAGATGGGTTGTATGTATTAAGCTTAATTCATGTTTTAGGTGGGAATTTTGATTGTTTGTTATGAAAAAAATTGTAGCTTTTTATTGTTTCTTTGTTCCCTTTATAAAGTTTTGGATGTATTGTTTTCCTTGATATTTATTAGTTTAAAATGAACTTCAATGGATGCTGAAGTGTTAGTTTAGTTTATAGGGTTGAAGCTTAGAAGTAGTCAATGGTGAGCATAATCTATTGTACTTAGATGCTATGGGAGATTGGGCTCTTAGTTTATAGGGTTGAATCACATGTTGGTGGTTGCAACTTCAAGGATTTTGATATCTACTAGACTGTGGTTTAGGTCGCATTTGTATGTGATTCTCTATAATGTGAAGGACTGAGACACGATTGCTATTTAAAATCGTGCTCATAACTATTACTTCTGGTGCTTTTTTTATTTTTGATAAATGGATTTTTTGGGGGGGGATAAGTGAATTAGGATCTAATCTCAATGCTGAAAATTGGGTCATTATCTCCTTTGACTTCAATTCTCAAGATGTTATGGAACTTGATATAGGTTTCATACAGTCAAATGCAGCCTCAATCGCGGTCACATTGCAATCATAGAGTCTGTGAAAACCTTGATGTCAAGGCTTAGATCAATCACGAGGATGGAAGTGATGCAGTCTCTAGGAAGATGAAATTTTACTCTTATTGTATGCATTGTGTATTAAGCATCAGTGAAGTTAGATTTTCTTCATAAATGAGGAGGCTTGTGCATTTCATGTGTTTCTTATTGAGGATTAATATTGTCTTTTATCACAGATCAATTCTGCCTGCTGCAAGTATTGATGAAGAGATTTATAATCTTCTTCTCTATTCACTAATATAGTAGTCTGAATTTTGGTCCCTCGTTGATGATTACAGGTTTCTTAGGAGCTATCGCCATGCTTTTGTTATCTATGCATGAAAACTTGCATCTTGTGTTGGCCATTTTATCATTAACAGCTGGAAGTGCTGGGGTGGCAATAGCAGATGTGACCATTGATGCATGTGTTGCACAGAACAGTATCTCTCATCCTTCACTTGCTGCTGATATGCAAAGTTTATGTGCATTCAGTTCTTCTGTTGGAGCACTATTAGGATTCTCCATTAGTGGCATCTTTGTTCACCTCATAGGCCCTACGGTTAGCCTCCGGAAATTCTTTTACCTTCGTAAAACCTGCAAAGTTTTTTCTTGTCTTTTTATCTTCTTCATAACTTTCCTTTTTTGTAAGCTGATACTTTTTTTTCCTCAAAGGGGGTATTTGGTTTAATGACTATACCAGCTGGACTTGTAATTTTGGTTGGATTTTTGCTCGATGAGCCTCGTGTGCACAACTTGTCTTACAGACAGGTATAACTTGCTTATGTCATTTCCATGGTCCTAATACACACTTAGAGTCTGTTTGAATTGATTTATTTGAGCTTATCTACTGGTATTACTTGTAAGATTGTTTGAGAGAACTTATTGAAACAACTTATGACATGTCCACCAGTTGTTCTAAGATAGCTTACGAAAACAACATAAAGTTTATAAGAAAGCAATTTGACTTTATTTTATCTTTTGTTATAGAAATAGTTTATACATAAACACTTATAGTTGATAAACGCTAAAAATGCACTTATATAATAAGCGCTATAGGTGCTTAATTAAGCTATTTATCAAAAAAGGGTCCTAGTCTGATATTCCATGCTCTAGGTGAACCAAAATTTTGTGGATGCTGGAAAGGCTATGTGGACTGCATTGAAGAGTGAAGATGTATGGAGGCCTTGTTTATACATGTATTTATCCCTTGCACTGAGTTTGAATATCCTTGAAGGAATGTTTTATTGGTATACAGACTCAAAAGATGGACCATCTTTCTCTCAGGTATTTGATTACTCATATTCATAAAATGTTAATGAGTTTCGACATCTGCTATATCCATAGTAGTTATTTACATTCAAAGAATGCTTAATAAGTTTCAACGTCAGTTATCTCCATTAACCATCAACTGAACATAATTAACAACATATTTAAACTGCGCCAACCAACTATTTTGTTGTCGATTTCGGGTGTCAAAACATAGTTTCAATAACCTTTGTCTTGCATTTTTCTTACACAGGAGAGTGTAGGTTTCATATTTTCAATAAGCTCAATTGGTTCACTTTTAGGTGCAATACTATACCAATATGCTCTAAAGGATTATGCATTCAGAGACTTGCTATTTTGGACTCAATTACTCTATGGTCTATCAGGGATGCTTGATCTAATTCTAGTCTTGAGATTGAACCTAAAGTTTAATATACCAGATTATGTCTTTGTTGTGATTGTTGAAAGCATAGCTCAAATGACAAATAGGCTTAAATGGATGCCTATGCTTGTACTAAGCTCAAAGCTTTGTCCTTCTGGTATTGAAGGAACATTCTTTGCATTGTTAATGTCAATTGATAATGTTGGACTTCTAACATCGTCATGGGGTGGTGGATTTGTACTTCATGTGCTAAAGATCACAAGAACACAGTTTGATAATATTTGGTTGGCTATTCTGATCAGAAACATTTTGAGAATCACTCCAATTTGCATGCTGTTTTTGGTTCCTAGAGTTGATCCTAACTCTTTCATTCTTGTTCCAAGAGAAAGTGTTGATTCAAAGGTGGATATTGATGCTTCTGAAACCAAAAATGTTGAGTTGATGTCCCTTGTACACAGTGTTGATGGTATATAGCAGCTTAGGGAAAATACATTCTTTTGTACTCTTAATTTCATATACAGGAATTTACCAAGCAAATATTTATTTTCATTTTTTTTTTTGGTTAGGGGAAATAGGAGAAGGGCATAAGTTTGCTCAATGAGAAAGATGATTTATTTATGCAATTTTAAATGTACTGACTTGAATATCTTTATATAAAATGTAATATAAAAATTGAATGTTTCCAACATTGCTCAAGTGAGTGATTGAGCTGGTACATCCGAAGAAAGTGTTGGATTCAAATCATGACTAGGAACATGCGAGTAAATTATTGAAAATATAGAACGCTGTTATTTTGATATCTGATTTAGTAAAAAAAACTCAAATTAATCATCGAATAATTAAATTATAATTTTCATGAATTTTTATGGTAATAAGTAGTACATTTTATGGGCTATTTTAATTATTAGAGGACTAATGAGTTTTTGGTTGAGTTAGAGACTAAATGACAATGTTTATACTTTCAAGCAAGATAGTCAAAATCTAGATCCTGTGCCAGATCACACAAGATTCACAAGATCGTAAATTGTGAGATCATAACAAGGATCATAAGTTCCTACTAAATTTAGAAATTTATATATATTGCATATAAATTCATTCATATGTCTATCAAAACAACATAATTAAATAAAAATAAACGTCAAATCACACCCAAAATATTTAAAGAAACTCTTATTTTGGATCACTATATTCATTTTCTTTTTTATAGATAGAAACATAGAATTTGAGAGAATGAGGCAATGGTTTTGAGAGTGTTTAAGGGAATTCTAAATCATGTAAAATTTATAGAGGAGGGGGAAGAATTTACTGAAGTTGAAGTTGTGTATGTGAGAGAAGATGTGCAATTAATCATTGTATTGGAAATGAAAGTGCAATTAATTAGGAATTAGTGGAAGAAACTAATCATTTTAGTGACGGAGGCCCTTTAAATTGTGGCCACGATTAAGTTGTTAAAAACAGTACGTATAATGGTGTAGAATTACCGGTTCTGCTGTCGTATATGAAGATTTCTTCTTCTCATTTTTCGGTCAATTTATATTTATGTTCGTCATCGAGTAAGAAAAAGGACAGTGAAATTGTAAAATCGTAAGATTTTACGTACTGATTTTCGATTTTGACTATTATATTTTTAAAAATTAAAATGATAGTTTATGTATATAAATATATATATATATATATATATAATTCAAAATTTGATTGAAATATATTGCGACTTTTATTTATATTTATTAGCAAAGTAAAATTTGTCAAAACAAGTCTAAGTAGCTTATATTTACTCTTACTTTTTACACTTATTCAATTTTTATAGTTGATCTACTACATTTATTTGCATGTAAGGTGAAAATATTAACAAAAGTAAGATGAGTTTGACATGACAAGTCTAAGTAGCTTTGTCGTGTGAAACTAAGACATTAATTCAAAGGTGATAGATATCCTTGCGAGGATGAATCGGTTGCCTGATGTCACATCAGCTTCATTTGATTGTGATCTTCCATGCAAATATTAAACAAAAGTTTAAATGTAATTTTGATTTTTTGATTTTGTTTAAAATTAATTATTAATCTTCATATTTTTAAAATTAAATTTTTAGTATATTTTATAATTTTTAGAATTTTGTTGATCTTGTCTATTTTTTTTATGATATTGGATGTTCATTAATGATGTGACAGTGATGTGACGTACTCAAATTAGATAAAAGAGAAAAATGTTGAACACAATTCTATTTTATCTAATTCAATTGTGTTATATTATTGTCATATCATTAATGAGCAAACTACTTCATAAAAAATTGAGGGAGATCAACAAATCTCACAAGTTGTAATAAAACAGGGAGCAAAAATCCAATTTTAAATATAGAGCGACTACAAATTAATTTTAATCAAAATAAGGGAATTAAAAGTGCATTTAAATCTATTAAAATTTATTGATATATTTGAGTTCTAAGATGTAATAAAACCTCTTAACTTCTTTAAGTGGGATTCATGTTAACCTAGAGTCGTCTTACTCCTTAACTTCTTTTTTGTTTTTTATTTTTCTTCGGGCAAGGTGACTTAGGACCAATTTTTGATCGGGAACCACCTCTCTAAATTGTTGTATTCCTTATCTATTATTTAAATAAGTGATTTTCACGTGTATTTAGTTTTTTCTCATGATTTCGTCGTCTTAGTGTGATGTTGTGTTTGATTTTTCGTCTTGATGCGATGTTCGTTTGATTCAAATTGAGAGATTAGTTTTGATCCAGTGCAGACTCAATCACAACCACTTTCAATTTTGTCACATTTGTAGACATTTTGTCGTCTTATGCTATTAAACTGTGTGTTGTTAGTTTGCTCGCAAATTCATCATTTTTCAGCTTTAACTACTTTGAATTGTACTGTTCTCGATTATAATAATTATTATTAATTTGAATGAATGAATACCATTTTTATTAATAAAAAAAACCTATTAAAATTTGCGACATAACTTTTAATTTAAAAACTTGAAGTACACATAAAATAATTTCTTAGGTTTCAAAATATAAGCAAAAATTAAATACATTAATTTTATTTAACTCATTTTTATTTATATTTGGAAAGTTATTTAAGAATTAGTTGAAGAAGTCTCGGATGGTCACTAGCATTTAAAGACATAATTTACCTCTTTTAAAGTGAACAACTCACTTAAGAGAATAAAGAAAGTAATGTTAAGTATTATCACTAATTGAATTATTATTATTTTATACACATGCATGACTAGTCATGGATAGTTATAATATCAATAATTGATTCACTGACTTCACCAACTTATCACTTTAGATGAGTCAAATCTTTAAATACAAGTAATATACATGCACAGTAAAAAATATAACTAACAAATATAACTTTCGAACAATTGAAAAAGGGGATTAACCAAATTACTTCAGCTGAATAACAAAGTTATAAACAATATACAACATAAAGAAATCAAATACATAGAAATAGAATGAATTCAATTCCACAAAAAAAGAAAAAGAAAACACAGCTACAATAAAAAATACATACAAATTCAATACAACAAACTAACGTCCAACACTGACAAGACTATTAGTCATATGTGGTGACAAAGAAACACAATTAGTAGATTGTCTAAAAGTTACAATAGGAGGAACACGATCATGCATATCAAGTGGTAGTTCAGGTAATGCCATTTCATGTTGAAGAACCTTAATCACTTCATAAGCCTTAGGCCTTTCTTTATCATTTGAATGAGTACACCATAACCCTACAATAAGCAAACTCTTCATTTCACTAACATCAAACTCTTCATTCAATCTTTCATCAGCAGCACTCATAAGATTCCCTTCAACATAAAGTCCCCAACACCAATTCATCAAAGGCACATGAAACTCACCATCTTGAAAAATCCTTCTACCAGTTGCAAGTTCTAAAGCCACAATTCCAAAACTATACATATCAGATTCTTTACTAGCCCTTCCTCCATTGATGTATTCAGGTGCTAAATAACCATAAGTTCCAACAACACCTGTTCTTTGTGTCCTTAACATTGGATCAACCAGCTTCGCCATACCGAAATCGCCGAGCTTCGTGCTGAAATCAGTGTCCAACAACACATTAGCTGATTTTATGTCTCTGTGAAGAACACATTGTTCTGCATCATCATGAAGGTAACGAAGTGCATTTGCTACACCTAATGCAATTTTGTATCTAACATCCCAAACCAAACTTTTCTTCTCACCAAATAAATGTGTGTCAAGGCTTCCATTAGGCATGTACTCAAAAACCAATAGAAACTCACCTTGTTCATGACACCAACCTATGAATTGAACCAAGTTTCTATGTATCAAACGGCTTATGATCCTAACCTCATTGATGAAAACTCTTTCTGAATTCTCGAAATCGGCGAAAATCCTCTTGACAGCAACAACTCTTCCTAGATAACTCAAAACACCTTTGTAAACTTGTCCATAACCACCTCTTCCAAGCATTCTATCATCAGAAAAACCATTAGTAGCTGCAACTAGTTCACTATACTCGAATCTTCTCGGTATTGTTCCTTTATCCAAATCGAATTTCGCTGAAACGGGTCCTCCATATTCATCCAACCCATCATCAAAATTCTTTCTTTTCTTCTTCAATATCATCCAACTAACAACACCTGCTATCAAAAATACCAAAATAACAGGAACAACCACTGCAACCACAATCACAACCACATTCAACTTCTTTTTCTTCAACCCTTTTCCTTCATTTCCCTCAAACAAATCCACACTTGAATTCAAACTCGAACTAAACTCCCAAGTATGAATAACATTACTCTCAGTTGAAAGCCCCGTCGAAGCCGAAAATCCAACATTCACAAATTCAGGTAGCTTCTCCATAAGATCAATTCGATACGAAATACTCGAATTTCGAACTAAATCAGCAAAATCACTATCACCTTTCACAATCCTCCCCTTAAAAGACCAAAAAACTTCCAAAATCTTAGTCCTAGAACTATAATCAATCAAAACATAACACAATCTACCAAGATTATTATCAATATCAAATCTACCAAAAGCAACAGAAGTCAAAGCATTATCATCAATACCAACATGTTTCATTGGTGGGTCAGTTGACCCAACAAAAGTATCAAACTCAACAGCAACAACATGGTTCATAAGAAGATCACTATTTGTTGTAGCATTGAAAAGACCAAAAACACCCCCAGCTGAATTGGGTGGAATTTGGTAACCTAAAGGTGCCAAGTAAAAAGCGAAACCGTCGCCAAACGACGTGTCGTTTAGTTTATCAATTGTGAAGGTAAAACGGGTTGTGAAATCGGTGAGAGTGTTGGTTGTGTTGTCGTATAAGTGTAATGGTTGTGAATAGATTGCTCTTCCTACGCGGAAAAGGTAACTTACTTTGTTTAAGTCAATGGAACCGTTGGTGGATTTTCCGTCACCTTCGTATAACATGTTTTTTGCGACGGTTTGGTCGTCGAAGTTTGTTATGTTGAAGGAAAGTGAGCTTGTTTTTGGGAGGGAAAAAAGTGTGAGGAGGAGGAATACTAGAAAATGAAGAAGAAGGGTTTTGGAGAAGTTAATGATGTTGTTGGAGGAGTAACAAGATGAAGGAGAATCCGACATGGTTGTTTGGTTTTTTGTTTTGTACAATTGAAATTTTTTAGAATGGCTGCTACTATGGTTTTTTGAACAAATATAAATATATCTATTTTTGTGGACTTTAGTTTTTTTTAAATATAAAAAAGGTTGTAGGATTTGTGTTATTGAGTTTAGCTCAGTCAGAAAAAATTTCACAAAACTCAAAGAATGCTAAGAATATACTTCTGATAAAACATCGGCAACAGAATTCAAACTTGCATCGTTACGAGATTGTTACCATATGAAGTTAGTTATTAGTTATATTATTGTATAATAATAATTGAAGATAACTATAGAGAGAAACTAAAGAATAAAATGGGTTGGACAGTATTATGAATAGATTCTATTACTGTGTGCGGAATAGTTTCTTGACTTCAATTTATTTTGGAATTGTGCGTCGATAATTGATGGATGACAACGTAATAGTATACTTTTGTCCAAGACAAAAGTAACGAACATATCATTCTTATAATATAGGAATTCTGAATAGTTGATTTTGATCATAAAATGAATGAAATTCAATACATGGGTATACCCGAAATGATTTTGTTTTGGTTATGATTAAAAAAAGAAGGGAATACTAGAAAGTCCAAGTTGGCTATAGAGAGTGCATAACTAAAAATTATTTAGTCTAAAATACATCATGATATTAAGTAATATAAACTTGTTGCCTCATTGCCTTTAGAAAAAAGTAATGCTAGTCAAAATTTAAATTTAAATTTAAATAATTCATCGTTTATTCATTCTATAAACATTTATAGTACTATTTTGGATTTTGTACAAAGAAGCATATATAATTTTAGTCAAATCGTTTAGTGGCAGCTCATCTTGGTTGGTAAAAATGTACCGTCAACCTTTTTATAAGGGGTAGGTTGGCGTAGCCATCTCATGGCATGCAAGTTGCTATTAATATAACTAAAAGGAGTTAATTAATTAACCTGAATTGAACATTCAGTGTATACTTTGTGTCCTACTCATTACTGCGTGAGACTTGGAATCTAGTAGCACATGTTAGATTAGATGACATTTTTTCAAGAAGAATTGACTAAGGAAAACAGGTGGAGTTTTCATATATAGTTTATTTCTTTTATGTATGTATAATTTTACTAATATACAGAGGAATTGCAAATTTCAATCCAAGTCCTAATATGAACGGAAAATCTGACCTATATAACATATTCAAACCTTTAATTTCTACGTGCACTTAATAGTTAATATCTTACCTTAAAAATAATAAACCCATAAGTCATGTCAAATAAGAACTAGCAATTGTATGACAAATTAAATTATAGATGTGTATAGGCAACTAAACATTGCAGTTTACTATTAAATAGTACAAGATGATTATTTTTCTTTAACAAAGACAAGTCTTCTAGACATAGAAGAGATGACAAGGATAAAGTAAACCATGTCAACAACAATAATTTGTTTCTGAAACTTTGTCAACATTAGCTATTGATATTATATAAAATGCACCATGGGCATATAGCCCACATAACAGACAGGTTCTGCCTTTGGTGATTTACTTTACATTTAATTGCTAAAACTTTAGGGATCGATCAATGTGCCAACTTCTTCAAATGTTGAAAGGTTCGTTGCTTAATCCATTGTCGATCATGTGGCAAGTAAGCATGAATTGAACTATCGTAACTGCAAGTAGAAACCAATCAGCCAATCATTAATCACTGCCAAGGCAAACCACATGCACAAAGAAAGCTCAATATATAAGAGACAACTACATACATAGACAGTTGAGTTAAGAATTTAAGATATAACGTAAGTTCACTTCATTCTCCAATTTTTTATCTCAAGAGGGTCAAAACAAGTAAAGCAAACATATGATACAGAAAATGCATTAATTCAGGAAGTCCTTAACTCTAAGCAAAAGAAAGGGCACATGAAGAAGAAGGAAGTGAAAGGAAGTAAAGACCAGTGCCACTTTTTCTAAAATACTTTACTCTATCATATCAGGGGTTTAAGACCTATTATCAGACTCAACTTCGACCAACTTTCTCACCCATAATCTTAGTTTTCATTAAATTCATGAAGAACAATAATGTCAATCTACAATAGTTTCGCAAACAGAGAGACAATTACATTTTTGTTTTCCTTGATGTATATTGCAGTGTTTCAAACAGAACCATCTAATCCTAGTTCAGCATCAAATTCTACGTGAAATAAGCAAGCAACTACAAATTCAAAACCACTTTAACCATAAAAAACTCAAAGTATCAATATATCCTCTTGCTTTTTCTACCATCTACTTTTCCTCATCTCTTTTCACTGAATATAATTGAACTTTTTTTCAAAATCATAAAACACAGACAAAGCATATATCTACTCCAAATTCTACTAGAAATGAGCAAGCAACTACTGAATAATAAAAACTTATTATTGAATCATGAAAAGCTCAAGCATCGGTATATTCTCTCGCTTTTTCTCTACCATCTACATTTTCTCTTTTCTTTACATCGAATATAATTTAACATTTTAAATAAAATAATAATAAAACACAGACAAATCATATATCTTTATCTACTACAAATGACCAAGCAACTACTGAATAAAAATAAACGATCATTGAACCTGAAAAGCTCAAGAGTATCAGTATATTTTCTCTCACCTTTTCTCAACCATCTAATTTTTTCCTTTTCTTTTCACTGAGTATAATTTTAAATTTTTCGAAAATCATAAAACACAGACAAATGATATATTTATTCAGTATTAACAGATCTGACTGTATTGAAAACCTATGCATGCACAGATTTTAGAAAGAGAGATAGATATATACACTAGAGCGCTCATGTCTGCAAGACCGTCTATGAAGTTATAGAGATCCATAATATCATAAGAGAGATTTCTGATGGCTGGATTCAACTCCTTCAGTTTCTTTTCATACAGTGCACATATGCCTGTAAAAGCACATGATTAGAACCTTTGTTTAATGCTGATAATAAATACATACAAATCATCAACATATAATATATTACGAAAATAATCTAGGTAATAAATCCCAGATAGAGGCGCGCAGCAGCCAGCCTCAAAACTGGAATGATGGTGTAGCATATTGAGGGATCAAGAAAGGCCGCTATTCTAATATTTTTTTGATGTTAATATAATATAATATATCTTTTTTTATAAATATTTCTAAATACTGTTTTTAAGAAGAAGAAAATCATGTGGATATAAAAACAGTTAAAAAGAAGAGTACATGTTAATATAACTGTTTGTATATCTGAAATAAATCTAAATACGAACATGTAAGTCTGCTCTTTAGAACAATTAAGCTAAAAAATTGATCCAATAAAAATAATAATAGTTATAGTTGATAACAAAATCATACTAAAAATGTTTCTGAATAATATATTTTTGAGATTTTTTTGGTCCAATTTTTTTAGATTTATATTCTGTTCCTTTTTTATTCTATTATTTGTTTATTATTACTACTTTTTTTTCCTAAAATCCTAAGGGTCTCAAAGGCCCTTTTTTTTTTCTGCAGTCGGGCCTTAAGGTCCCAAATGTATTCTTCTTCTCCCTAACCTAGACCTAATAGTAATGATGGTTTGTAGAAATATCCGCCACACATAACCAGCAGCTATATAAATAGCAGAAAAACGAGAGAGGCGGAGAGGGAGCTTGTGTCTAGAGCTCAAGATAAAAGCTACACATTGGAAAACACAGATTTGGTTGCAAAACGCAGATCTTCGTGGCCAGAAACTTTGACAAAATCCTATCTTATTTATTTTTGCTTCCCCTCATCTGGCGAGGCCCTGTAGGGTGCTCCAACCATGTTTTCAGCTGTGATATTGGGCCAAAAATGCATCTTCTTATTGGGTGCACCATCCATATACAACGCAGCAGGAAGCACAGTGGCAACCCCCCTCCACCATGATAAGGGCACGCTATTTGGTGCTATTAACAATCTAGATTTTAATTGCCTAATGTATAGTCCTAGAGTAGATCACCAAGAAGCAGTGAATCATCAAATTATCCATATATTGAGACAGTGTGTTTGATGTTAAAACTTCCTATAGACTGGCATAAATTGCCACAGTCCCTGCTCACCAAAAATCACACAACATACAGATTGTCCAAAACACATGAAACTTAATTACCTCATTCAGCCAAACATCAGAAACTTTAAACAGGGACAACAGATAATCCAAATTTATTATAAGAATAAGAGAAGTATATCTTATATATGAAATCCAACACACCTCCTGAAAATATTTAAAACTATAAATGACTGAAGATGCAATATTCATTATACAATATTCTGTCTCATGTTATCAGACAAACACTATTGATGTAAGCAACAAAATGGTTAGGATTTTAATGATCACAAATCAGGATTGCATTTAAAACAGGCAATTGAAGGTTCATTTGATATGTGCGTGATGTTAAGGGGGGTTAAAGCAATTGGAAGGGGTTATATGGTTAGGTTGATGCCTATCAGAATTAATACCCGTGTTTGATGGGTGTTAGAGAAATTTCAGGAAAGGTTTAATTGGCATTTTGATGGGTTAAATTCTTAGTTGTCTGCCAACGAAAATAGGTTTGGATAGAGTATAAAAGTAAGACGGCATACAAAAAGAAAAGAAGCCCTGAAATCACACACAAGGTTTTATTGTGTCACACAGTCAAGGAGACAGCAATCTGCTGCCATAATTAATAAATCTCATCATTTACAATCTATCTAAAAGAAGGAATTATAACAAGGCTTTGAGCTTCTGTAATAGTTAAGAAAATCTTTCTCAATATTAAAGTAAGAAAACAACAATAAAAGGCTTTTGTCACTAGGTGGAATCAGCTACATAGATCAAACTAAGCTAAAATGCCCTATCATAAATCAAGTCTAAAGCAAAGCACTTGAGTCAAAATCATTTTTAACGGTTTAACCTATAGGTTCTCTAGGCTTCCCTTTACTTCTAACTATTAGACTACTATTCATCTAATCTATTCTCCTTATTTAAGTTTTCATAAGTCTATTCATCTAATCTATTCCAGTTCTCTAGGAACCTTATAGTATGTGTTTTCTCAAATTAATGATAACCATATATTAGTCTTTCTTGATGCTATTGTACCTTGCATCAACTACATTATCATTCTTCCTGTGCCAAAATCCACTATTTCCAAAGTCACAGTCAAAAGTTAAAACGAAAATATTACAAGGACAATGCTTAAAGGGAAATAGAGAAAGACAATCTAATGAGAAAGACTATCATTGCCTTCTTCTCTCCACGGCGTCCTCCCCAACTAGCGCACTGCGAGTGAATTGTTATAACATCAGCGTCATCGTAATTCCAGCTCGTTAAACCCATGTATTATAATAGGGGAGATTGTACCCACCAAGAGGTTTTGGTCAATGTTTAGAGATTAGAAGGAAATAAATTGTTTCCCCTTTTCAAAGTTTTATTGTCACTGAGGCGTGGGAATGAAGGTGGCGGTTCTTTTATTTTCTCATTCTTCAATGAGATCATGCAACCATGTCTTCAATAATTTGGTTTCCTTAATTCTATATTATTATTTTATGGGAAAAAAAGGTAATTTTGTGCAAGAGATTGGAACAAAAGTGCAACAATACAACAAATTAAGATCTGAACACGTCGAGAATAAAATGAGATTGCGGCGATCCAAAGATGAAGAACGAAATAAAAGGGACTATACACAGAGATGAAGAAACAATTAGCCAAGACCAAAAGTGCAGAGATAAAGAACCAAGCAGCAAAAGTCAATAGGTGATGTGGGAGTACAGAGGTAATATTCAAAAGGTAGTAGGATACTGTGATTGCAAAGATTGAGATTGAAGTGCAGAGGAACTATTCAAGGAAGGGAGGCAGTGTTTGTGGTTGTTAAACCCAGGAAGGGGTCTGAGGGAACATGAGGAACATGGTGTTGCACGACCTGTACAATTTATAATTAGTTTTAGGTTATTTTTAAATTTAGTTTACCTATTTTAAATGATAAAACAGTGTGGCCTAAAAATCAAATGCTATTGAATGACCAAGTAAAATATCTTTACACCGTCTTTGCGCCACAATTGAACTCATAAAATTATGCATAAATTTCTATAGCAAATTAGATATTAGTTTATCAGATCTTATTTTGGCCAAGCGTTCACGCGGTGAGTTACTTGTTCATGAATTCATTAGAAAACATAAACACAACTAGTATTTGAAATCAGTCAGAAGCCACCGAAATCCTATCATTCCTTACACAGATGAGTGAAAGCTAATGAAATTTTCTACTATTGACGAAATTGAATATAAGAATAGAAAAACAAGGAAAACCTAATAAAGCATAAAATTGCAGCGAAGTGAAAAGCAAATAAAACAGCAGTAGTATTGTTAATTAGTAGTACCATCCATAGCTTGAGATATGGAAGCATAATCCATGAATGTTCTGGTTGCTCTGTTCTGAGATGTTTGCATTAGAATAATCGTGTGCCGATTATTAGCCTGTGAAAAAAAGACAGAAAAATAACGGTTATTGAATCTGGCGAGGAAGCACGTGATAGAAAAAGAAGAAGTTGTTAGCGAGAATGAGGATAGACCTAATTTAATGGTATTGAAATTGGTGAAAATATGAGAATTGAGAGAATTGGAACGAGGTGAATGAATCTTACCATAACAGAAGAAGAAGAAGAAGAAGAAGAAGAAGAAGAAGAATGAAGAATGAAGAAGAAGAAACTCTCACTCGAATAATTCTCGGTGGTTACTACGCCAAACTCACTACAGTTGAATTAAGAAGACTCGGAAAGACCCTCTACGGACTAACTTGTGTCCGGTCACCGTCCTTCTGACTACGCACTCACCCGATCTCAACTGTTCGATTAAGATCGCACGGCAATAATAAAATTTATAAACTCTAACCACTTTAATAGTGGTTCATGTTAATCTAATGATACAAAAAAAAGCATGTGCACGGTGTAACACTATTTTGTATGTGCACCCACCATAGAAAAAATCTCCAATAAGCTACATTTATTGCATTCTTTGGTCTAGTAATTATAGATTGAACATTTTCGTAAAATAAAAATGTAAGAATATAATATAAATTTCTAATATAGGTTTTTTTATATATAGGTTTAAATGCAATTTTAGTCTCCTATTTTAACTCATTCGTAATTTTGGTATTTATATTTTTAATTTCGTAATTTTAGTTCTCCTATTTTAATTAATTTTTTATTTTGATCCTTCTATTTCTAATTTCACAATTTTAGTCCTCTTATTTCTTAAAATTGAGACATTTT
>JBBPBP010000001.1:64147122-64160865 GCA_037974735.1 Cicer chorassanicum
ATTTTATCCTATCTAGAGATTTTAATTAATAATTAGAGCTAGTAATTTAAATTATTATTAATAATGTTATCACAATTATATTATTGTTTTTAAAAAAAAATTATTAACTCTAATTATTAATTAAAATAACCATAATATGAAATAAGAGGTCAAAAATATATTTTTACTTTTTAAAAATTATTGTGATTCGTTGTATATCTCTATTTATTTTCTCAAAGTTGTACATTGAATCACAATAATTTTTAAACAGGTAAAAATGTATTTTCAACCATCTTATTTTATTTTTTGTTTATTTTAATTAATAATCAGAGTTAGCAATTGTTTTAAAAATTATTTTTTTAAAAAGAGTAGTGAATTTTATTTTTTAAAAACATGAGCTACAATTTTTTTAAAAAATAAGTCCAAGTAATTATTAAAAAAATAAAACAACGTCATCATTGACCAAATCAATATTAATAGTTAAATGTATAGGTAGACCAAAATGTCTCAATTTAAAAAAATAGGAGGACCAAAATTGTGAAATTAGAAATAGAGAGATCAAAATTAAGAATCAGTTAAAATAGAGGACTAAAATTGTGAAATTAGAAATAGGGGATCAAAATTACGAATCAGTTAAAATATGAGGAATAAAATTGCGAAATTAGAATTAAGGAGACTAAAATTACGAATTAGTTAAAATAAAAAGACTAAAACTGCATTTAAGCCTTGTATATATTTAGGATCCGTTCTAAATTTTTAAGAAAAAAAATCATTTTTCATGTAAGGAGTTAGGCACCCAAATAAAATCATTATTTAGGTTAGTATAAGTAACTTGCATTCATACAAAATTACGAGTAATAAAAAATGTTTTACTTTCGTCTTTAACTGAAAGTATGGTTACATAAGTGTCATAATTTTTTACCAATGTGATTCATGTTTTGACTCTTTTGTAATATTCTAACATTTTTATGTAAATTCTATGGTTCTCTCAAATATAAGCCTCATTTAAAAGTTTGTTTTAGGCCTATAAATGTGATTGCCAACTCTATTTGCATAATAATCTCATGCCATTCCATTATGAAACTTTTAAAATATGAGGACACATGACATGGTTGGCCCTCAGGTCATGCTAGATTCCTATCTTTCATGATAAAAATGAAACCAATACCAATTTGTGACCATGAAACCAGCCAAGTGGCCAACCCATCCAAACTTAACCTCCTTCACTTAAACAAAGCTTACTTAGTGATTATGACTAGAATCAATACTGTAATTTCAACTTTCCATAACTACAAAAGATCAAAATTAATTGATAAAAAGCTTGTACATCAAGTATTCTTCAAAAATAAAGGGTTAGTATATACTATACAAAAAAATTCTCTAAACTTCTGTTTTGGCTTTGACAGGTACAAGCTCCAAGGTTTCTTCATCAACATTACCATCACTCTTATTAATTTCACAAACCTCAGAAGGAATCAATTCCTCATAAGGCCCTACATTAGGTACAAGAAAAACCAAAACAAGTGTAACAAATCTAAGCATGTCTCTAATAAGAACAGCCAACCATAGGTTATTAAAATCAGTTCTAGTAACATGAAATACACTAAGTAACAATCCTCCACCCCATTTGGATATAAGTGCACCAATGCTATCAATGCACATTAACAAAGCAAAAAATGTTCCTTCAATTCCTAATGGACATAGTTTTGTGCTTAGTACCATCATTGGCATCCACCTTAATTTGCCTGTGATTCTTACAGCTGTTTCTTCAATGACAACAAAGAAGTAGTCAGGTATTCCTATGATCAAATTCCAACGTAGAATGAAGATTAAGTCTAATACACCTGATATGGCATATAGGAGTTGTGCATAGAATACTAGGTTTCTAAATGTGTAGTGTTTTAGATACTTGTGGTAGATTAGAACTCCTATTATTGAAGCCACTGCACCAATTGCATAAATCACACCAACAAACTCCTGCATATGCAAAGATAGGAAATGAAACTATATAAGAAAAATAAATGGTTTTGAAAAACTTGTCCTGTTTTTAGTCTTTAATCATCTGCAAACAAAATATGGCACCGAGATTGTGTACAGTCGAGTAAATACCTAATTTAGTCTTTGAAACTGTAGGACACTATCAACCTAGTTATCTACATTGACAATATTTCAAAACGATCCTTTGAAATTGCAAAATAATAATCAAAATCGTCCATTTGCTGGTATTCCCAAGGACTATAATGATACTAAGTTGATAATGTCAAGGATGAATCTGAAACTAATATTACGGTTGGATTTGATAACAGATTCGGACAGAGAGACGAACTTGATTAACATTTCACAATTTTAGGAATCATTTTGAAATATTGATAATATGGAGGACTAAGTTGATACGGTCTTATAATCCCAGAAACCAAATTGCGTATTTATTCACCTGTTGTCATAAATCCCAATAGTCATTGCAGTTAGCTAATCTAAGCAATTGAGTACAAATTGTAAGTTCGTCGGTCTAAATCGTCCGATATTAAATCAATAGCCGAGATCTTAACTACAATGACTACTAAGTGCAAATAATCTATTTTCCAAAATATGAGAGGTACCTGAGAGAAAGCAGGACCGGCTTTTGAATCAGTATACCAGTAAAAATGGCCTTCATGAGTTGTTAGATTAAGAGCAAGCGAAAGGAACATGTAAAGAGAAGGCTTCCATGCTTGTGGATACATTATGGTTTTGTACATGCTTCTAATTGTCATTCCTACACCTTCTACTGCTCCCTGAAAAATCTTGTGTGTTTAGTTAGATTATTAAGAAAATTGTGTTTGATATATTCTCATTTCTTACTTTTACTAACCTGCTTCTTTTCATTATGCAAGTCACTGGTTCTGTTTTCATAAATCACAAAACCCAGCACAATTGTCAAAGCAGGAAAAATTGCCATAAGACCAAGTGACCCCTAAAATAACAACAGAAACAACCAATTTATCACAGATATTACAGTAAGTGAAAATTAAGTATAAGAACATTTCATAAATACATCACCCCATGACTAACATTTCATCTTCTCTTCATCATAATGTTTCACTTCAAGTAGCTTATATCTTCTTATTAACAAGTTATAATAAACATATATTTTAGAGAATGAAAAAAATAATCTCACAGTAAACAAAACTACTTGTCTACTATTTTATTTTTGTGTTAACCCCCGATTCTCAGAGTAATGATGTCCTAGTAATCTGGACTTCGGCCCGAAGGTAAGTAAAGTCTGGTCAAGAAAATTGTTTCACCCATGATTCGAACTCAGGTTCTTCCAAATGATTTGTCTTAAGTGAAGCTTATTAACCACTTGAAGTCAATTATTTGGTTCAATATGGGTAGAAAGAAAGAAAGAAAGAAGAAATCTTGAAACTTCATTGTTTGTTTCTTTATATTATGACAAAAAACAAATAGACATACCTGAGGACCAAGATGATGAACAAAGAACCCACTAACAAGATAACCAAGAAGAGCACCAGAAGCAGAACAAAACCCACACAAACTCTGCAAATCAGGAGCCAAACAAGGAACCTCAATACTATTTCTTGCAATACAAGCATCAATAGTCACATCAGCAATTGCAAGACTCGCCGACACACCAACGAAACACACCAACGCCGCCGCGGCACCCAGTCCGCCTCGGACCGCTACCACCGAGGCGGACACTGTTCCGATGATGCCGGCGACGATGAAATAAGGCCGGCGTCGGTACCCGAATAACGGGAAAGCGTCTGTGCAAATACCCCAAATGGGTTTGAGAATCCATGGGATGAAATAGATTCCAACGTAGAGTTGAACTGTTGAAGGTTGAATTTTTTGAACGTCTTTCCAGTAATAGTCTGAGACAAGTTTGAAGAATGAACCTGAGAAGCCTTGTCCTATACCGTATACTAGGAATATTCCTGCTATGAAAGTTGGGTTTAGTTGATATGTCAGCATTGATAGCCATTCTATTGGTTCTGTTATGATTGATGTGAATGAGAGTTTGTTGGTGTTGTTCTTTGTTTTCTTTGTTGTTGTTGTTGGGATAGGGGAATGATCTTCTTCTTGAGTTGTTGACATTGCTGGGTTTGAGTTTTGATTTTGTGTTGTGTTGTTATGGTGGTTGTTGATTTTAGAGGACATGGATCTGATGAGATGGAAGATTTGGTTTGGTTTGACCTGAACAATAAACAGATCGTTGAATTTGGGAGGGAGTGTAGTTGAAGTCAAGATTAGTATGAAACTTAAGTTTGGTCAAGTTAAAATATGCGTATTCTTTTTTGTTATTACATACTGTGACTGTTCTTACTTCTAAATTAATATTGCATGCAGCATATACCAAAATCAAGATTTTGCTATTAAAATAACATCGAAATCAAAAGACAGCAATAATTGTCTCTTGGATTAACAAATCAGCCATGCGTTTCATTAAGTATAATTTTATTAACTCACAATCTGACAAAGACCATCGACCAAATTTAACAATAAAAAAAGGTTTGATTTAACTTGTATGTTTTCTAATCTAAGTTATGTGACTTTGCACGTTTAAATCTCGTTTCTCAAATTGCATAAGTTAGAATTTGTAGAGTAAACTGCATAAGTTAGAATTTGTAGAGTTTAATGGACGCGCATCCTTACCGTGAAAAACATACTTTCCAAACTCAGACTAAATAAATTAGCTCAAGTAAAAAGAAAAATGAAAGAATCAAAAGGGGAAGATAGTGTCGTGGAAAAGAGGATATATATAGAATTAGAAAATGAAAGGTACTCTCCATTGAAGTTGTAAAACTTTTCCAACTAAAACCTTTACTTCCTAATTTATATTCAAACGTTTGATGGAAAGTGAAATAATGTTAAAAAATTTAAAGAAAATTCTGGCCATTGATGAACTCTCTCCACATTTTTCTTCTTCTCTATAATATACCGATTATAATTAAGTTAGTGAAGATGCAAAACGAATTTACACATAATTATGTTTATTGTTTGTCATAAACTTTAACTCCTTGTTCAGTATGTCTTCGATTTTGCTCCTAGGTACAGCTACCCTTTCTTCCTGTTTCCTGGATACTCAAGCAGCAAGTAACTTCTGGATATCCTTCTGAAAAATTGTGAAACAGGAAAGATCAGATTAAGCATAAAATACTTTGGAAGCTTATATCATCAAATCAAATATATACATATATTTAAAATTCATATGGCAGAAAATAAGCTCCAAGACTATTTTTCTGAACATTTTCTTTTAGCTTCATGACAATATCACTAAAGATCTGTTACTCTCACCTTTAATCTTGTGAAAAAAAAACACATTGACATACTTGAGACCTAACTAGTTAATAATTTATTGCCACCATAAGAAGAATTAGAAGCTAGACTTTTGATGCTGGTGGAAAGTTTAACATACCTCAATTTGAAAAGGAGAAGTTGTTGGTGGGTATCTTTCAACGACTTTACCATTTTTATCAATCAAGAATTTCTCGAAATTCCACTTGACAAGATCACCGAAAAAGCCACCAGAACTTGATTTCAAAAACTGGTATACCGGAGCAGTAAATGGTCCATTTACATCAACCTGTATTACAAAACATCATTACTTTATTTACTCGCATATAATCTGTTCTGAACTATTGGATGAAGAAACATTATCGAACCTTATCAAAAATTGGAAATTCTGCTTTGAACTTAGTGCAAGCAAATTTCTTAATTTCTTCATTTGATCCAGGCTCCTGCATGCCAAATTGATTGCAAGGGAAAGCTAGAACCTCCAAACCTGGAAAGAAATTGCACAAGGACACTAAAAATGTGTATCTGATAAAAAAAGTTACTTTTCAACAAAAAATCTGAATCTGTGTTCAAAGAAAAACAGCTAAGTACAAAATTGAAGTTCAGTCACTCTTGAATCTATCCTTTGGAAAGTTTTTGAATTTTCCTACAACGAAAAGAGTCTAAGGCCAAAGCTCACTCATGTTCCACCATATAGTGACCCTGATATGCTGCTATGCTACCTACATTAATTACCAACTTGGAACAAAAATGGGATGGCTACAACAAACAATTTGGTTCAGCAGTTCAGCTACTTTTGGGTGGAATCCTTTAAAACACTGAAATAGAGAGCAAGATAGGTTGTATGTATAATTTTGTTTTAGGTTTCCCCTGGGTATCCTCATATAGGAGTCAATCCTGTTTGAGACACGTGGGGACACTATATGTGAGTATCTCTTCCAGCGAAGATTCAAAATGTGCTTTGCTACAAGTGGACGAACTAGACTCTTTTGCTAGCCTCTAAGTGGGTTGTTGAAATGGACATGCATTTAAAAACTATAACCAATAGCTTTTCATATAAAGTTATGTTTGGCCTACAGAGAAATGCTTGGAATAGAAATAAGATTATTGTGACCATATCAACACATCCTAAAAACACCAACAACTTATGCCTGAATTTCAATAGGGAGGAAGGGCATATACTTATCTCCTAAACTTATACAGGATACAAGATCCATTGCAGAACAGAATGATTTAAAAAGTATGTAGATTGAGAATGAAGAAGCTACACTGTCCAAATACCAAGTAGTGACCAATAGTCATAATAAAAATAAATTAAGCAGTAAAAACAAATAACTATGGTCCATGAGTAACGTACCTTTACTTTTAAATTTGTCATATAAGTGCGACAGTTCCGAGTAGTTTGATGATGTCAAACCGCTGTCATTCAAAGGAAATCATTCAATAGAATCATAATTTACCAGAAACTTTGACTTACGTTCGAAATTGCGATCTGCAACTGCAATTGCAGCTACAATATAAAGTTTTAGAAGTTTCCGCAACGGCATCACAGCCGCAATTGCAATTGCATTCGCATCGGCTCGCATTTAGCTGCAATATGAAGATTCACAACGTAACCGCAACTGCAGTTTAGAACTATAGTATTCAAGCTATTTGATTTGCACCTTTTCAAAAAAAAAATGATTAGGATAAATTAACTTATCTCTCCGGAGCTATGCTTAAATAAGACATACCCTATCTTTAAATGAAAACACACAACCCTAATATTTTAAATAAATGATATTAAGGCTATCCTCTGAGTTATTTTTAAATGACACACACCCACTCAATTTTAGTTTAACAAATTAAAGATGCTAGACACTTGGGGATGTTAATAATGTCTTTTACATAAGAAAAAGAGAGAGTGTATGCAATGCATTGTTTAAGCATACCACTCAGGGGAAGTGGATGCAATTTCCCCCTAAACATTATACCTTTAATTAAAAAATAAGACTCTATCACAAATAAAGTCAATAGTCCTTAGTCATACCATTTTGAAGCAACATTGACAATCAAGAGAACCTTCCCCTTATATTTGCTAAGAGAAACATCCTTCTTATCAATATCCTGCACCATAGAATCATAACATTAAAAAAAGGACAGTGCAATAGTTCGGTGTAAACCAATTTTAAACATTCGGTTAATAAGAACCCTTGATTTTGTCATTTCACTACACAATTGTAACTCTCATCATAAAATAACTACACAGTTAATGGCTCCCATTAAACTCAAAAAAAAAAATCTTCTTTAATTTCAAAAAGGGTTTTCCTTTTCTCCCTTCTACAAAACTATACATATTAACAAAATTATCACAACAAGAAAACAAAGAAAGAAAAAATAACAATTTTTCTACTTCCCACTCACAACAAATTAAAATTGGAATTGGAATTGGAATTGGAATTGAGGATGAAACTACCTTGACAGTAAACTCATAAATGGTTTTTTCTGTAACAGCTCTTGCATTGAGTGAAAAAGACCTAGTCTTCAAAACAAGTTTGGGAAAATTGAAAGAGGTTTGTTGAGAAAACCCTTGTTGAAAAAAAGGTGACTTTGAAGAAGCAATTGAGGGTTTGAAAGAAGTGGAAGGGATTGGATTTGTTCTAGATTGATTGAAATCATGAAGAGGTGTGAAGAAAGTTGTGGAGAAAGCCATGGAAGACATTTTGTGTGGTTCAGAACTTCACACACTCAAACTTGTATGTTTTTTTTTTCTCTCTGTAGTTTGTTTTGTTACCTTTTAATTATTTAATTATGAAATTATATTTTATAAGTGGAATGTTTTGATTTTATAGGGTAGGGTTTTTATGGAGGAAAATAAACTTCCTTCCAATTTTTGTGGCCTCTTTTTATCTTTTCCGATTGATATGCATTAATTGTGTATATCCATTTAATGTAATTAAAAAAATTAATTTACGTGGTATATTTTAAATAGTGAATAGCATAAATAGCCCATATTAAAAAAATAATTTGTAGAGCCAACAATAATTTGTATGGTTGACTGGTAGACTAGTAGTACCCATTATTTGAAAACTTAGTGAATGACTTTTAAGGGCAAGACTTCTTTGAACTAGTTTTGTAAATGGTTTATGATACATCATAAATTTAAGTTGTTTGAATAAATATAATATGTACGTCTTTTGCCCTAAATCATAATTTTTTATTTCTTTCTCTCGTATCTTTTGCTGATTTTAATTGTGAGATTATGGAATTGGTACTTTTAATTAGAAATTGTGAAGCGTTGAATAGATCAATCAGACGTTGACTTTAGTAAATTGGTGTAGCTTTGTGGTCTAGTAATGTATCCCCTACTCTTTTGTTATGAAGTTTCAACTTTATGATATAATATTTCTTTGGTATCATGAACATGAACACATTATATGCACCCAAAAATTATGAAATAAATTGCAGGTTTGACTTCACTTCAAACTTTTTTAGATGTTATATCTTTGACAACAACAACAAGCTGAACTTTTATTTTGAACATATATTGACGATCTCACTGCCTCATGCCAAAATTATTGGACAATTTCTTCTCGGACAACATACACCTAATCATATTCAATATGGTTCTATTCTTCCTCTTAACAACTCGATTTTGTAAAAAGTGTGTGCAGATGTAAATTGTCCTCTTATTCCGTTTGAGCTACAAAATTAATTAAATTCAATTAAAGTAAATTTGCCTCCTTTATCAATTCTAATACAACCAATTACATTTACATTTTATAGTAACTTTAAACTACTTAAAAGTTTATAAGGTAGGATGTTCATGGACTGGTTTGGTTCAATTTTGAGTCAATCCATTGCAATTTATGAGATTGGGTTGATTGAATTCCCATATTTTTTGGATGAAATCCAAACCCACTCAAACTGATACATAAGGGATTAGTTTGGGTGGGATTGATATGGTAACATAATTGTGTTCTAACTCATAATTTCTCAAAAAGAAATTCACAATTGTTTATACTTGTTTCAAATCTTTTTTGTTTAAGTCTAGCTGTTCAATGGGATTTGAAAGAGCACCATAATTTTATTCGTAACTTTTATTTTGTAGTCAAAACTCATTTATAAACTAAAAAACACATATATTAACTTAATAGTGTTAATAGTATTCTAAGTGTGATATGCAATATTAGCTAAAAATAAAAAGTTATATATTGATGTAACCAAAGTCTCAAATTAATATAGTATAACTAAGTGTGTGGGTTGAACATATGCGCTCACCGTTCTAGATATCCAAATTTGTTGCCCGAATTGAATTTGTCCGATTTCAACAAGTTAGATTGGATATAAGCAACAAGGAAATTCCCCAATCCAAATAAGGTTGATTAATTTGAATTATGAATTGGTTTAGTTTTGTCTGAATCGCTAAGAGTAGCTGATTACCCAATCCAAACGCCCCTATTCTAGAGTAGCTGATTTTTCATTAAGAAACAATACACACGTCTATCTGCTAAGAGTATTTATAAATGTGATAAAGTACCTCATTTTATTATTGGATTTAAGCTTGATAGGTCCATAAATATCATCACAAACCAATTGAAGTTTTTGTCTTGTCATCCACGAAGACTCAATTGAAAATAGTTCTATGATGTTTGTCACTCATGCAATCTCCACACACTTTTGAGCTTTAATTAATGGCATGAAGGCCTCGTACAATGCCCTTTTGAGTTAACACCTTTGGTCCTCTTTAACTCAAGTGGCTATGTCTACAATGCCATAAATGAACATTGTCTTCAATTGATATTTTGAAACAAGATGGAAGAATCACAGTGGATATGATGGCAAACATTCATTTTAAAGACATTGTTGATTGCAAGATTAAACATGTTTCAACATGATACACTTTGCATTTGCCTTGTTGGAACACGATGGTAATATATTTTCTTGTAACTATCTAATAATAAGAATGTTATTTTTTAATTCGTGGATATAATATACTCGTGTAATTACTTATTGAGATTTTGTAAAAGGTTTGTCTTCCTTTTCCATGTCATTTTGTATCACTATTTCTTTTAACTTGGATGACACTCAAAGCTTTTTCTCCTCTTTGTGCTCCTTCATTATTTGTTTATGTTTATGCACACACCATAATCAAATCTCGACACCGAGGATCTAATAATTTTTACAACTATTGTGAATTGTTTGAACTTTTCACCATACATCTTTATTTGACTCACTACAACTAGGGTTCTTAAGAAAAATGTATCTATTGTCTTACGCTCTGTCATATTGAGTAGTTCATGTTCTATTCACACAACCTGAAGCTGGACTCTTTTGACTTTGGTAGAGCCTTTACACTTTTGTTTCAATGAATTTCATATATTCTTCGACGAATTTTTGTTGAAGATTGTCTCCAAGTACTACGATTGATGACTTGAAATAGGTAATTATTGGCTTTGAGATCCTTCAATTTGCTATCCTCGCCCATTTTTATACGCTCTAGTGTGATACTTGTCAAAGGAATGAACACATCATATTCAATTAAAGTCAATTATGAGATAATCTCCAACGCTTGTCAAATATCTTCGTCTATTAACGTAGAGTTACGTCAAATTCGGTTTTTTGCTAATTCATGTTGGAGTTGTGTAAGTCAAGAAAGAATTTAATAATAATAAATTTATGATCGTTACTTTTTTATTAATCTATGACCATTAGTTTTTTAATGTATGACGGTTAGTTTTTTTTTTACCATTAATTTGTATATGAAATACATTTTCTTATTAATTTGAACAATTTTTTTTTCTTACTCTTACTTTGTCTTTCACAATTTTTGTTACACAAGTTTTTTTCCTTAATTAAGCTTTTATTAACAGTACTTTTTTACTTATTTATTGTTTCAAACAAAAATTGTTATAAAAATTTAAGTTCAATTTTATTTTAAATTAAAATTAAAATAATGTATAATAATATTTAAAAAATTAAAATTAATATTTTAAGTTGTAATAAAATTAAATATAAATAAAATATTAATGTATTAATTAAAGTTGTGGGACCTAATATAATTTTTAAGAGTTAAACCGTTTGAATAAAAGATGAATGACTTGTTTTAAGATGATGTGACAAAGTAAATTCTATTTAATGAATTCATATTGAGTTCTTCGTTCAAGATGCTCTCAAAAAGTTCTCCATCAACATGAACAATACCTTTAATTAATTTACTTATTTTTCTACAACCAACAATAAATATTTTAATGAAAATAATAACTAATTTCTCTCTCTTAAATTAAATGGACAAACTTTAAAAAATTAATATTAATTATTAATAATTTATTATTACTGTCAATTTTTATAATATCCGTAATTTAGATATATAGCCAATAAAACCTTATATTTATGAACAGAAATAGTAAAACAAAAAACTAACAAATACGCATAGGGCCTAAGCCAGATTACAGCAACAGGCCCAACCCCATAATATTCAAATGATCCAACACTCTCCTGTTGGACAACAAGACCCATGCAAAATGTGTATATTGTTTAATCCGTGAATGTGCCAGTAGGGGATGCATTCCAACAATGTATGACTTGTACTACATTGAGAAAGTGACTCATCTTTTTAGAGTTTTGTACCATGCACCCCTTCTTGTACCTCCCACCCTCTATTTTAATAGAAAAGTCCAAAATGTCCTTTGGTTTATCTATAAAAACACTCAAAAAATTTATTCTCTTTTTTCACCCATTTCATTCGAAAGTTTTATATCTCCGAATCATGATTTTTCTATTATTCGAACAATTCAAGTGAATTCCAAATTTTCAAAATACAAAAGTAAGGCCAAACACTAGCACCTTCGAAGATTTCATTCAAACCCAGATTTTTGAAGCATAAAGTTCGAACCTTTCCTTCAAAGGCAAACTTTCGAAATACAAAAGTAAGGTTTAGGAACTTGCACATTCGAAGATTTCATTCAATCCCCAAATTTTCGAAGCAAACATTTCGAACCTTTCCAGCAAGACCAAACATTCGAAATACAACACTCGAAACTTTCGTTCAATCTGAAAGTCTCGAAATGAAAATTCAGAAACCCTAAATCTGATTTTTCGAAGGTTTGAGATTGCTGGAAAGGTTCGAGGGTTTAGGCTTCGAAAGTTTAGGTTGCTGCAAAGTTTCGAAACCCAAAAAGTTTGGGAACAATATGAAAGTTCCGAAATGCATTTTTTTTAGTAATAAATAGTAAAAAATTTATAGTAATAAATTTCGTAATTTTTTGAAACTTTCGAAATTGAGTTACTTCGAATGTTTCAAATTTTCGAAAGATGTGTTTCTGAAATTTCAAACTCATCCAAATTTTCGAAACTTTCTTAAATATTACACTTCGAAACTTTCACATTCATCCAAAGTTTCGAAAGTTTCAGATGTTCTTGGAAAATATCATTTCAAAAGTTTAGTATTTTTCAAAAGTTTCGAAATTGGTAAATATTTCTGGATAATTACAATTCAAAAGTTTCAAATTTAACAAAAGTTTCGAAGATATCAAAAAACTCACTTTGTTATTATTTCGAAAGTTTATAATTTTCAATTATTAAGAAATATTTTATAATTTTCGAAATTGGGGTGAGAAAATAGAATGGTAAATTTTTTTCATAATTTTATACAAAATAAAAAAGGACAAAGTGGTCTTTAATAAAAAAATGGGGAGTGAAAGATAAAAGTGGGGGTGCACGATACAATTTTCATCTTTTTATTTTAGTGTTTGTTTATTCATTCCTAATGATATTATTGAAAGTTAAAATTCGATAAAAAAAAAACAAACTTCAAAAAATAATAAACACAGAAGGATTGAATGAATCTCAAAAAAGTTATTGAGAAATCTAAATAATCTTACTAATTGAAAGCAATTTTTTTCTCTTCAGTGTACCACTAAAAAAATAAAAGTTTTAAATATGTCTACAAAAAGATAATTTGGTACTTTTATTTTTTAGTGTGGTATAATGAAAAAAAATCCATTCAAAGTAAACTTTTAAAATTGCCTTCACTAGCACGTATGCACGTTCCTTTCTTTTTCCCCGAGTGAATGATTACTATTTTGAAAACAATTGATGTAGATGTTTCAATTCTTAATGTAAATTTGTCGAGAAAATAGACTTAATGTAGGAATTATGGTCGGGGTGAGCAAAAAAAAATATCTGTAAGTATTAATAAAATAGAATCAATAAGTCTTTAAATTCTAGCCGATTAGTTTTAGTATAGTTAAGTTGGACGTTATATATAAGTTTAAATTTAAAATTTATGATGATATTTATTATATATTTTTAGATTAAAAAACAAAAAAAGTAATGAATAAAATAATTTTCTCATTTAATATTTGTTTTGAAAATAAATAAATAAAAATAAAATTTAAATAGTTACAAATTTTTTGAACCTATTATATATAAAAAAATAAGAGATCTTTAAACCTTGTTTTTTTTTTTATAACGAAGAAGTCTTTAAAC
>JBBPBP010000001.1:64161297-64173155 GCA_037974735.1 Cicer chorassanicum
GTCTTTAAACCTAACCTATTTTTGTAATTATCTATGTATAAAAAGAGATTTAAATTAAAAAAATACTGTTCAACTTTGATGATTTGGTCTATTGATAAAAAATAAATATTAAATCTCATAAATTGTGACTTCGATCTCAGCTAATTCAATTGAAGGGAGACAAATATAAATTATTTTTTAAGTGTTCAATAAATTATAAAGTAATTCATCTCCTCACTCTAATTTTTTTATATTCAAATAAAAAAATACTACTCAAATATAATAAATCTCTAAATCTTAAATTTAATTTTAATTAAAGGTAACTTTTACAAATCAAATTCAATTTAAATTAAATCCACAAACACTCGTCAAGACACGTTGATAATTTGATATAATCAGCTTTAGACAACTAAATACACCTGTTCATTTTGGGTAAGCTATTTTGGTAATGTGTTGGAAGACATCTCAGGGTTTTCATAGATGCTCAAGGTGTTACACATCAAAATGTTTCTTATTTTGTGAGACCAAATTTAAGGGTACTAACTAATTTACTTTAAACGCTTATAGAGATTCTTATATATGGTATTTTATTAATATAAACTTTTACTTTATTATTACTATTAATTATCATTAAAATTTTTTACTTATGCATATCTGCTCCTAAATTTTATAGTATAACATAGAGACAACATATGATAAGGACAAAATAATGAGTTTCAACAAAAGTAACCTAAAAAAAGTAAAATATATTAAAGTTAGATAAATAAAATCAAGTATAAAAATAGAACTAGTAGATCAACGACTTAACAAATACAAGATGATTAACATCATCACAACTCCAAAATATGTGCAAGCGATGTGGCACAAATAATATTTTATCTTGTGCAACAAAACACTTTTGTTCTGTTAGCTGCATTTCTTCAACTCATTCATAATGTTTCTTGAATTATTAAATACATCTTTACCAACACCTAGACGATCTGCAACTTCACCCAATCGTTTTGAAAACATTTACTCTAACATTATATATAATATCACATCATTTTATTCTTGTGAATTTATATTTACCTATATATAAAAGTATTATTATTATTATTATTATTATTATTATTATTATTATCCATCGACACAAAATAGAATATCAATACATCATACCACATAATATAGATGGCAGAGGAAAATAATTATTATTCTTCATCAATTTATTTTTTGAAATATCAATCAAAATTTATTATTAGTAACTATATAAAAAAATAATTAATATAAAACTCAAAAATCAAAGATGATAGAAAAAAAAAACGAATATGAACAAAAAAAAAACAATCGAAAATCTTCTGAATTAAAGTTTATTTTTTCAAACTTTCAATATAAAAACAATCATAACTCTATCCCGTTGTAGAATAAAATAAATCAAAAAACAATCAAAAACATTAGAGCAATATATAAAAGAGGAAATCAAACCAACGTCAACAATCATAAAATCAACCCAATATCAACGGCAGAAAACAATCATAAAATCAAATGAAATCAGAAAATTATTTCATCAACACAATAAGAAAATCAAAGAAAATTATGATAGACATCAAAAGAGAAAAAACATTAAAAAACGATACATTGAGAGAGCGCGACACATGATTAGAAAAGACAAAAGAAGAGAAAATATTTTTTAACTTTTATGAGGTTGAAAACAATTATTTTAACCCACCTTAAATTAAATATTAGAAAACAAAGTTACAAGATATATTTAAAAAATTTGATTGCTGTATTATATTATTACCATCATTTTATGTGATAGATATAATATTTTTTAAAAAATTACATTTTAAAGTTTCGACAAATCCTTAGCCAAACCTAATACACACTTATTTATTCAAATTTGAATGCTGTCGCTTTATTCCATTTTTTTTGAAGGAATGACTTTATTCCATTAATACTACAAGGTAGAGATAGTAAAGTCAAGCTTCTCCTTTTTTTTTGTTTTAAAAATTACTTTTATTTAGCAATACCGAAATCGACATAATTGTTTATATCAAATTCTGTGCAAATATTAAGAAACAGAGTTTACCTACCACTATAATTTTAGAAAGTAAACACAGAAAATATTTTCATAAGCCTAACAAATCCTAATTTCTCATTTTATAAACATTTCAAGTATTTTAGGAAATTTAGTATAAACAAAAGCATTTTAAGAAAAAAGAAAAGAAAAGAAAAAAAAGAAAACGAATAAACTGAAAGCAAAAGAAAACGAAGAGACAAACTAGTGCACTAATATTAAATTTTTGAATTTCTCATCCCCTTATCACATTCAAATTAAAATATCACACTAATAACAACAAGTGAGGCATGAGTATTTCAAAGAGGTGATAGAGGTTTGAACTTTTCTGTTTGTATATGAAGATATTTTAAGTACTTTACAGATTAAAATAAGCCTGTATACTTTGTAAAATTATATCATATATTTCTATCTTTATTCTCCATTAAGAAAAACAAGGAAGAAAATATAACAAAAAAAATTTAAAAGATAATAAAGAGATAGAAATGATTAAAAAGTGGTTGAGTTAAAAGAAACAATCAATCTTTATTATTAGATCTTAACTCTATTCACTAATCAATTCAAATTATTAAAACTTCTTCGGCTTGAAAATTAAAGGTCAATAAAAAAAAAGTTTAATCGTAGTTTTGATTCCCTATTTTAGCTGAATCAAGAAAATAGTTCCTCGATAAAATATTATTTTTTTACGCTTATTTAAGCCACACCATACATCAATATTTCGTCGTGCAACAATTGTACCTGAAATTTATGATCATAAATGGTGTAGTGTGACTTAAAAAAATAACACCTCATCAAGTTTTGGACCAAAATTCTATTTGGAGATCAAAATTGAGGAGAAATAAAAAGGGAGATTACTTTCGTGATTCAACTAAAATAAAGGGACAAAAACTGCAATTAAATGTAAAAAAAATTAATTAATTTAAATACTTGAAGATAAGAAATGAAAATAAGAGTATTGAAATAGATAGATATGTTGTAGTTATTATAATATGAGAAATTAAATATCTATCTAAGCAACACCGTATACGTATCTAGAGATAAGAGAGTGTCCATATATGATGGAACAAAATCAATAAATGTGTATAACTTTTTTTATAATAAATGAAATACCGTAAACATCAAATTACAACTTGCAACAACAATAATCAATTAAATAATTATCTTTTATTGAAAATGTGTATGATTTATTTATTTATAAAATTAAAAAAAAATGTGTATGAAAATGGTGTTGTGAGTGGTTGAACAGAGTTGTGCAAATTCTAAGGTTCAATTGAAAACCAGAAAAAAAAGTCTTCTCCTTTTCTTTATTTAATTCTGACTCATCACTCACTACTAACATCACTACTTCAACTTGTCTCTCTCTCTCTCTCTCTCTCTCTCTCTCTCTCTCTCTCTTCATACTTCTTCTATGTTCTGGTACTCTTCTTCAACTACCCTGTCATTTCTTCATTACTTCCTTTTCTCAATTATAAAAAAAAATAAACTTTTTCTTTTATTCTTCATAAATTATTGCTTCTCACAGTTTCTCTCCATTTTCAAGTGAGAATGCAAAAAATTATAATTTTTTATCTCTTATTGTTAATTTTGTCATCTGGGTCTTCCTTGTTCTTCATGATTATGAATTCTACATTCTGTTTAATCTTAATTTTTTGCTTCTCTCTTTATATTCATAATTATTGTTATTCACTTATTTCTTTCCTTATTTAAGATGTATACAAATTTATGACATAACAACTTTCCAATTTTTACTTATTGTTTAATTTTTATATTTAATATTCTTTTTTAACTCTGTTTGATTTATTTGTCTCTTGATGTTTTTTATATTTTATATTCAAATATTTAATTCCTCATTCTGTGTTGGATATGATTGATTTTTTAGATCATTTTTCATTTCCTTGTCTAATAGTATCACTTTTTCTTGAACACTGTCATTGAGAAAAAGACAAATAGGAAAGAAAAAAAAAGTAAAATTTAGATGACCCTCTTTCTTTGATTTGATAATTATTCTCTCATCATTATCTTTGTTCATAACTATTATTGATTTGTCATGTAGAATTGAAAAAGTTATGCTTTGTTTTTTTATTACATCTTTTGGTATAAGTTTTTTTTTTTTTAAAATATACTTTTCATGCTTAAAGAAATAAAACTAATGCTTATGCTTTGTTTTTAATTCAGATAGGAATGGGAACAAATCTCAGCATTCCCAAAACTGAAAAGTTTTGTGAAAATGGTGAAAATGACAATCTTAGATATGGCTTATCATCTATGCAAGGATGGCGTGCAACAATGGAAGATGCTGTGAGTAATAATAATAATCACGGAAAAAAATTACTAGTTTATTTATTAAATTCAAAGTCTTAATGTGTATCCTCCTACCATTTTTGTTGTGTGTGTGAGTGGATTTTTCTTAGCTTGTTTTTTTTGATAGATATGCATTTTATAGTTGAGATTGTAAGTATATTTTGTGTGTTTGGTTTGGCGGCGACAAAAATTGATTTTAAATAAATTGATTCTGGTTAAAAGTGAGTTAAATGTAAAGTGATTTACAAGTGAATACATTCATGTAAAAGTGAGTTGAATAATATATTTGAGGCTAAAACTTAATTGTGGAGGCAAAAGCTATGAATTTTAGCTTGAGTTAAAATCAATTCTGGAGGCAAAAACAATTTTCTACTCGAGCACATCGAAACATGTCAAAATCAATTCTAAACCTCTAAAGTCAATTTTATAGTAGTTTTGGATGTCGGTTGTGCATTTTGTAGGGCGCTCTGCTGTTTTAGTCATGTACTGCATAATTGAGCTATGCTTAATGTTTAAAGTTGGGAAATGGTGTTGTTTTTGTGGATCATAAGATGTAATTTATCTTTAATCTTGTTAGAATCAATTAATCAAATTATGGTATTTGTGGTTCATAGATTGTTTTAGTTGAACGTTAATACGTAGTTGATTTCTTTTGTTCTTTGTTCTTTTGCTAGCATGCAGCTCTTCTTGATATTGATTCATCCACCTCGTTTTTTGGTGTTTATGATGGTCATGGAGGTAAAATTTTGATCAGGTTTGGTTATTTGGAATGGAAGGATGGTTGAATGTTAATTTTACTACTATAAATTCTCACTTAACACAAATTTTCAGGTAAGGCGGTTGCAAAGTTTTGTGCCAAGTACCTTCACCAACAGGTGTTGAGGAGTGAAGATTACATAGCTGGAGATGTTGGAACATCACTTCAGAAAGCATTTTTCAGGTTAGACAAAAGAAAAGAGAGCCTGTTGTGTAATATAATCTATGTAGCACTGAAACTTTGGGTTGAAGACGTGTCTGCTGTCTGATATGAGTGGTTTGATTTTATGAACTATTATTCTGGTAATTATGCAGAATGGACGAGATGATGCGTGGTCAAAGGGGATGGAGGGAATTAGCAGTGTTGGGTGATAAGGTAAACAGGTTCAACGGAATGTTCGAAGGATTGATTCGGTCTCCAAGAAGCAGCGATGATAAGGACCAAACTGATGATTGGGCCTTTGAGAAGGTAGTTATGATGAGTGTATAAAATTATATAATTTTCTTTTCAATTTTAGTTTCTTTTTTTGTTGGCATTCTGTAATTGATCTTTATATATTGTAAGCAGGGGCCTCATTCTGATTTTGTTGGACCAACTTCAGGAAGTACTGCTTGTGTTGCAATCATTAGAAACAACCTACTTTTTGTCGCGAATGCCGGTGATTCACGCTGTGTAATATCTAGGAAGGGTCAGGTAACATCTGAACGGAAATTTTGAAATTTTTATCATTTTAAAGTTTGGCATGAATTTGTATGGACATATATGTAAACTACTTGTTATGTTTCATAATTTGAGAAGTTAAATTCATCATGAAGATTTTTTCGAATACATAGAAGATTTTGCGGATAATGTACGATTTTTTCTGACTATAGATTATTGTTGTACAGGCATACAATTTGTCTAGAGACCACAAACCTGATCTTGAGATTGAGAAGGATAGAATCTATAAAGCTGGCGGTTTTATTCACGCAGGACGAGTTAACGGAAGTTTAAATCTTGCAAGAGCTATAGGTACATAACCTACCAGCAAGTAAGCTTTTCCAAATGTTAATGTGAGCTTCCTTTTATTCAGTTTTAACCTTAGTAAGTGACCTTCCCCTATGTGCCTTAGTTAGCCAAATCAATTAAGTCACTAAAAATAACTGTTTGTTCTTGACTATAGTTTCTGTTGAGTATGACTCATAGTTTACTGATAAGTGAGTAGGTTGTTCGAGTAGAGCATAATCTTGTAAACTAGACTGTAGTATTTAAACACAAGTTGTAATCTGTAACATAAACCTTGAGATGTAGACATAATTGGTCGAGCTCTGTGATCAAATCTCGTTTGTTCTTTGTTTGCGTTTTTTGTATTTGCTTTCTTTTTGAACCGGGATTGTTGTTCCAGCAGTTTCTTTTTGTAGATGCATTTATATGGATGAGATTTCGGGCAGTCGTGTGGATTGGAGGTAGTTTCGATAGTTTTATTACGTTTAATATGCTTCAATATTATGCAGGTGACGTGGACTTTAAGAACAATAGATTTCTTTCTGCCGAAAAACAAGTTGTTACTGCCAAGCCAGATATAAACACTGTAAGTTTGCTCCTGCGCGAATCAGATTACTTTGCAAGTGTATATAGATCTAAACAATTTCCCAATTGCAATATGGCAGAATTCACTAATTAAATGCTTGGTCAAGAGTCTCAGTATCTGCTACTACTACAGGTTTTTGACTTTTAGTAATGTTATGATTGATAGTTGTTTTTTGACATTTTATCGTAGGTTGACCTTCTTGAAGATGATGAATTTTTAGTGCTAGCTTGTGATGGCATATGGTATGATAATGATTCTTATGCTTTATATCCCCATTTAGTTTTGAGTGTCATCATATATTTGTCATATGGTCCTGAAAATCTTGTAGTTTTATGCAGATATGACCAAATTACAATAACATTTGATTTAAAAATCTTTCGTCAATTACATTAGTTCCTCACAACATATTGAACTACAATTTGAATCTCTACTGAGAAGACGTTTACATTTAGAGACATTTCTCGAAAAGGATTACCTCTGGAAAATACTGATATGTTCATCGAGAAATAATTTTTGAGTTGTTATTCTTACGTTTCAGGGATTGCTTGTCGAGCCAACAATTGGTCGATTTCGTGCGTCAAGAACTTCTCATGGTGAGTGTTCAAGTTAAACATTCAGTGTATAGTTTGAATGATTTGTGTAACAGATGATTTCACATGATACTATTTTTTTTTTGTCACAGGAAACCAAACTTTCTGAGGTTTGTGAAAGAGTGCTAGACAGGTGTTTGGCGCCGTCGTTGGCTGTCGGGGACGGATGCGATAACATGACAATGATCTTGGTGCAGTTCAAAAAACCAGGGCAGACTAGTGCACCAGCTCAAGACCAATCAACTTCAAATGAACATGGTGCATCTGACCCAAATTTGGAGAGTAGTTGAAGTTGGCAGTTTTTTGTGTACCAACACTACATGCATATCTATGTATATTGTATAGTAGTGACAAATGCTTAGAAAATATATAGATGGTCATTTTCACTCTTAATTAGGCTAGTAGTCAATTGGTTTGTGCTTAATGAGTTTTAGTTGAAAACGAATTTTTCGAAAAAATTCGAGTTCGAATCATAATTGAAATAATCACTAGTCAGATTTTACTTATTTTTTGGTCGAACATTGAATTAGAACAATTATCCAACCCTAGTTTACTTTTTTAAAACTAGAATGTGTCTTGCTTTGTTCAATTTGCAACTCCAAATCTCGGAATTTGTAGTTTTTAACATTTGCAACATAGATACCTTTAAAATAAGATCATAATTATTTCGTTTTAGTGAAATGAATTTACAAAAATTTAAAATAAAAACATGTCAAATATCTCATCCTAATCTATCGTTACGTTTGAATAAATAAAAATTACATATTTTGAAGAAACTAATTAGGTATGTATCCATGGTCGATCAAAAAATATAAAGCTAAAACTAAACTTTAATTTCGCACGTGAAATTCCCTTATTCTTGTAGTTGTTAATCAAGAGTCATAACTAGAGCCACGATGAGGCGTAATCGATGTTTGGTAACACAGTGACCATAAACTTTTCCTTGCTAAACATAATTCTAAGCTTTTTATTTATCTGCAATAACAATAACAATTTTAGATATAATAAAAATATTTTTGGTCATGGATTTCTTCAAAAATAAAAGACCTATCTTTCCATTTTGATATTTGGTATATTCATTCTATACATTATTTATTTTAATATTTTATGAATGAATGAAAATTACTTTTTATACATAGATAGTATTCATAATTTAAAGATTTTGAAGAAAATAAGATACTTTTATTTTTGTTTGTCGTAGACTCATAGTCAAAATATTTTTTTTAATAAAAAAATCAATTATAAAAATAATTTTTTAAAAAAGCTACTAAAAAAATAAAAATAACTTCCAAAATGAGAAATTATGTTGTGCTTGTGAAAGTGATTATTTTTTTAAAAAAAAATGTTTGTTTTACGAAAAAAATTAACAAGCAAACTTTAAACATGATTGTTACATATTGTTTGAGAGAAACATAACTTTTTAACTAAACTAAATATTTTAATTTTCTACCATTTCTATTTTTTGGAAAAACTAATTGTGTAAAAAAAAAAATACAAACCTGAGCAACAACATTGTCGGATTGGCCAATACAAACATCCCAAAATTCTCCAAAAAATGTTTTCTTGATAGTGAAGTCACAAATTCCTGTGGTATTATTTGCCAAAAATACATTTAATTTGGTACTTAGCGGTATAAATGATGATCGCTTCCTAATAAAGATAAGATCATTTGCCTCTGAACTTCCACCTCTAAATGCTTTCCAACTATCATCTTGTAGCTGCAAAAACAAACTAGTTTTTAGAAACGTCAACAAATTTAAAATAATTTTCTTTTAAGAAGAACAATATATAAATTAAGCTAGAACCCGTAGTTTTTTAACTTAATTTCAGTTAACGTTTTAGTTTTTTAATTTTTTTCTTTTGATTTTTACATTTATTTTAATTTTAAGTGACAATTTGATCTTTTATGTTTTAAAATATCAACAATGTTATCTTTTTTTTTAACAAAAATTCAAAAAACTTATCAAAATTTTCAAACAAAACTCATAAAATTAATTATATTTTTCAATATAATACAAATTTCATCAAATTTATAACTCAAATCTTTAAATAAACTCATATTTTTATTATTTATTTGATGTTGTTAGAGACGAAAATATGAGTTTATTTAAAGATTTAAGTTATGAATTTGATAAAATTTGTATTATATTGAGGATGATAATTAATTTTTTGGGTTTTGTTTGAAATTTTTGATGAATTTTTTGAAATTTTGCAAAAAAAGATAATATTGTTGACATTTTAAAACATGAAAGATCAAATTGTCAATTAAAATTAAAAAAAAAATGACTAAAACGTTAAGTGAAATTAAGTTAAGAAATACTGATACTATTTAACCTATAAATTAATTGTATAATAGTTAAAATAATAATAATAATGGAGATGAATAGTTGATTTGCGAACCGATCCTCGAAGATGGAGAATGAGGTTTCCGTTAGCATCAAATAAGAAACGGTGTTGCCTAGGTGTTATGATGGTTTGAAGAGAACTTTTAACTGTGAAAATGACATTGTTGTTCATGTCTTTGATGCTGAATTTATCTCTCATACTCCTCTCCTTTGTGATTATCAAATCAATGGGCTGTCTTTCTGTAACAACAAAAATTGATAGGTGAAATATAAGTAAAAATAATAATTAAAAAATATAATATTAATTTTTTAATTAACAGATTAATTAACTTTTGAATTACCTGCACAATAACGACTATCAATGATGGGAGTCGCATAAACTGGTGGTTGGTTTGGCATGATGGTAAAATAAATTAATGGTGTAGAAAAATGTTTTAGAGATGTGTTTCTTTGTTGTAGAATCAAGTATTTGGCATCGAAGCTCTTTTATATATGTGGAATCTGAATTTGTCAACCATGTTGAAAAGTAAGGTTGCTTCTTGGATAAGGAATTTAGGATTCAGATCAAATGATTTTGAACACAATAACTTATGTTTGACTTATGTTATGTACGTGTAACAAATTCATTCATTTTCCAATAGTATAATCGGAACATGCTCTATAACTTGATAACTACTATGTATATACCACGAATTTGTCAAAATAAAATTGTGCAAAATTAATGAGGAACCAGACAAAAAAATGAGGAACTAGTCCATTATTAATATTGGTCATTTAAAAAATATATTAAATCATTTAAGCATATGGCTTACGTCCCAAAGATACCATAGACTGGGCAACCAAAAAAATTAACATCAATTTTTTTATCAAATGGATTAGATTTAACAGGAGGGTTAGAATCTTTCTATTTTTTATATGTTGAAGGGTATTTCTAAAAAATATAAAAATGTTAAAGGTGAATAATAGAGTCAAGCTTAAGAATAATTAAAAGATCTCACTTTTTTCACGGAAGAAACAAAATCTCATTAATTATTTTAGAAAAAAAAAACTTATCCAATACAAATATTTTGTAACAAAATTTATCAATTAATATATCATTTTTGGATTTAAATGTGTCAACCAATAAGAGTCATGATAAAAGACCCACTTTCATGTTTAAACATGTACACATTTTTTCTTTAAAAATTCTTCAATTCATGTAAAAAAAAAGATATTTCAATTAAAAACTAGACAGTATTTCCAAAGACACTTCTTTTTTCTCCCTTAAATGATAATCTGTTTATATAAAATCCCAAATTAATAGGAAGAATAACAAAACAATAATTAATAATTATATAGATAAGAAAAAAGATAATGACTTGGTAAAATAAAAAAAAAAAAACTAATTTCCTCTTCTACTTCTCAAATATATATATATATATATACCTCTTTTCTTTTTCCTCCTATTTCATGTGGTGCACTTCTTCTTTAAGGGTTAAGATTTTTATTATTTTTTTTATATATATAATATTTTTCCTTTTTAATCCAAAGTTGAAAGAAGGGTTACGAGTATATTCACCAAAAGCTCATTCCTTTCCATGGAAGATTCAGAGTTGAGGGATAGAGAGATGAAAAAGGGTTCTGTTAATTCTCGTTTGGATGATTCAAAATTTACCCTCCCGTACAATTTGCTGTTGGAAAGAAAATCATTTAGTACTACAAAAGGTTAAATGCCATTCTTTATCTTATTATTCATTTTTTTTTTTATTTGACATATTTTGCATAGACCATTATGCTCTTTACGATAACATGCATGTGCATGTTGTGCTGCAATTATTATTCCTTCTCTTAATAATCTATGAAGCCGATATTCCAAAAGTAGAGAAATGTCAGTGTATTGAAAATCATGTCATTTCGATATTTTATATATAGATATGTATATTAGAAATATCAGAATTATTAGTTTTATTTTTAAAAAATTAATTTATCCGATATTTCACGGATACTTGCATATAAGTATACTATAAAAATTAAAGAAATAAATAAAGTGATATAATTGTTTTAAGACATCAATAAAGATGTATATGATCCATTTTAAGATGTTGTTACTGCTTTTGAATTAGAAAAATTATCTTTTGATGAACAAGACTTTCTTTATATATTCTACAAATATATTATTTTTTATAAGTAAAACTTTTATTAACATATCCAAACCACATCGTATTATAAATTTCATATATATATATATATATATATATATATATATATATATATATATATATAT
>JBBPBP010000001.1:64173383-64188155 GCA_037974735.1 Cicer chorassanicum
TCGCATTAATTTTTTTTTTTTGGTGGTACAGTTGTTATTGATTATCTTACTGTACATATTTGGAACAACATGATGCATATTTTTTTTAATTTTTTTTTATGTTTTTTGTTTGTGCCTAAATTGTGCAGTTTATTATTATTTTTTAATGTCAATATGTTTGCCTAAAAAAATTATGATAATTTTGCAGGAATGTGTTTCTAAGAAGAAGAAATTGCAAGTACAAAAGCAGAAGCGAAAGATACTTTTAGATGAAGTTCGGTATGAAACATCTTTTATTCATTTGGTTATTATCTTTTCTTTTATTGAATAATTGTGTGATCATTATATTGCTCTCTTTTTTCCTTTTTTTTATATTGTTTTATAATTTCAGATTTTTGAGGCAACGACATAAATATTTAACAAAGTTACACTCTTCCAAGATTAAACCAGAACTTGTTCACAGCCAAAATGAAGATATTGAAGATGTGTCTATCACAAATGACATAACTTACCTTGCGTATTGTCCTTGCTTAAATCTCCAACTTACAGTTTCAATATTAATATTAATACATATATATAAAAAATAGAGATCGACAAAAAATTTGGATTTTGAACTTCAACCAATAGAAGTGAGATATCTAGATGAAATTATCTCTCCTTTATTATTATTCTCTCAGCCAAAAAGTATAAATAAAACATGATAAAAGAAAAAGAAGTTAACTTAGATTACATATATCAATTTTATTTGATTATTTTTTACTTACATTTTAAGACAGAAGAGTATATTGTTTAAAATAAATTAAGTGTCTATGTCATTTTAAGCAAATTTAAGAGAAAGAGAGTGTAAATAAGAGTGATGTGTGTTTGTTAGAAAATATAATGTGCATGTGTCTTCGGTCGTCTATAAAAAAAAGTGTCATTAAAAAAAAAGTTTCATTGTCATTTTAAGTGTCATTGTCAAAGATATCATTATTTATTATAGATAAAATATATTAAATGAGATAATAAATATTTGAAAGTATTTTCAGAAGAAAAAATAATAACTATTAAAATTAACAAAATTTATTGTTTTTTTTTCATCAATAATTTTAAAACAATAATTAAAAAGGAACGAATGATATAGTATAATGTAAACATAGATATGGAGGTGCGAGTACAAGTTTTACCAATTATTTTATAAATGAAAAATAAAATTGGTTGCAACCTTATCTTAGTAAATTATAAGATGGTTGTTTATATTTACATTTCATTTACACTGGCTGCTCAGGTTTCTTGTGATGCTTATCACATTTTTTATATGCAAAAATGTATTAATGGGACTATGGGAGAATGGTTATGACATTTATTACTTGTTTGATAAGTGTTAGGAATATGTTTTTAAGGTTACATACCTTACTCCATTGGTCTCATTGTTATTTTAAGCTGTATATTTTTTGTTAAAAAAATTATTTGTTGTGTTGATTTCTACTATAAAATAATAAATAATTAAGATTAAAATATTCATATTAATTTGAGCAGTTAAAATTAAATAGTAATAACGAAAGTTCATTGTATGATAAAGTGTTGGCGGAGATTTTGAAATGGTTGGGGGTATATTGTCCTCTCTCAAATGATTATTTGGGTAATGTTCCTCAAGTTAAATAATTGGTTCTTGGCAAAATTTTAGGAGAAAGACTTTATGGTATATGGTTAATGTGCACTTAGGCGATTTAGAAATTAAGAAATTATAAGATTTTAATGATGAAGAAAATAACGGGATTCAAATAACGGAAATGGTGAAATACTGCTCGATTTAAATAAATATTATTTCTATTTAACAAAAACAATTTATTTTATAGAAGAATTTAATATTCAAGTGTGAGTGGAAATAATTTTATATTGACAACACATTATACCTATATTCGTATAAATTTATAGATTAGTTTTTATATATTTTAATATAATTTTTTTATATTTTTAATCTATCACAAACATTGTAAAACCCTATCGGTGCATAACTCCGGATGAATAAAATCCTATAGATTTATAGATATTTATTAATAGATTTATAGATAGTTATTGATGTATTAAATCATTATTAAATAAGATGATCATCTCTATGATTATTTATATAAAAAATAGACTATGCATTTTAGATTGACAGTTAATTAAAACCATTAATTTTAATATGTGATTGTATTTTTATAAACGTTTTAGACATTAACTACAACATAACCGTTAAACACCAAGAATGATTGTGATTGAATGGTGTCTGAAATAGTTTTACTGCTATATTGTACTCCTTAATCCCAATTTTGTTACACCCGTGACGTGACTGTGTATAACATAAATATAAATTAAACTCATTTTTAAATTGAAGCTTTCAGTTACAGAACAGTTTTTCATTTTGTCCGTTTCAGTCAAAACGATGTCGTCTTCGGAGTCTCAAGAGCCGCCACCGTCATCGGAATCAATAAGCAAAAAGGCCGCTAAGAAGGAAGCCGCAAAGCAGGAAAAGCTCCGCCGCCGACAAGAAGTAGCCACCGCTACCTCCGCCGCATCGAATCTCTCCGTCGACGATGATCCCCTCGCCGTCAACTACGGCGACGTCCCTCTCATAGAGCTCCAATCGAAGACTCCGGTTGATGTCAACGACTGGACCAAAGTCGAGGCCCTCGACAATTCTCTGGCGAACCGGCCGGTCCAAATCCGAGGGAGGGCGCAAACTATTCGACCGGTGGGGAAGAAGATGGCATTCTTAGTTGTTAGGGAAAATGGTTTCACCGTACAGTGTTTGGTTCAGGCACAGCCTGATTCGGTGAGTTCGCAGATGGTGAAATTCGCCGCCGCGCTCAGCCGTGAGTCTGTTGTTGATGTGGAAGGCATTGTTTCCATTCCGGCAGCTCCTATTAAAGGTGCCACACAGCAGGTTGGTTTTTGTCCTCATGTTGCTTACGGTTTTGGATTTTGCGGTGTTTTGAATTTGTAGTTTGTGAATTGATGTTGTTTATGATTATGATTGTGGCGTTGTTTGGATAGACTACTTAATTAAGCGCCTCATCATAGAAGTGCTTAAATTATTTCTATAATAATAAAAGATAAGAAAAAAGTCAAACTATTTTATATAAATTCTATGTTATTTTCCTAAGCTATCCCGAAAGAGGTAACGGAAATAAGCCGAAAACAACTTAAGGTTATGTTATAAGCTGTTTCCATAAATTCTATATGTGAATATGTGCCTCAAATCATCTAACTAAAGTTGGTTAAGCTTTAGTAGTTGTTATAGCTACCTTTGGCCAAGTTAGTTATGACAAGGTAATTATAGTAAGTAAAGCTAGTTTGCCTTTGTATACTATAAATAAAGTTGTAAAATTGTAGCAGCTGTAATGTTGATTATTGAAGATTGATTGAGACAGAGGTATATGCAATTAGATTCATAGAAAATCAGAAAGAAGATTAAGGGAAAAGAAAGAGAGATTGTGAAAAAGAAAAGACTAGTGTAGACTAGGTGAACAATCTTGGAGTAACTTGATCTTGTAAATTCAAGTTTTAATTTCTGGTTTTGCAATTGTTAGTTTTCTATTTTGTTGGTTAATTCTTGTTGCAGATCCCAATATTGTTTTAACACTATAAAAAAGTGCTATGGTAATAGATAAACTCAAATAAGTCATTCTAAAAAGGCCCTATGATTATGATTATCATTATGTTGTGTTGTTTCATGTAGGTTGAAATTCAAGTGAAAAAATTGTATTGTGTGAGTAGGGCTGTTCCTACTCTGCCGATTAATCTCGAGGATGCTGCTCGAAGTGAAGTTGAAATTGAGAAGGCTATTCAGGTATATGCATTCGTTATTAATCTGCAACGTTCTAATTGAAGTTGCAGCAAGAATTACAATCACGTTGAATGTAGAGTTTCAGCTGCAATTACTACTATATTGCATATGACAATTTAAAATCTTACTAAATAGAGATGTGTGTTTGTTTGTTCAATGTAGTGGAATTATCTCCCTTTATATGAATGTTGATTTCTTTTTAATTGGTGCAGGCCGGTGAACAACTTGTTCGTGTGAATCAGGATACACGATTGAACTTCAGAGTACTTGACCTGCGAACACCAGCTAATCAAGGAATTTTCCGCATTCAGTCTCAAGTTGGAAATGTAAAGCCTATTATCTCTGATGTTACTCTGACAAGCTTTTAGTTTTACTATTAAATCACTGTTGTTAGTACTTGGTAGTAAGTTTGTTGGAAATGCATTTGGCGTTTTGATGTTAAGTTGAATGATCTGGATAGCTTTTGATTGTGTTGTTGAGCAGGCGTTCAGACAATTTTTATTAGCTGAAAGCTTTGTTGAAATCCACACTCCAAAGTTGATTGCTGGATCTAGTGAGGGTGGAGCTGCTGTCTTTAGACTGGACTACAAAGGGCATCCTGCATGCTTGGCTCAGTCACCTCAGCTTCACAAGCAAATGTCAATATGTGGTGACTTTGGTCGTGTTTTTGAGATCGGTCCTGTGTTTAGAGCAGAAGATTCCTTTACTCACAGGCATCTGTGCGAGTTTACAGGTCTTGATGTTGAAATGGAGATCAAGAAGCATTATTTTGAGGTACATTTGGCACATTGGAAGGTTTTGGGTGTTCGCATTTGAAATTGTTGAGGGACAAAACCTGATTTATTGATGATTTGAGTCTTTTGGCAGGTTATGGATATAGTTGACAAATTGTTTGTCGCTATGTTTGACAGTTTGAACCAGAATTGTAAGAAGGATCTCGAAGCTGTGGGGAATCAGTATCCGTTTGAACCTTTAAAGGTGCTTATTTTGTCCATCTTGGCTGTCTCATGCAGTGGATTTGTTGTTTACTACGCCATCAGTTGCATATTGTTTAGTTGATTTATTTTGTAGTGTGCGGGTGATGCTTTTGCTGTATTGTAATATACTAATATAATATTAGATGCAAATGAATGCATTGTTACATTTTGTGATCTGACTATAGCCCTGTGAATGTGCAGTATCTGCGAAATACTTTGCGGCTTACATATGAAGAAGGTATTCAGATGCTCAAGGTAAGCTTAAATATTTCTAAGCTAAATTAACTAATGAACTTGTAAGTTGCAGATAAACAAACAAATGTGATCGAATGATGATGATATCGCCTTAACCTTTATGTCTTTTATCCTGTATATTTCATGACATTGAGATAGACAGTGGTGGAGTTTAAGCTCTAATATGGAGTAGCCTATGCACATTTTAATCTTATAGATATCGTACTATATGTCAACTCTCAAAAGTCATGCAATCAATTTAAAAATTATGTATTAGTAAGATTATTGAAACTATATTATATATGTCATTGAAAGGCAATATATAATGTTAATTGATGAAAATGAAATTAGATAGATTGGATAATAATAGAACTAGTCAGCTACAGATTGTCGACAAAATGGGATCTCATTGAGTCATTCAATTGAAGATGGTAGTTTGGGCAACACTGGAAAGCTTGATCGTCCGTTTTTTGAAAATTCTAACCGAATGATTGTTACTATTGGGGAGCTTTTTCAAATTAATTCAAGTTAAGGATAAATACTTTGTAAAAGAATCTCTTTGCGCCGTTGAGAATCATTTACCTCAAGACTTAGCAAAGGACTTAACCTACTGTAACTAGGATGGTAGTAATTATGGTATGCTTGTCTTGCAGCTGGTAATAATGATTTTGCTTTGCAGGAAGTTGGAGTAGAAATTGAACCTTTTGGTGACTTGAACACTGAAGCAGAAAGGAAGCTAGGCCAACTAGTTTTAGAAAAGTAATTTCCATTTTCAAATCTTTTACACAACTAAATACTTCGTCTTTGTTGTTATATGCTATGAATTTAAAATTGTTTTTGGACTGTAATTCTATTTATAGGTATGGAACTGAGTTCTATATCCTTCACCGGTACCCATTGGCTGTAAGGCCATTTTATACAATGCCTTGCTATGACAATCCAGAATACAGTAACTCGTTCGATGTCTTCATTCGTGGTAAGCAGATATTGAGTTATTTTGTCATGCAATGTTTTGGTATGACAATCTGGTGCACTTAACTCGTCATGTCTTGTTTTTGGACTGTTGTTTGATTTAAACTTCTATGTATTCTTTGTCCCTTAGGTGAGGAAATAATTTCAGGAGCTCAGCGTGTTCACGTGCCAGAATTTTTGGAACAGCGTGCTGAGGCTTGCGGCATTGAGGTCAAGACAATATTTGCTTACATTGATTCTTTCAGGTATTATCTATCACCTCTTCCTCCCGTGTTCAATGGCTCTTGTTAGTTATATGTATGTGTTTAGGCCGCCCCCTCCTCATGAGCCCTCATAATTATTACTTTTGGCATAAAAAAATTGTCTTTTGGAAAGCTAAATGATTCATCATTTCCAGATATGGTGCACCACCACATGGTGGCTTTGGAGTAGGCTTGGAGCGTGTAGTAATGCTCTTCTGTGGCTTGAATAACATTCGCAAAACATCACTTTATCCACGTGACCCACTCCGAATCGCCCCATGATAATATTATTTGCGTGTTTGTTTGTGCTTTGAAAATACTGTGACTTCGCATTGCATCGAAGTTTGAAGGCATAGCTTCACGCCAATCATGCAGCAAAAATAGTTTCCAAACACACTTCATCACAACAATGGCGTGGATATTGAGTGTTTTATATTTTCACCGGCTATCTTGGAGTTGATATTAAGCACTTTGTTCAAAATATTTATGATGTTTGACTTGATGTAGTCTTCGATAGTCACTGCTTATTGAACTGCACTCTTTTGTTTACTGCACCCACTTTCAAAAGGTCCATCTTTTGTCTAATCAGTATCCAAGTGATTAATTTGATCCCTTTCGGCTTTATATCTAGAGATAAAGTGATTTCTTAATGAAGTTTTGTATGAATGCTTTCACAGATCATCATTATTTGAAGCTGATAGATTGTTTTGAATTATGTTCATGATGGTATAAAATTGTTTGAGAACTTTAAAAAATGTCTCATTTTTCCAACACAATTTTGTAATAGACACAAGTCTGCCAGCAACACTACCACGTGTGGGGTTTGTTTTCTTAACCATTCAGTTTCCTCTAACTTATGCAACAAGTTTTAGAATCACAATTTGAGTACCTTCTGAGAAAACCTCCAATGATTTTCTTGCCCTAAGCCATTCTTACAAACTGAAACTCGCTCTTAAGATGTCCTTCAAAGTGTATATTACTTTATGCGACATATTATTTCTTGCCCTAACTTATGCAACATACTATTTTACTATAGAAACCAACATAACTAATCACTTTTTTTAAGTGTATGTTACCTTGAATGATATTCGTAAGACAATGGAAAAGTTATTTTCCATATGCTCTTTGATTCATGGATAACCCAATGCTTGTTTACGTCGTATGATCTCAAAGACCCAAATTGTTTTCTATAAAAAAAAAAAAAAGAAGCCAAATTACTTGTAGTTTGCAATCCCTACACTCGACCAATCATGTAAATCACCACATTTCTTACAAGATCAGATAAAAAGTCCACATTGTACATTCAGCAAATCAATCTCACCCATTTTTTTTCTAGAACACTCAAATGTTTGTTAGACTAGACAATTTTTGTGGTTTCTACACATGTGAATTTCCAGTGTTAGTCCCTCCGTTTATAAATTAAAAAAAAAATCCAAATCCCTCATATTCATAAAATACAAGTCATCTCTATTAAAGCTTTTTTAATTAATTTTGATTGTCCTATTCCAATTCACTAATAAAAAATATTTTAAGATAATTAGTGACATAAAGTAAATATGATGCGTTAAGAATTTGATAAAGTTAAAAAACTCATTTTTTTTAGTATTACAGTAAAATCCAAATTCATATTCTCTCTATTTTTTTTATGGTAAAGAGGTAGAAAAGCAGGAGAGATTGTAGTGAGGAAGAGAAAGAGAGAGAGAATGGTGAAAGAAAGCGAATTAGAGAGCGTGACAGTACCTGAATCACCAATAGAATTACTAAACCGTACTTTGCACAACGTTGAACAACTTGAAACCCAATTGCCCCAATTCCTTACCCTATCAGACCCTGATCTCCTCTCTCAGTTACCACTCCTTCAACGCGCTCATTCTCTCTTCTCGCTCGCCAAACTCACTTCCACCCTCTTCTCATGTTCGTATTTTTACTCTATTTCGCAACTTTATTACCATTAATATCATCTATTTATTGTGCTACTTTATTTTTTTTGTTTTCTATAGTGAAGTTGAAGTGTAGAGGGATTAACCCAAATGACCACCCTTTTAAATCTGAGCTTGTAAGTCTCTTTTTCTTAATAAAGGGTTCTTTTGGAATGTTTTGAATTATGTTTCATCTTTTTTTTCTTCTTCAAGTTTCAATCTTTGTGGTTATGTATTATTGCATGTTAATGAAAATTATTCATTTATTCTATTACTCAGGATAGGTTAACTTTGTGTCAAAAGAGACTGGAAGGCCTTCCGGATTTGAGTGAAGGTACTTACATTTTAGTTACATGTTTCTTGTAAGTCTCTTTCTTACATTTTAGTTGAATCTTTTAATTCAATGTAGCATAATTGGATTGACAACACTGATATGTTGGACTCTCAACACTATGTTTTCTCCTTTGGTGTGTGTGTGTTTTAAGAGTTTCAATTTACATTGGCAAGGTTATTTTCTTTGTTTTGATTGTCAAATGTTAAGAATTTGATTGGATGATTTGGATTTTGATACTCTTGTTGAACATAGTATCAATTAAAAGAGATGGTTGTTAGCTTGCCCTGTTGTTGAATCTCATGTGGCTTAAAAGAGATGGTTATTTCAAACAGAACAGTGGCAATACATGGTGGACAAAAGTATGGGGGAGGAGCCACAAATGAACTATGAGGAGCAGACTGGTCAAAAGAGGAAGTATCCATCTTCTGAAGAAGAATATGGTCAATTTGATACCAAGGAGTTCCTAGAGAAATCAACAGTGGAGTTTCATGGTGGTGGTAATAGTGGAAGTAGTATTAAGGAAGCAATAGTAATTGACTTATCAGACGATGACGATGATGAGGTTATTGCACCCTAATTTACTAGAATTCTTTTAGTTTTCTCTGCGACTTTCTCATTTATTTTATGAATTTGATGTCTCTCCAGTTTTTTGTTTTTTTGGTATTGTAGTTACATTATGATCTATAATTTAGGGTGGTAAGAATTTACTCTCTGTCAGTAGAATAATTACTGTCTGATATGTGAGTCTGAGGGTTTTGTGAGAATAAAATCTGTTCAAGAACCATTTTCATGATTGTGCTACTAGAAATGGAGTCAAAATCACTGGTTACGTGAGTTTTGAATGTGGAGGCAGAAAAAATGTCCCATATTTGAGATAGACTAGTACTTATTTACAATCAGTCATTAAGTTGTAGCAAAATTTTGGAAGATATTTTCCATAGTGCTCATAGTTCTGCTAAAATTGGAGAATGGGTCAACTTATGAGCATATGATTGTGGGAGGCGAAATGATAAAGCTTGTGGATTTAGAATTAGTCTGGCACTAACACTATCACCACAGTACTAATGAACTGAATTGAGTGCAATAATGCCTGCCACCCGGGCTTGGCTCAAGTGACTAAAGAAGAGTTAAGATGTGTGTGGCTTAAAGGTAGGGTTATTCATGCTACTGTCGTGTGACTATGGTTTGTGCTAGATAGGACATTGGAGTGCAAATGTTGTTTGTGCAGCTGTAACATGTTTTATTTTCTATATACCTGAGGTTCATTAATATTCACACTTTATTTTATCATAATGTTGTTACCAGAATTTGCAGAATTCTAGAATATTTAGGTCTTATTGTTCTGCCAGAGATTTTTACTTTGTAATATTTTTTGCAGTATATGTGAACAACATGGAGCTTCACGGGAGTGAATCTTTTGATGTGTTCAGTGACCTTGTTGCTTTTTCATGCTTTTGGATAACTCATCAATTATTGGTGATGGCACACTACCATGTTTGTACCTGTCATTTTCTATCCAAGTTGTACTGCATGTATAGATTCATTCTCCATTTTATCATCTCAGTTAATGTGAAACAGTTATCCAGCTATAAATTAAATTGCTGTTTGTAAGAGATGAATGCTCATCATGGTTTGTGACTGGGCGGTAACTATGCTTTTTTAAGTAGCGTTTTAAGGTTACAATTGCACTTTCAACTGTGTAAATGGATTCAATTAATGTTAGTGACAATGATGTTTGATGATGATGTTTGTTTAAACATAAGGACAACATTCTGGATATGCTGTTTCTTTATCATTATTATTATTATTATTATTTTATTATTATTTATTTATTTCTCTTTCTCTGAGTCCCATATTTAGTGATTTTGGAATACGGTGTCAAATTAGTCACACACTTTCATTAATAGGTTGTAACTTTTAGATTGATGCTCATTACCAATTGGGATGTTAGGTTGGCCAAATGCAGAAGATGATCAAAATTGACTTGGTTTTGACAGCTATATATAGTCTGAATTTTAAGCTTTAAAAACAAAAACAAGGTGACGACATTCTTTGGAAATTGGAAACAAATTGAAGAGGAATATGAAAAACAATAAATAATCTTAAAAAAAGTGTCAAATTTTGAAAATGGGGGCATGTTTGATACTTGGTAGTGTACCGGTTATTCATTTCTTCGCTTTGACCTATATTATTAGCTTCTTATTACTAGCGGATCAAAAGGGTCATAATTTTTTGTAAAAGTAAAATAAATTGAACATAATTTCAGAAAGTGAAAAATGCTAAGACAAGAACATATAATAATAATAATCTTTATATTAAAAATTGAATGATATAATCACCAAAAATTATAACACTAACACAATCACCTCACTGTGACTGTCTCCTAATAACACCAACCCAACCAATATAATGCTACTGATATCCAAAATAAAATAGAGACAATTCACATCAGAAAACCAACATAGCAATCATTCCAATAGCCATCAAAACACCACCACCACCTTGCAAAACAGTTGCACTACTGGTTGGAGCAATAGCTGGACCTTCAAATTCAGCTGGGGAAGGTGCAGGTGAAGTAGCTGTGAAACTTTTTCCCCTTGGACTCATAACCACCACAGTTAGCTTCTGACCCTTCTCACAATGACCCTTTTCTCCACTGATGAAGTAGTATGGTCCAGCATGATCAAATCTCACCTTAGTGTGCCCATCATTGTACTTTTTTATTGGGTTTGAGATGTTGCAGTTAACATAATCATCTTTGCTCACTAGCAAAACAGAGTCTTTTCCAGCCTCATATTTCCAAACTGAGGAACAAAAATATGAACAATTTGTCAAGTGTGGTTAAGGATGACTCAAATCACAGTATCAAACATCAACACAAACATTGAATTTCTATTTTTATCCAAAAAAATTAAATTTTTATCAACAAATAAAAGATAAATTTTGAAAATAAGAATACCCAACATGGAAATAAAAATTGAATCTTTAGCCTGAAACAAAAAAAAAAGAAATAATTAATGGAAATGTGAAAATTACCAAGATGGTCACCAACTTGGAAACGAACACTTTGAGCCCATTTGTTAAGTGAGTCAGATTCAGAAGATGGAACCTTCCATGCATCTGTCTTTCCTCCAAGCAAGATATCTTTAGCTGAAGCAGCAAAGCCAAAAAGAAGAAACAGAAGCAAAACAGAGGTTGATGAAGAAGGAGCAGCCATTGTTTTTGCCGTTGATTTTCACAAGATGCAGAAATGGAATTTGAAGTGTGAGAGGTTATGGAATTTGGAGTGTTGTATTTATGGTTGTTGTGGAAAACTAGCCGTTGTGTGACATTGGGAACGGGAAGAGTAGACAGAACAGAAAGTTCTAGATTACCATGGTAAGGGGCCCACTGGTTTTTGTTTTCTTCTTTGTTTGGGCTTGGAATAGTAACGGTCAAAAACCACTAAGCATATTCATGAGAGACAACATAGAATCATGCATTCTGTTTCCCGATGTAATGATAATTTCAATTAAATTAGCTTCAATCCTATATTGAGAGAGGGGCGGTTTTGGGATTTTGTTTTATTTTTTAAAATATTTTGAATCGTTTTTCTTTCTATTTTATTGAAATACTAGCATGTTGTTTGGACATATATTTATTTTTATATTTTTTTTAGGATTTTGTTACTTGAACTAATATTTTATTTGCATTTTGATGCAGTGCTATTTGATTTTTTTATTTTATTGTAGTGTTTGTTTGATTCAGATTAAGAGTAATTTTGATCTCTTACAAATTTCAATTAATGACTTTAACGTTATCAATGTTACAAATTTGATGATACAATATTATGTATATTTTGTCATGTTTGTATATATGTTATCATTTTGTGATATTAACTTGAGTGTTGTGAATTTATTTACAAATTCATCTTTTTGACTTTAGAGATTTTGAAATTATATTGTATCGATATATTTTACTAATTTGAATGAATTAATTTTAATTTTTTTAGTAACCACATAATCCTATACTTATTCTAATTTGATTTAGTGGACTTATTATTAATAATTAATATAAAGCTTCCTTCAAATAAATGAATTATTATTAAGTTTCACCAAAAAATAATAATTATTAATAACAGAAGTATATATCACTTTTTTTTTACGGAAGAAATATATATCACTTTTTTTATTGGAGAAGTATATATATTATATATTAGTAATTAGTTTCTAATATTTAGTTCTTTAGTTTTATTCTAAAACTTTTTTAGATACTTAAGATATAATTAAATATACTTTTTCTTTTTTCAGAATAACCTATTTTCTTTTTATATTCTTAATACAAAAATAAAACGTATATTAAACATAAATAAGTTTAAGAAAAAATAAGATAAATTAGTATCATAACAACTCCGCCACTCGACCTATATTCATTTTGGTCCACATTTTCAGTTGGGAGAAGTTTCTTTCCTCGTCCCCATATCCATAACCCATCAACATAAAAAGATAATTAGACATCTCCTTTTTTCTTTTATAATAAAAACTATGGTAAAAAACTTTAAAATTTAACTATAAAACAAATAAAAAATAATAATAATAATACTGTACATTTTGTAACAATTAATAATAAAAATTATATATAAAATTAATTTATATACATATTATATAAAAAATGAACAAACATAACATATAAAATATTTAAATATATAAATAAAAAAATTTATTTTACTAAATATTCCATGAGGCGGAGACTATGATCCTTGTCCTGTCTCCAAATCACGAGACTTTTTCCGTCTCGGCATGGATCCCAATTACTGGTTAATTTCTAATATTGTCATCGACTGTCTTTTGCTTTTTCTATCACCATGTGGGATTTATTGTATTTCTACATTTGGTTACGGTTTTCTTTTTTTATTTTTTCACTTTCAATTTTACGATGTTTTTCATCGTTAATCACTCGCATTTCCAACGTTAGTATTTGAGTTTTCGATTAGTTATGATATTTGACACGTTTAAGCAAAATATTTTGCTTCAAATCTTTGACTATTTAATAATTGTGTGAATTTATTGAAAATGTTCAAAACTTTATGAACGAAACCACGATAAATCTATTCATCTTTACTATTCTGTGGACTCTGACTCTTTTACAAAAACATCCCTATACGTTTTTTTGTATAAAAAATAAATAGACTTATTTTTTATATTTTTTATTAAAAAATTATATTTATTCAAACCGATAGAAATTACATTTATCAAGAATAATATAGTTCGAAATCATTATAATAAAAAAGATGAATTTGCGAACAAACCTACATCATTTAGGTTAATAATATAAAATAGAAAAATGCTTACAAATGTCTGGGATATTCGTGTATTAGAAGTTGTAACGTTGACGACACTAATGTCATTAATTAAATTTGTACTCGATCAAAATTAATTTATCAACCTAAAACAAACAAATTTGAAGTAAGTTAATTTGTTCAGAACTATAAGAGATTTTGACATTACATCTCCATAAAAAAATTTAAGCAATGACTATGTGAGTCACCTCTATTACATATTTAATATTTAATTCATTCATAGTCGATGTGAGACTTAACGACTAACACTAGAATCCAACATTCTCTCCTTCAAGTGTGAGTCTCTCACATCATATACATGCACTATCATTATTACCAATAGTCTCTTCTTCAAATGTGACTCATCCATATCAATATACTTGATTTATAGGATTTCACTGTCGCTCCTCCACCAAATTGAATCATTAACTTTGATAGATAAAGACTTTACCATAATCTAAGATAAAAATAATTTAAAATTTAACTTACTTTAAATTAATAAAAATATGAAAAGGTGATGAATGTACATTAAATAATTAAATGTTGAGCAGCATATCAGCAAAATACCAAAATAGTGGAGTATTTATATGGATTGAGGTCTATTAATTAACATGTGATTGATGTGGGTTGTAGATTAAAATATTTTAGCCATTTAAATTTTCGTCTGCATAGATTAGACCGGTTAAACTATAGAATGAGTTAAATAAAGCCTTAAATCTACGAATATGCATATTGATCTATAATCCATCTAACTTTTAAAAAATCAATAATTATATTTAGTTCACTATAATTTAGATTAGTTAATAATTTTGTGATAATAAATTTTATATATTATTCTCATATTCTTTTATTATACTCCTAATACTCTTAATATTGATTTAGACTATTGAAATTCCTTTTAAGTATCATCTGTGGTATTTTTCTTACTTGATATTTACGACTTACAAGTTATAGAATAAAATTACAACTTTAGTAGTTTTTTAGCAT
>JBBPBP010000001.1:64199984-64218434 GCA_037974735.1 Cicer chorassanicum
CACCAGTTCATGGCGGGTGATATGTCATGTTATTTAAAACATATCAAATTGTAATTTTTTAATTAAAATTTAGAATGAAAGATTAAAACTGTCAAATTTTATAGTAGGGAATCAATTTCATAAATCAATAAAAATAAAAAGTCTAAATCTACGATTAAATTTATAGTTTATTTAAGTTGTTTTTATGTGCTATCTTACGTGAGTTATTTTAGTATTATTTTTAAAATAGAAAATTTCTTTGGACATTGTTTACTTAAGATTTTTTATAGTAAAAATAATTAAGAGGAGTAGAAGTTACTTCAATTCAAAACAATGAACAAATGACACAAAAATAAAAATCAGATTAATTTCAGCACACTAATATATTAGTGCAACAATTTGAGTACAAGATATTCGATAACCTTCTCTCTATTAATAAACAACCTCACGTTACAATTTGTATATGAGAAAATATATCTACACAATTGACTGTCTTATTATCTTATTGAACAAAATTGAAATAGTAAAAAATTTCAATAAGATAATTTCTTTTGCAAGGGATACCTTACAAAACACAATTGAGTAACATATCTTTCTAAATTAAAATTGTTAAAATATTATCTATGATCTACTATTACATAATAGTATTATATACGGTATCACTTTGGTTTTTATTGAAAATAAGTTTTTAAAGAACCTTAATCGTAAATGAATTATAAATGATTTTGCAAAAAAAATATATATATTTAAAGCGTAATATATCAATGTTGCGTAATCAAAAGTTGCTAAAATCTCAAGACTGAACCTGATCCAATCATATTCAAGAATAAATATCTAAAGCGTAATAAATTAGTCTAATAAAAATAATCTGATAAAAAATAGCACAATAAATATTTTAATATAGATTTTAATATCATCTTAAAGTTTAGGATGATTCTAACTCAACATTTACATAGCTTACTTGCAAGGTAAAGAATGTCTTACATTTATAAAATCATTTTCATGCCATATTTAATGTGAGACTTGCAAACTATATATACTACCATATATCCACATCTTCAACAATTGTTATGTGTGATTCCTCCTCTAATATCTATCACATTGGATTGGATTACTGCAACAAAGGAGTCTTACTATTGGATAGAGCTGAAACTCTACAAATCTCAAACTCTTCATTCGATTCTTCTTTGGCTTTCCCCCATATAACACCATAAAACCCAATCGAAAGTATTGCTGCTCCAACTACACTGCAATATTTCACAAATAATCAAATTTAAATGCTAATGGATATTATTCTAAAATGAAATATAAATAAATAAAAAATTATATGAAAAATTGATGTTTTAATCTTAATTTTTTACTTGATACATCAATTTTTTAATATCATTTTTGTTCATATTTTATTCTAGATAAAATATATACAATAAAATATAATTAATTTGTATACATTATCGGTGTACAAATGTTCATACAGTCAAATCAACAGTTATGATTACATTATATATATATATGCTAAATGAAGAAAATATTTCAATTTTCTAGAACAATTAATTTTTTTTAAAAGGGAATGAAATACGTACGTCCCAATATAGAGTGCATCACCAAGGAATATAACACTAAAAGATGCAGCAATAGCTATTGACAAAGGCTTAAAGAGAGAGATATATAGAGGGCCTTTAATACGAAGACCCCAAGTGTGAACAAGAACACCCAGTCCTGAACAAAAGAATCCCTGCATCAATGTGGAAAATTTTACTTAGAAATTGTTGCTAGTGTTTCTATATTTGTGAACAATCATTTAGTCCAAAAATTGTAGATTGTCAAGTAATTTAAAAAAAAAAACCAAAAAGAAGAAAAAAAAAGTATTATTAATAGTCATTTAACAATTATTTTAAATAACTCGGCTTGTCTAAAACTATAAAAAAAAAATTAAAAATATTTTGTTTACAAAAGCAAAAAATTAAAAATATTTTTGAAATTGAAAATTTTATATTATATTAAGTTCTTTTGATTCTATCGATTTAGTTTCATGAATTATTTAAAAGGAACTAATATGGTTGAGGAGTTTTAAAAATTTCAAAAAAATCAAATAATTTTATAATTTAATTGTCATGTATAATAAAAATCAAACATCTCTAATGATTTAACGTAAAAACTCTTTACGCAAGATATATATAAATTAAATTGATAATTTTATAATAATTTGATAGATTTCATAAAGTAAATAACTCTTTATGTAAGCTTCTTCTTTACCGAGTACAAAATGGAGATGAATGTAATATTAGGATTTATCTTCCAAGCACTCAAGTTTGATTCTAATAGTAAACATATCGGTACAGACAATAGTGCTCCACATAGGTTGTATAAAAAGACCACAATAACCTCTGCTGGATATTCTTTTATAACACTTGTCTGTTTGCAAGCAACAAAATTTTATGTTAGTAGTAAATATAATTGGAATTTCACAATGTGTCTCAAATCGTTACATAGAGTTTTTCAATGAGTTTAATATACCTGAATAATGTACCAGATTGGAACAAAAATATAATGAATGACAAGTAGAGATCCACCAAGAACCCAATTTGATTGTGATGTTGAGTCCATTGAAGAATTAACAATAGGGGGTGATTGTGTTGATGATGAGGGTATGATTGTTGGACCCTTATATAGAACAACTATGAGTGCACCTAATATTGATACCGTAGATCCCAATATTTTTGCTTTACTACTTTTGCATTTTAAATTTATAATCTCCATCCTTCATTCAATGACCAATAATGTTAAACAATAAGAAAACACAACAGCCAATATAGTGAAACACACAAATGAAAATGTTTGTTACATATCTTTAGAGTTAGAATCTCTCTGGTATTTGAGGATCTATGAAACAGAAAGAGAGAAAAGAAAAGACGCATTTAATATTTTAATCATTAAATTATTTATTTTTATTTATCTCATAAATAAATTTTCAAGTACTTAGCAAATTCAAACTTATATATCCTAGAATTAAATGAAAAATATATAAGAAATATTATAGACTTGAATTATTTAAAAGTAGTTAGTTTTAATTAATAATATTGACAAGAATTTCAGATTTTTTTTTAATAAAATAGAGGCCGTTATGTCTAATTATAAACAAATACAACTACTAAAAAACAATACAGGCAGCATTCAACCATAAAAATTAGGTTTAAATACAGTTCTGATCTCTCTATTTTTACTAATTCACGAAATTGATTTTTCTATTTTAAAAGTCAATAATTTTGGTCTCTCTTAGATTTTTGAACTAAAAAATAACGATTTAATGTATTTTAAATAACATGAGATACAATTTCATTATATAATCATCTAGATGTATTAATTATTCATATGTTATTAATTAAATTACAAATATGAAAATTTTCTAAAGTTGAAAGTTAAGTTTTACGGTGTTTTATTCAAATTTTATAGATGTTAATCATTCTACATCATCGTATGACACGTTATTTAAAAACATGTCACGTTGCTATTTTTTAGTTAAAAAATCATAAGGAGGATTAAAATTATCGACTTTTTAAATAGGGAGATCAATTTCGTGATTTAGTAAAAATAAATTGACTAAAACTGCAATTCAAATATTAACACAATTTGAAAGAGGGGCGAAATAAAAATGATTATCCATAAGAAACTTCAATTGTGTAACTTGCAAATCAGTCAACCACTTGATTTGCCTATTTATATATGTGAGACTCATTAGTGGTCTAATCTCATATCTTAAAACTAATCAGGATCGACTCAACACATGTGAAAGTCAAAAGTGAATTTTAATATGAGATTTAAAATAATTTATTTAGATATTAATATGACATCACTTAATTAATATAATTGATGTTATGTAATATTTTTTTTTTTAATTGATTTTACATAATTGAGAAGCAAGCAATTAAAACTTATCCCTATGTATTCAAGCATTAATAAAATTTAATAGTTTTGAAGATAAGAATAAGAGAGATATGAACCTGAAAAAGATAGCTAGGATGAATGTAAAAGCAGGTATAAGGTTTCCAATAGAAGAAGAAAGAGTTGGTGAAGTGTATTCAAGTCCTTTATATCCACAAAGCTGAGCTGCAACTCTGCCTCACTCATCATAAACATCTTATCAATTGGTCAAAAAAACTCTAAATCTTAATATAAATAAAATTAACTTTACTTTTGTATATTTTGCTTTGTTTGTATTACCCAATAACTCCAAGGAGAAAAATTCTGAAGATTAGAGACACATTGAAAGGAGGAAGCTCTCTTGACCTTCATAAATATAAACATCTAACTTATGAATAAAAAATGAAAATTGATTTAGATTTTTTTAGTTACACTCCTAAAATATCCTTCAACACCCAAATAACTTACCTAAACTGGATATACTAAAAAAAAAAATTGAGTGTGGATTAATATTTTAGAGATTTAACTAGAAAAATAATTGATTTATAGAGAAGAACAATGAATTATAAATTATAAACTTAAATATATGATCGATCCATACAATAATCCGTTTTTTATTTTGTTTTAGTCACTGTAAATTTTTTATTTAATTTTGGTCTTTGTAAATATTTTTTTTAATATTTGTAAAATTGATTTTTATTAAAATGAGTTCATGCAATATATATAATATTTGATTTTAATCCTACTCAATTATTAAAGATATAAAAAATTGCATTAACCAATTTCAATAAAATAAAAACTAATTCTGAAGGGTCTAAAACAAATTTAGTTATGGACTAATCATATAAAAATCACACAAAAATAGTTACAAGAATTGAAAACAAAAAAACGCAATGATGAATCATATATTTAAGTATAAATGAATATGTACCATTTGACAAAGAAGGGCATTGGCAAAAGGAGAATAAGAGTGGAGACAACAAATGAATAAGCAATAAAGACAAAGTAACTCAATCCCTTTTGAGTTGCTGCTTTGAATAGAACATTGACACCAACGTTTGTGCACTCTATTCCAACCATTGCAATTAATGGAATCACATCCTTGTAACAATGCCTCTCTCCCATCTCTCTCTAATTTAATTATGTGACTAGATCCAGAACTTATGGTTCAAACTTCTAAGATTTATTAATTTTATAGAAATATATAAATTATGTAAGGGTTCTCACATTATAAGTGGAATTTAAATTCATATTCTTTGGCGCATGAGTCACATGTTTGCTAAACTAATGCATCAACTTATGTAAATGTTACTATTATATAATGTCTTTCAGTTTATAATCATTTGATTTGGGAATCTTTTTTTGATTTGTAAATCTCAGAAATTGTTTTCTAAAATAACTTTAATTTTTTTATAATGATCGGTCTTGTTTGATTCTATCCGTAAGGCATAATTCAATTGAAAAAATGTTGACATTGTTAAGTTGACTGTGTTTTATATTTATTTATATTAAAATTGTTAATTTTTCAAAAAATTCCAATTCACAAATGTAGATCTTATTTGACTATGTTTCATGTTTAAACTCGAAATTTTGCAATTTCGTGTGAATTTTCTTAACATTTTATCTACCCACAAAAAAGAAATCTTGTTTGACTCTATATAATTTAAGTTGGTTTTATAGCACGCACTCTTTTACATGAGTTTTAATATTATCTCTAAACTATTTACAACAAAAAAAATTCTAAACTAAAAAATTTGTTTTGACATTGTTTACGTTAATTTTTTTTATATGGTAAAAAGATAATTGATTATACGGTAAAAAGATAATTGACAAGAGTATAGGGAATAATCTAACTCAAAACAAAGAATAAATCATAAATTACATTTATCTATAAAACAACATCGCTTCCATTTACAATAAAGAAATATTAAAAAAACTTCATTTCCTTCGCTTCCAAACCACCACCACCTTTAATAAGCATATTTTATCCCAACTTATCCAAGTAATTTTATCAATGAATGTACCTCCATGCCCCAAAAGTCTTAGTTGAATTCTTTTAAGCTCCAAAATAATCTTTTTTGGGATTTTTAATTAAGAACGAAAAATAATAAAGAGTCAACAAGGATAAGACAGTGAATTGATAAACACAATTTTACCTCCAATTGAAAAACGATGTCCCTTCCAACAATATAATTGTCACTTCATAGATGCAATCATAAGATATTAAGATTCACACCTTTTAGGATTTGAACCAACCCAAATATTTAGAAATTTGAAAGGAACGATACATGTGACATTAGAGAGAAAAGAGGATCCAATAGACAAAAAATTAGACTATGAAGCTGGAAAATTTAGAGCATAAAAAACTAAATAGGAATATTGAACAAGATATTTTGGTTAGAAATAATGAAAATAAATATGTCCATAATGACAAAACTGAATATTTTGATAACATAGGTCTTGATGAAAATGAACTCATGATAAACAACCTAGTTAGTCTTTTTCATGAGACATTTATCATCTAAGAACATGGACTAATCTTAGAAGTGATTTACAAGATGAATTAATAAAAAAAAGTCCTAAAAGAGATATGTCTTTATCAATGGTTTTAATGATACTTTGATGGGTATTTCACATCATCATATTTTATTATTGTGTAATGGAGAAAAATAAGATAGAAGTTATCTTGTTTATTCAAAAGAATTTGATGTCTTTTTTATTTTAAGTTTTTTATTTAGTACAATATATACAAAAAAAAAAACTAAATAAAATTGAAATTACAAGATATTTGAATTTGAATAATTTCTTTTGTTAGATTTCTCACTAAATAAAATTGAAATAGCAAGATGTTTTTCTAAATTAAAATTGTTAAAATATTGTTTGTGATTTCCTATGTCATAAAATAGATTAAATATATAGTATCGTTTTGGTTTTTATTAAAAATATTATTTTAAAGTTTGCAACAAAATATATAAAAAGAATGATATGCAAACACTTGTGAGGGTCCCAATTTTGATTCACCAGGGCACTCAAAATTTTGAGACGGGCAATAACCCCTACCTTTCCCATGAATAAATATTTAAAGTCTGATTCGAGTGGTCTAATAAGGGTAGTCTGATAGAACATAGTTTAATAAATTTTTGGATAGATTCCGATATCATTTAAGAATTTTAAATGAATCTAACTCAACATTTATAAAAATAACTTATTAAGTGAGAAATGTCTTCTATTTATAAAATTATTATAACGTGAGACTTTTAACAGGATGTGACGTTATATATACGATATGATTCATTAAAAAGTGTTCAATTTTACAATTGGAGATGCCTTTATTTAGTACAATATATGCACACAAAAAACTAAATAAAATTGAAATTACAAGATATTTTAATTAGAATAATTTCTTTTGTTAGATTTCTTTCTAAATAAAATTGAAATAGCAAGATGTTTTTTTAAATTAAAATTGTTAAAAAAAAATTGTGATTTCCTATGTCACAAAATAGATTAAATATATAGTATCGTTTTGATTTTTATTAAAAATATTATTTTAAAGAACCTTTATTATGACAGAATTGTAAATGATTTTACAACAAAATATATAAAAAGAAAGTTTAATTACAGTTTTGGTTCCTCTACTATTACCAATTCACAGAATTGGTTCCCTCATTTTAAAAGTCGACAGTTTTGTTCCCTCAAATTTTTGAACTAAAAAATGACGATTAGACATATTTTTAGTGACATGACATACAATTTTATGATATACAACCATCTAGATACATTAATTATTCATATGTCATTAGTTAAATTAAAAATATGAAAAAAAATTCAAAGTTAAAAACTAAGTTTTTACGGCATTTTATTCCAATTTCATGAGTGTTAATCATTCTACATCTTTTATATCATATGTCACATTATTTAAAGCATCTCACGTCATCATTTTTTAATTAAAAAATCAGATGGAGAGACCAAAATTGTCGACTTTTTAAATAAGAAGACTAATTTCATAAATCAATAAAAATAAGGAGACTAAAACTGCAATTAAGTCTAAAAAGAATTATATGCAAACTCTTGTGAGGGCCCCAATTTTGATTCACCAGGTACCCAAATTTTTTAGACCGGCAATAACTCCTACCATGCCCATGAATCAGATAAGGGTAGTCTAATAGAACATAGTTCAACAGATTTTTCGATAGATTTTGGTACCATTTAAGAATTTTAAATGAATCTAACTCAACATTTATAAAAATAATTTATAAAGTGAGAGATATCTTTTATTTATAAATCATTTTTATACTATATCTTTTTCAACGTGAGACTTTTAACACGATGTAACGTTATATATACGGTATGATTAATTAAAAAGTGTTCAATTTTACAATTGGAGATGCCTTTGTTATTCAAATATGGGCTTAATATTTAGTTGTTTTTTGTGTGTTGAACACTATCAACATAAAGTGTCATTGATGCACAAAATGTTGAAAGCCTAACAAAGAAAGGAGATTTAAGTGTCATCTTCATCTAAAACTATATAGTATCATATCTACATCTTCATCAATCATCATGAGTGATTCCTCCTCTAATATCTATCACATTGGATTGGATTACTGCAACAAAGGAGTCTTACTATTGGATAGAGCTGAAACTCTACAAATCTCAAACTCTTTATCCGATTCTTCTTTGGCTTTCCCCCATATAACACCATAAAACCCAACCGAAAGTATTACTGCTCCAACTACACTGCAATATTTCACAAATAATCAAATTTAAATGCTAAAAGTTTATACACATAATAAAATGAGTTAAACTTTTATACAATTATAAAAAGATTTACACGGTCAATAAATCACAATTAATTATAATTATAATTTTATAAATAGTAATTATTAAAATCAAATATTTTCAATAATACGATAGTTTCGATTAATTGTAAAAAAAAAAGTAAGAGAATGAAATACATACGTCCCAAAATAGAGTGCATCACCAAGGAATATAGCACTAAAAGATGCAGCAATAGCAATTGAAAAAGGTTTGAAGAGTGATATATATACAGGGCCTTTAACATGGAGACCCCAAGTGTGAACAAGACAACTTAGTCCTGTGCAAAACAATCCCTGCACCATTTTGTCCAAAAATTGTAGATGTCAAGTAATTTGGCTTGTCTAAAACTATCAAAAATTAAAGATTAAAAAAATTACAAACACAAAAAATTAAAAATAGTTTTATATTCTTTTTTTGTAACAAAAAATATTTTTCCGTATAAAAAATTGAAATTGAAAATTTTAGACTATATTAGTTCTTTTGAACCGATTAATTTAGTTTTAGTAATTATTCAAAATGGACAAATATGATCTGAGGAAATTTTTAAAATTCAGAAAATTCAAATTTTATAAAATTTTAAAAATTTTGAAACTTTATTAAATTTCATAAAGTAAATAATAACTCTTTATGTAAAATTATTTACCGAGTATAAAATGGAGATCAATGTAATATCAGGATTTATCTTCCAAGCACTCAAGTTTGATTCTAGTAATAAACACATTGGTACAGACACTAGTGCTCCGGATACGTTGTATAAAAAGACCACAATAACCTCTGCTGGATATTCTCTTATAACATTCGTCTGTTTGAAATCAACAAAATTTCATGTTAGTGGTATATTTGGAAATTCACAATGTTGCCTTAAATTATTATTTAAATTACATTGGAAGGTACGCTGCAAAATTTATATTCTAGATAAATGCAACCGATGTGGCTTAAATTGTAAATGTTGCGTTGTTGTGAAGATTTCACAATTTCTAATATTACCACTGCAATTGCGGTTGTAGAGTGTAATTTAAAACAATGTCTAAGAGTTTTTTCGATTACTTCAATATACCTGAATAATGTACCAGATTGGAACAAAAATATATTGAATGACAAGTAGACATCCACCAAGAACCCAATTTGATTGTGATGTTGAGGCAATTGAAGAATTAACAATAGGGGGTGGTTGTGTTGATGATGAGGGTATGATTGTTGGACCCTTATAAAGAACAACTATGAGTGCACCTAATATTGATACTGTAGATCCCAATATTTTTGCTTTACTACTTTTGCATCTTAAATTTATAGTCTCCATCCTTCATTCAATGACCAATAATGTTAAAAAATTAATGAAAACACAACAAGTAACTATAGTGAACCACAAAAAATGAAAATGTGTAATGTTTTATGAATTTATTTATTATTGAAAACATGCATTGTGTGTGGGGTCATCATTTGCTGGTGGAGGTATAAATATAATTAATTTAATTAGACTTACTCCCTTATCAAGATATATATATATTTATAAGGTAGTCCTTAGAGAATAAATTGGAAACGTCATCTTTGTTGGTGGGATCTAAACTGACATCTAGAGCTTGTCAACTTAAATACGAGGATTTGAAAATGATTTATTCTGCATCATCGTCCAAATTATTAGGCCTTTAATGTATAATAATATAAGGTGCGGTGATTGCAAGATAGGTCAATTATTCTACTTTAAAAAAGATATGCCAATTATTATGCCTTTAATATTGTTGTATAAATTTGTTTTACTCATTTTAGGAAATCTACAAAGTATCCTTTGTCGGATGAATTTGATATAATTCATTAACAATTTTTATTATGTAGTTGATTGAAGGAATTGATTTATAGTTGGATGGATTATATGGATCATGAATAAATGGATGTAATTACAACTCTCAATTAAAAAAGATCTTTTTCATAAAATTTATTAGATACACAAGGTAAATTTTCATAAGTAGATTTGAATGTGGATCCAAACATGCTAATAAATATAAGAGTAAGAGAGATAGGCACCTGAAAAAGATAGCTAGGATGAATGTAAAAGCAGGTATAAGGTTTCCAAGAGAAGAAGAAAGAGTAGGTGAAGTGTATTCAAGTCCTTTATATCCACAAAGCTGAGCTGCAACTCTGCCTCACTCATCATAAACATCTTATCAATTGGTCAAAAACGAAAAATCTTAATATAAATAAAATTAACTTTACTTTTATATATTTTGCTTTGTTTGTATTACCCAATAACTCCAAGGAGAAAAATTCTGAAGATTAGAGACACATTCAAAGGAGGAAGCTCTCTTGACCTTCATAAATATAAACATCATATCTAACTTATGAATAAAAAATGAAAAATTGATTATAATATGAATTGATGAATAAGTAAAAAGATGTCACCATTTGAAGAAGAAGGGTAGAGGCAAAAGAAGAACAAGAGTGGAGACAACAAATGAATAAGCTACGAAGACATAGTAACTCAACCCTTTTTGTGTAGCTAATTTGAATAGAACACTGACACCAACGTTTGTGCACTCTATTGCAACCATTGCAGTGAATGGAACCACGTCCTTGTAACAATACCTCCCTGCCATCTCTCTCTCTCTCTCTCTCTCTCTTTCAATTTCTCTTTATTTCAGTATAGTATCATCCTTACAACTAGACCAACATATTTAAAAGCTACTATTTTTTGAATGTGTAGTTTAGTAGTATAGAATATGACATGAGAGGTTGAAAGAGTACTAAGAAGAAAGTTTAGAATTCGAACCATATTGCGAATTAACAAAATCATTTCTTCTAACAAATTAACCACTAACATCCACCTATAAGATATAATATTTAAATGCTACTACTTGTCTTTTAGTTAAACATTTGATTTGGAAATCTCAACAATTATTTTATAAAATAAGGATCTTTGTCTTATCTCTTCGACATTTTTATAATGACCGAATATGCATATGCTTGTGGATTCTTTGATTAATAATTAGGATCGGGAGAGTTAAAGTTTCTTGTTCTGTTTTGGTATATACTTTAAGCTTTTTTTTTATGGCAAGCAATATCTTACGTGTTTAAATATTAATTCTATACTAGAGACTTTGTTTGCATATGGTTTTTTTCATTGAAATTTATAAATGATTCGTTTTCCAAATTGATTGGGTAAGGGACAACAGAAAGTTGGACCGTTGAGTTTATGATAGATGTGGCACGAGTTCAAAGATAGAAGAAAAAATGAGAATTCACAAAAAGTTAGGTACCGGTAAACTAATCTAAAATTTAAATTATTTAAAAAATATTAAATATGAAAAGGGACGTTTTAAACAACTAATTGTGTTTATTTATTTTTTTCAAATAAAGATCTTCATTTTCTTTCTTTCAAGAAAAAGAGAAATAAACACGATTTCAATTTTTCAATTCATTTAATTAGGTTTTTACCGTCTTTAAATTATAATTCAGTTTACAAATGTCAATATTGTTAAATTAGACGTTTTGTTCCAGATTCGAACTTGAAATCTTGTAAGTGTGGAAGTTAATTACGGTGGTATTTATAATCTTTTTAAGACAAAAAAAAAAAATTGAAGTTTTTACAATTACTATAAAAATAGGAAGTACTAACCAATAATTGCTTTCAATTTTTTTATTAATATGCGGTTTATGATAAGTAGCCTCGTGAGTGTGTTGGCATCGAGTCCCTACCCCGAAAAAGTAAATCATTGCAGCAACAAATGGAGGGATTGAACTGAGTCAAGAAAGCAAGGATGGCGAAAGATTCAACGGCACAAAAGAATAGAGCAATAAAAACGAGCAAGTTTGAAGGTTTTGGTTGTCGATTGAACTTTGCATCGAGGAGCCAATTGAATGTCTAAGCATTCATAGACTGGTGTTTTCCCATTAATGATCTCGCTCCACAGTCCTAATGAACACAACATCGGTGTTTTTGCCTCATGCTTTCCAACCGTGGTGGGTGCTTCTATACGACAGCACAGACACAAAATATGTCAGAGGTAGATTTCATGCGAAATGTACATCGTATATGAGATGCAGCATATAACACCTATGAAAGTGGTCCATAATCCATATTAGAAATACTAATGGTCTAGAACAAATACAAAATTCTTGAGCAGGCATCACACAAATAAAATTACCTATTATATTTTTGTTGCTTGCTCAATATTTAAGGTTGAACACCTTCATTTTATTTGTCATGTGAGAAAAAATATCACTCATGAGCCCCGCGGAAGAAATGAGAAGATGGAGAAAAAAAAAAGTACCGATCTCAATAATAATAAAAATAAGGTAAAAGAAAGAGATCTAAAATATCGAAGCTCGAGACTCGAGAGTTAACAGCCCTCACTTATGAAATGAAAATTCAATAATCCTATGTTTTATTGCAAATAAAAGGCACATTGTTCGGGATTTAAAGATATTAAATCATTATACAACAAAAAATCTCAACATAATGACATATTACATATTCTTTTCAATTTTCAATTGAAAAAGACTTAAAAAATCATCTAACACGTAGTCAACTTGTAATTCTACCAGAAATAACACAGAAAACAGACTGCAGGGTACCTTAGCTATACTTCGACAACTTGGGCAAGTATAAGATATTTGTTGAAATAAAAGAATAACAGTGTCATCACAATTCAAAATTGTATAGAATAGGTTACATCTGATTCTGAACACGATAGTACCTGAATTTCAAAATCCTTACACAAATTTTCCTCATCCTTTTAGGAAGTATAGTAGATTACCCCAGACCGCTGACTGTTATGAGTATGACTAATCAATTTTAACTGATGAGTAAATGAGCCTTGTGAACCAAAAGCATGCGTAAAATCCAATGGTACCAGTTACAACAAAAAAGGCGTAAGAGGCTATAAACATGTAACCGAAGTATAATATCGCAGATACCAACTTCGTGATTTCAAGCTTGGTGAAGAAGTAGAATGTTGCATAAAGAAAGAGGTATAGTGCAGAAGATCCAGATGTGAGGTAAGAGCGCCACCACCACAAGTAATCCTCACTGCACAGCTGGAAGTAGCAAAGCACAACGGTAATTTCAGCGCAAGTGATAATGAGAATGACGAAGACCAAAAAGAGGAAGCCGAAGATGTAGTAAAACTGATTCAGCCAGATTGAGGTGAGGATGAAGAAAAGCTCAATGAAAACAGCTCCAAATGGGAGTATTCCTCCTATCAGAACTGAGAAGGCTGGGTTCATGTACCACGCCTGTTCAGGGATCTGCCTTGGGATTTTGTTTGTCTTCACAGGATTTTCGATTGCAGGTTTCCTGAATCCAACATAGCCACCAACAAAAACAAGAGGAACTGAGATTCCAAACCATAAAAAGATCAGAGCAAACATTGTTCCAAACGGCACAGCACCAGATGATTTTTGTCCCCATATGAGACCATTCAATACAAAGAAAATGGCAGAGACACTTGCAGGGAACAAGACTGCAGTCCTGAGGGAAATTTTCTTCCACTCCGATCCTTTGAACATTTTGTATAATCGGGCTGATGCATAACCAGCAAAAAGCCCCATGAAAACCCATAGCAAGAGCATGGCTGTCATTAGCCCACCTCTGTTGGAAGGAGAAAGGAATCCAAGGACAGCAAAGAGCATTGTTACTAGTATCATCCCAAAAAACTGAACACCAGTTCCAACATAAACACACAGCAGATCTGAGTTGTTTGGCGGCCTGAAAACATCACCATGGACAAGCTTCCAACCAGTCTCTTCTTGTGCTTCTTCTTGGGTCTCAAGCTCATTGTACTTTGAAATATCACGATAAAGTGTACGCAGCATTATCATTGCCACCATGCCCGAGAGAAAGAGAACAATCATCAATGAGTTCACAATTGAGAACCAGTGAATTTGGTCATCATTCATCAGCAAATACGCATCCCATCTTGAAGCCCACTTCACATCACTCTCCTGAATGTAGGCGAAGGTAAATGGTTATACAAAATAAACTCCTTTCACCAAAATAATAGTAAGAACGGGAGGAGGAAGAGGAAAAAAAAACAGGACTCTACTTGGATGCAAGGGAGAAAACAGAAATTCATTTATAGGAAGACAAAAATAAATTAAAGAAGATTTATACAGGCGGAATTTCATCTGTTGAGTGATGAAGTAATTTCTCCGCACAAACCTTATATTTAACTACTTGGCTAATGGAAGCCAATAGGCACTCAAAAGTAGCAAGAATAAAAGCACCATTTTATTAAGATAATCTAACCTGGAATTCAACATCATATGTGAAGATGATTTCCTTGCCCTCTTCAACTTCTTGAGGAGTATTGGAGTTGACAACTGTGTGTTTGGCATGAGGGTCACAGGTTGTTAAACGAGTCTTTTCCTCCCATTTCCCTTCATATTCGTGTTTAGCACTGTAAATTAACATTCAGATTTCAAAAATCATCAAGTCACGCATACCACAACCAGTATGACAGAATGAAATCATAGAACAAAACGAGCACACTTACAGACCTGAATGGCTTAACCTCAAAGCCCACAATTCTAGCAGATTCAGTGAGCGAATCTCTGTGATATTTGACAGTAAATGCCAAATGGTTGTGTATAAAATGTTTCTCCTCCTTGCTCTGTACAGTTCAACATAGTGACAGTAAACTTAAGAAAATATATGGCATTCACAACAATAGACATTGATTTATAGAATGATGAGCATACCCCACTATATTGCCCTTTAAGTCCAACATGGAAACCAAGCTGATAAACAGTGGAGTCCTGATCCATGCGTTTTATGGGAACAACCAGAGGAAGGTTATCTAGAATCCTGCACATAGAAGGTAGAGCCACTGTAAGATACCCAATATCAAGATTGTGGCAGAAAACAGACACGAAGATATAGGACAATAACTGGCAAGCCATACATGTTCACCCGATACTCATCATCAATCTTCTCTTTGAACGCTTTTGCAGTTTTGGCATCAAGTTTAAGCTTACACACAATATTGCACATTTGTGGTTCACGCATTTTAAACTGCAAATATGTCGCAAAGTAAATCAGTTGATAACCACAGCACAATTATCCAGCCAAGTGTTAACATGTCATGTAAAACTTACCACATAACGAGAATTTTCAATGCGATCACCACGAAGCACTTCTCCAAGATTTTCAGCACTATCCAATATTTTTTCCGGGGTACAATAAGGAAGTGAATAATATGTGTATGGAAGCTGGGTCTTTGTTGAAGTTAATTTGTTTACTTTCACTTGCAATATATCTCCCTGCACCATATAATATTATAATAGACAGTCTAGAAGTAGATCTATGTAAAAATTCTGAATATTCATTACTAATTAAAATTTGAATACAGGAAAATCAGGAATTTAAGGGTAGGAAATGAAGCTAAATAGATAAATGAAGGGCCAAAAACTTTATTGGATACTACACGCAAGTACGCAGTGCATCATGCATTGGTAGGTGGTTTAACATCACCTCAGATAATACAGGGTAGTAGAGACCATGTAAGGAAGTATGATAATCAAATGTAGAATACAAATAGAAAATAAATATAACAGAAAAACAACGAATTGAATGAACAAAGTACATTCTAGTGTGCTTATCTTCACAATGAAGACTTTGAGAAACTATTTTACCTTGTGTCAAACGTTATTTTAGTGAAAATACAAGTCTTTGGTTACTGTCCAGCAAATTTGAATTTGCCTTCAAACAATCAAACCCTCGTTTTAACTTGAAATGATAAAAGTAGTTTATGCTTTGGGTTGAAAAATATATACCAAGTTTTATTAGCTTTCGGAGTAAAAATATACAAACATAAATCACTTCACTTTAAACTCAATCATAACCAAATCAATTTTGCAATGTCAATTCCATTCAAATCTAACTTTACCAAAATGCTCCCCCAAATACACACATAGTCTTTAGGCAAAGGAAAATCTAGAATCTTGTCTGTCAAGGAACAATGAGGTTGCATCCGGATTTCCATAATTCAGCTGCCTTAAATCTTTTACAAGATGCAAAAGCCACAAATCATGGCTAAAAATGGCAGAATTCTTCGTATTTTGATGACACAGCAAACAGAACAAACATAATTTGATTCTACTCTTATTGAAAGACACAAAACAAATTCCATAGAATAATCAATTTTCTCTTCCTGTAAACTTATAATTTCATACATCAAAACTCAAATGACTTCTCTAATTAGAATATCACAAGTGTCATCAAACCTCTGCGATGACACGACAAATTAAATTACACACATTGATTCATATTCCTAATGTACAAATCTCCTACAAGTACATTTCCAACACCCTCACACCACATGCATCCGTAGCCAAAATCTAAACATTTCTAATCACAAGAGCTTAAATCTAAACATTTCAAACCACAAAATCAGACAAGAAACCGTCACATCACTACAATAACTAAACCGAATCAAATCATCAAAAACCGTCACACTCGCACCATCAAAGTAACTAAATTCCTTCACTAACACCAGATCGAAGTCAAATTAACAAAAATAATAATGACAACGACACTAGCGCACAGAACAAAAAATCACCATATCGCACACAGATAAATACTATAGTGCAATGTTTTCCAAATCATCACCAATAAAATGCATACAATGAAATCAAATCCTAATTTCAATCACTTCTAAACTACGCATCCATCACAGATCTCAGATTTGAACAAACAGATCGAGCATTTCTTAAACACGAATGACGTAATAAACGACAAATTCAAAAACGGAAAACCTAAAAATGTGCGAATGAAAGCGAAAGCGAAATCGAAATGGAACCTTTTGGAAATCCTGTGGTGCAACACCCGGGAGGTAGAAGCAGAGATTACCGTTGATGAAACAAAGAAGAAGGATTAAAGAGAACGCAATGGATCTCGAAAACGCCATGGCGTTTGAGATCGAAAATATGGAAAATAGATAGATAGATCTGTGTGTTGTGTGAGCGAACTCTTTTCTATATGTTCGTTTGTTTGTGTGAGTGATATAATAAGAGAGTGAAAAACAAGGATTAAAATTCTCTCAGGTTAGCTATGTGATTCTGCCACGTTGCTCATTTCTTATCGAAGGGAGGGTACGATCGGAATTTTGAGTTATAGAATTGTTTTACATGATTTGGTACACAGAGGGAAGGGGAATTTGGAAGTAACTTGGAAAATGGTTCTTGATTTGTACGTAAGGTTTTAAATCAGATCTGTTTAGACGGATCAAGATTAATTTTCAATAAATAAATACTGCATCATGTTTAACCGTAGAAATAAGTTTTTTTTTAATGGATGGATTTATTAGAAACTAATATAAAAAAATAGAGGACTTGTGGTGAGATTTTGAAATCTCTGAAGTGGGATCGTCACTTCTTACTTCTTAGGAAAAAGAAGTTTCATATGAAAAATAATATAATATTTTATAATTTTATTTTTTCTCATATTCCCTTTTATCCTAGAATGAATGTGGATTTCATTTGAGCAAATTTATATTGATGACAGATTCTTTTGTATAAAATTTATTTTAATATTAGTGTTTATTTATGTAATAGTCAAATTTGACATTAATGGCAAAAATGTGATAATAAATGAATAGTTGAACAATAAATATTACACTTTAACTTGAACAACTTATTAAGACTCTAACTCAAATGTGATAATAATATTTACCGGTACAGCAAATAATAAAGAAAATCCACTTACATCCATCGCATATTAAGTTACTTTTTAATCTAAGAAAT
>JBBPBP010000001.1:64218557-64228579 GCA_037974735.1 Cicer chorassanicum
AAAAAATATATATATATATATATATATTTAAATACTTTTTTATAATTACTAATTTAAAATACTTTTTATAGTTATAACAAACTTAAATAAATATAAAAATGTTAATAACTATACAAAAAGCAGATAAGGAAGATAAGTTTTATCCATACAAATATCCATATGTGCCGAAATTGTTATCAAGTAGATGGAAAATGAGAAGTGCACGAAAAAAACAAAGCAGTTGATCCAAGATTTTAAAAAACAAAACCACCGACAAAGTTCCAGCTCACTTACAATGTGGCACCTATTACCCGCTACGGTTAGTGCATCATTATTTATCCTCATCCACACTGTAGTTTTTTCTTTCTTTCTTTCTTTGTCATCTTCGTTGTGTTTTTTTACGTTTAAGTTTCAGACACAATAATTATTTCATCTGTTTTTTTCGATAATACATTTGAGAATAGTTTTATTCACCTCATATCTCTAAAAGTTTGTATATTTGTCCAGAGATGGACATGCAAACAACACAAAAATTGTTTTTTCTTGTGTATAGTGTAACGTCCTAATAGGAAGGTTTAGAAATATTAGAGGTTTAAAATAAAATAGTAAATTATAAATTTAGAATTAATTAGATAATTATCTTAAGATTAGTCTATTAAAACAAATTAAATAATATGATATATTTAGCTTTGTTTTTGGTTGTTTGTTTTATTTAACAAATGAATGAAATGTACATTTTTCTATGTTTTAATTTGTACATGAAAAAAATATAATTAGCACTATGAAGTTGAATTTCAAAATGTAAGTAACATTGTTTTGATTAAAACCAATTACCCGATTAATTAAGTGGTTAAAATTACAAGGATCAATTGCTCCAACCACATTTTATGAAAATAACTCTCGATTAGCACTTCAATTGGTAATTTACAACGAAAAATAAATAAATTACTCTATTGTACATGTAGAGCTGATAATACGTTAATTGTGGAAAAGTAGATTACATATATTAATTATCTTATAAGTATTTAAATGTAAATAGATACAAATAAAAAATATTGAATTAAAAATTCAAAAGAGAGAACTATATCAAAATAAAAAGTAAAAAAAGTATTATGCGGTTGCAATAGCGATTAACGGTCTTTAACATGTATGAAATTTTTTTTTTTTATTAAATAACGCTTCAAGAGATAAGTAATCACATTCTTTAATTATTTCATGATAAATTTATTTTGGGAATTTGAGATGGGAAAAGAGTTAAATATTTTAAATAGTATTTTTTTTATGAAAATATATTTGTCGAATACCTAACTCTATTGAAAATTAGATTTTATGAAATACAATTTTAGGTTATGAATTGATTTATTTACTATTTTGTTTGTTGAATTGTTTTATGATTGTTTGAATATGTTTTCTTTAAAACATTGTTTTATTATGTGTTTCTCAATGATTGTTGTTATTGTATATTTAAATAAAATATTATATTTTAAATATGATTTTATGAAGATAATCGTTAAAAAATAAATTATTTTTATTGTATGTGTTTGAGATGAGCTTATGGTTCATATGGATGGGTCTTGTACCCCACAAATATTTATCGTATGAGCTATATATTTCATATAGATGGATCTTATACATGAGATGAGTTTTAAAGTCGCATACATATGGGTCTTGTACCTCACATTAGATGAGTCAATGTTTCACATGATGAGATAATATTAACTTCGCAGAAGTATTACATCTTCATATAAAGATGGAACACCATTGAATTGATTGATTGATTTTCTTCATAATAAATGTGTGTATTTGATTATTATAGATGTGAATTATTGGTAATTTAAGTGGATGAGTTTATATTAATTATTGGAACCAATTGGTCACAATCGATTTTTTCAATTACCACGTCGGCTGAGAATAATACTTATTTTAAAACTGTGTGTATTATTCACTAAAATTTAGTATCTCATTAATGTGTAGTTTTTAGATACTGAGATCGTCAATAACATCGAGAACTGAGACGTCTTGTCTCCTTAAAAAAAAAATTCCTTAATTAGATTAGTAGATCAAGAATAAATAAATATAGTATTTACATTGTATTTTATTTCATAATTAATTATTAAATGTCCAATTTTAAAAAATTTATTTCTTTCGGACAAATCTCAATTATTAAACTCCCAGCATGACATGTAGAAAGTGCTTGGAAAAATTTCCTTCCAAAGAATATTTCATATTGGGGTCTTCAAACGTGATAAGTTGGTTAGTTTATTTTTTGGTCCGTATGTTCCATTTTTGTTTCAAGAAACCCAAGCCAACTATGCTTGGCCCATTAGATAACGTTTGGGCTTGGTTTATCTCACTGACTTTCGACCATTCTGCACCAAAATTAATGGTATTGTTACTAACACCTCACATTTGAACAACCACACCCTCAAATTTGTTTAAAAAATAAACCCTTTACTATTTTATTTTTTGCAATACCTTATTGAATAAAATTTTAATTGAAACTAGTAAAAGACCCCACATCTGCACAGGTTTCTCGGGTACATATTATTTGATAAGTCTGACATTGTTGAAAGATGTTATTGACTTAGTATGTACAGTTACAATTTAGTGTTATATATTAATAATGTTTATTTTGAAAGATGAAATCAAGATAACACTAATCAAATATCAAGATATATTAGTAAGATATGAATTCAAGATGTTAAAGCAATAATCAAATATCAATATTGTAAGAAATTAAGTTGGTAAGGTACATATATTGTTATACAAAGTTCACATTCAAGATATGTCAACAAAAGTTCAGAGAATCATAAGAGTTGTTTAAAATGCAGCATTAAACCTCACAAAAGGGTGGCAATGAAGAACAAATCTATCAACCTTTCAATTTAGGGACCTTCAAATAACTAGAGAAATTAACAAAATGAAACTTCACACTACTCCAAGCTTTATGATATTTTTTTAAAATGCACATTTGATCTCTATTTTATTCAAATTTAATTTTCAGTTCTTCTATTTTCAAAATTAAGTTTTTGGTTCATCCTTTTTAGATGTTATGCAAATTTTTTGTCTTTTTTTTATATGATTATTGTTGGGTGGACTTATTCTCCAAATAGAACTCACAAATAGTACTATTATTATTATTAAAAGAAAGAAAGAAAATAAAAAGAACAATTTTGGGCTATGCCCATGTGAAAAAGAAAAAAAAGGGATTTTGAAATCCATAAGTAAGAATAAGAAAAAGAAGAGTGTTGTGCAAAAAAAAAAAACAAGAAAGGGGAAGAAAGCTGTGATGACAGGAACAGAGAGGAGTAGAAGAAATGGATTTTCGATGGCAATAGATGTGTAGTAAACTTGTTTTGTTTGACCTACAATTTTAGTATGTTATTTCTACACTAAGTTTGTTTTTTTAATATATAATGTTAGTAATTTTACTTTCTGATTTACTTTGAAATACTCACTTTAGTGGAAGGTTGTTTGTTATTTGTTTGGTTTTCACCGTGATAGAAGGTTGTTTATTATTTGTTTGGTTTCCACCATTTGGTAATGGCTATTGTTGATTGATGTTCTCTAGTATTACTGGGAAGACTCTCGTGTATCCATTAATTTTTATAGTGGAAGGTTTTACTTGATTAAGTCATGTAGTTTTTATTATCTCAATTTGAAGAAAGTTTTCCACGTTTAAAATTGTGCTTTGTCTTATATTTAATTTTTTGTCAATTGTTGTTTTTTGTGGAATTGTATTTTTTTTGTTTGGTCATTTATCTGCACTGGTGGAGGAAAACATTTCGTATTATTGAGATAGTTACCTCTGGGTTTTTTCCAACAAAGTCTTATCTAGAGTTCGATTGGTTTGGTTTCTGCATTTAAATGGAGGAGGACAATAAAGGTCTAAATATGAGTAAATTCAACTCTTCTAATTACATATTTTGGAAGACTCACATAGAAGATGTGTTACACAACAAAAATTTATAGAATCCTATTAAAGGTGACACTGCTAAAACCAAAGATAAATCTGAAGCTGACTGAAAGAAGATGAGTAGAAATGCGGTGGCCTTGATTAGACAGTGGTTGGTTATTGGTGTATACCCACATGTTGAAAGTGAAATATATGCTAACAAGATGAGGGAGAAATTAAGAGAGTTGTATGTAGGAATGAATTTGCAAAACAAAGAATTCTTGATTTGGAATGATGCTCAAACTAGTCCCGCACTTCTAAAAGACTTATACAAGGGAACCCTATCTCCCTTTATCTTTGTGGTGGCTTTGGAGAGATTGAGCCACAAAATTAAATATTCGATTACAAAAGACCAATGTCAACCTCTTTAGTTTGGTTGTTAAGACTAGTATATAACAAATTCAGCTCATTAAATTCATTTTGGCAAACTTCTAACGCAGTTCTGATCAAAAGATCAACATGCAGAAATCCAAGACACATATATAAGAACATTGTAAAAGTGTTTTATACTGTCAATTAATTTCAGCTATCAAATCATTGAATTTTTTTTATCGTAATTAGATAAAAAATTACAACTATAAATAGTTGTGATATGCTGACAGAGTAAATTTTTTACACTATTGATGTATAATAATTAAACTATATATAAATAATCAAAATAATTTAAAATGAATCGTTAATCCTCTAAGAATAGACCGTTAAGAAAATACGTTGTTGCTAAAAATATATTCTAATTTAATTTGTAAACATAATTTTTAAAGTGAAATTTTAAAAATTTATATAACATTTGAGACACACACATTCAATGATTATTCTATTTATGAAACTTGGAAAAAATAGTAATTAAGTAATGATGGTATTTTTCTATTTACAAAAATGCAATGATGTTTTTTTTTTCCTTTACATCATGATATCATGGGTCATTATTCTCTATTGTAGAAAAAGAGAAAGAATTTTTTTAACTTAATAAATTATTATTATTATTATTTATAATTAGATGTATTTAATCAATAACAACATCTAACTGTACATTTGTACACATTCAATAAACTAACATCATCTAAACCACATAATTAAGTTCAAATTAACAGTACAAATATAAATGTTAACAAATTAAGTTTAAAAATATCAAAGTTGAAAACAAATTGGCACTTAGATAAATGAGGAACAAAAACCCCTTAATGTAAAACTATTAGATTGCAGAAAAAATGAAGAAATATCGCAAGAAGAAATATGATTAATTAAAATGTGTTAGTGGCACAAGTAGAAAGTTAACCTTAAAGAGCACAAAACACGGATAGAATCTACAGATGTAAACTGAAACAGCACATACAACCTAAAACGTGGAACATATTATAAAATCCGAAGGCATAGGTGGAGCAAGATCCAAAGGTTTGGGCATAAAGGGAGCCACATGGTCTCCTTAAATGGCCAATTTGCCAACCAAAAAATACATATCCACCAATCCACATACCCCAACCATTATCAAAATTTGGGACACTCAATCAAAGTCACCATTATTTATTTGTGATAGGCTTTTTTCCCACGCCTAATCTCACCCCATGATTTCTCCTAACCCACACATGTGCATATGATTAGACAAAAGGACGTGCTTGTGAACCACCTTTTTTCAAGTTTTTAACTTAATCAACAACACTTTTCAACTTCAAGTTGTCCCTCCAAGTGACTTATTTATAAAATATTTGTTTTGAAATGAAGTCTCTTTCTATTTTAATTATTTCATCTATTTTATAATAAGTGATTCGTTTGTAAAAATTTACATTTAAATAAATTATTTTTATAATTTTTAATTATTTTTTAATTGTATCATTTAATTAATATTATTTATATCATTTTCAATACAATATCTTTTATTATATATTTATGATATTATAATGCATCAAGATAATTTAGTAAAGATAATATTTTTCTTTTTTAATTTACATTTTTTATTATATGTTAAATAATTAAATGACTCGATTATTATAAAATAAATATTATTTTTTTTTTAATTTTATCATCAATCAATATTATTTATATTATCCTCAAATCAACATTTTTCACTTACATTTATGATTTATGATAATGATGGATAAATTATATATATCAATAAAGGTAACTTAATAATGTTTTGTTCTCTTATTTATTTATATGTTTTTTAATATGTATGACATTAATCACATAAATGACCCAATATGCGACTATATGACATAATAAGTATTAATTATTATGGTTTACATGTTATCAAAAAATTTAATTATTATGGTTTACAAAAGAGAAAGAAAAGTTATGCTTTTGGCTATGGGGAACCTTGTATATATAATATGGCATTAGACTTTTAGGAAGCCATAGTATCACCATATACCTAACTTATGATTTGATGATTTTGTGGTCCCATGTGGACGCCACTCGCATCACACATGTACCCCACCAAAGGGATTTTTCTTCTTCCTTTTTTTTTATTAAGAACGCGAAATTAAAAAAAAAATGTAATTTTATAATTTAAAAATTATTTATTACAAATATTTTTAAACACACAAATAATTTTATGTTTATTTACTATAATGAAAACAGTTTTTTAAATAAATCAGTTATAAAAAATAATTTTGATAATAAATTATTTAAAATAATTTTTCATTTGGAATTATTTGTAGTTGTTATTTTTCTTTCAAATTCTGTTTTTTATTTATAAATTATAATAAACGGATAAAAACTTTTAAAAGTTATTATTTTTAAAAACAAGCTACACAAATAATGTGTTTAATTTTGTATTAATTAAAGTAATACAAGTAATACTAATGATCATTTTACAATTGCCTTATAGATAATTTGAACTTGATGCCCTAATTCGCTACATTTAGTATGTATTCTATATTATTTTGTGGCATATACTCTATAAATTATTTTTCTCATAGTTTATCTCATTAAGATTTGAACAATGTTCATTAAAATTATAATGTTAAATTCTTATTACGGAATTAACACTCGATGATCTTAAGATCAAATTAGAATTGGATTCTTCTGACATGGGTTTTCATGGTACTTGTTAAAAGATAAAAAATAATATAAATTTTATGTTGGAAAACGTACTTTTAAAGTATTTCAATTCATAAGTTTCAAGAGAATATTTATAAGTTTTGTTCCTTAACAAGTTGGTTAGATCACATGTTAGAATTTGACTTAAAATTACACCAATGTTACTTTGGCAACAAAAAATTGTTTTAAAATGAAAGGTAATTTCAAATTTCAATGTAAATTTAATTTTTTTTCTTCCAAGTATCTCATTCTATTATTATATACACTATTTCTAAAACATTAATTTCAAGGTCGTCGTTGATATCTAGGTGTCTGGGTGAATTTTTTATATATATAAGAGAGACATATATAGTAAAATTATTTTTTTATGTGAGAATGGGAAGAAAACTTGTGGACCATTGGATCAACATAAACTATTAAGATTAAAAATTTCATTTAGAATAACAGATATATTTTATCTTAGTGTATCAATTTTCATTTTCATTTATTCATTCATCTTCTCCAATCCCCTAATGAATCTATTAACATATTAAGTTTGAAAATAAATCAACATCTTGATTAAGATATACACTTGAGATTAAAACCCCAAATTAAAAAAAAAAAAAAAAATATATATATATATATATATATACACGCGCGCCCGCCTCTTCATCTATTTCTTTTCCTCTCCAAAATTCCACAAAACTTCTTCAGGCATTGATCTATTTCGTTACTTACCTACTTACTTCAAACACAAACACATCTCTAGAAATATTGCTTCAATTTTTTAGTATATTGAAAATTAGTTCAAAGAAAGTAGCTTACGTTCTTAAAAATTTCGTAATTAATCGATTAATACAATCCAATATGTTGCTTAACCTAAATTTCTAACATTTACCTCTTATTCAAATTGGCTTAAAAAAAAATATTGTGAGCCAAATTGTCTTCTTTGCTTCAAATACACACAGAGAGAGAATTAGAGATAGAATCACAATACTCATCTATGCACATATGCCTTCGGCTTTCCAATTCAAGTCAAACGTCACTAGACTCATTATTAAATCTTAAACTTTAATTCCAATTCGAAGGCTAAAAACACCCAGGAAAAAAAAAAACTAAACTAAACCAAAATTTAGAAGAAAAAGTGTTGAAATCCTCAAAATTATCGTTCTCCAACAACAGTTAACTCAACGTTCGAAAAATGTGTTTTATCATTCTCGTGGAATGATTATGTTCAGCGACAACATGCTATTCTTTGAAAGAATTAATGGGAAATGAGCATTCATACACTAGGAATAGATCTACGTGTTCTTTAAAATAAATATTTTAATTTCAACCATCGATTTTAATTTAACAGTGATAATTGTTTATCTTATTCTCACATAAACAATATATTCTTATTAGATATAGTTCATATCAAATGCAAATAACCTTGAACATAAAAGATGAAGAGACAAATTAGTCATTAATTATTTTAATATTTTGAAAATAAAATATTATTAAAGAAAAGCTAAAAATTACGCAAGTATTTTTAAAATTCATTTCAATCCAAAATAACAATAAAGTTATAGCAAAATTGATTATTCGTGTATCTATCAAATCGAATATCTTAGTAGTGTCGCGTTGAATTTGTCTGCGAAAAAAGAGTCGCTACAAATTTTATTTTTTTTAAAAGGGAAAATTAGATAAAACCTATAATTAAATTCTTGAACCAAAAAAACGGATTCAAAATTAATCGTAGATTACGAATAGGGAAAGTAATATTACTCGTCCGTTTTAGTTACCCTATAATTAATTTTATACAAATTATTTATTTATTTAAATATTTATTTTATTGCCTAAAAAATAAATTATTTACATTAATAAAAAAAGGAAAAATGTTTTTTTATTAATTTGGTTTGATAAGGGAAAACGCTCCTACGTACTCCAAGTGCAATAGAGAAATCAAAACACACGTAGTTTTGAGTAAAAAATATTTATGTGTCGTCCGATTTTTATTATTACTCTATTTTAATTATTTTTTATTATAATTATTATTATATACGTATCTAAAAATAAAAATGTAATAATAATAATAATAATAAATAACGAAAAAAAGAGGTGAAATGTTTTTTCACGGATTGTATCTTTTTATTTTTGTTTTAAAGAAAAAATGATTTTTGTTAAAAAACAACGTAACTAAAATGTATTAATAACGAAAAAAGATCTGATATGTTTGTTCACGAATTATATCTTTTTATTTTTGTTTTAAAGTAAAGAAAAATTAATTTTTGTTAGAAAACAAAGTAACGCGGCGGTATGTGAACGAAACATATGGATGCGACAGTGAAGCAGTTTGTTAAAGCATTTGCTCATGCGTTGTTGGATCTGTCGCTACACAAAAGCCACTATGACTAGCGATGATGAATTTCATCTGGCGACAATTTATTCGTTGTGTATGATTTTTTTTTAGTTATTTGGTAAAGACGTGATATGTACTTTTGAATGACCATTTATTTTAAAATATTTTTTTATGTAGAACAATCAATTGGAAGGAGAAAATATGATTTTTTATTATTTATATTTTTTTTTAATAAAACAATCAATTAATGTAGGAAGTTGTTATAATAACGTGCCAAAATAAATAATGTGTCCCTACTATTTTGTTGATAAAATAACAACTTATTTTTTTAACAACTCCCTCTTATTTAACTTTTTTTTCTCTCCAATTTAATGTGTTTTATTTTATTTTATTAATAGTATTTTGATTTTTTTTTTATTTTTAATTTATTAAATAATCAATACCTCAATTGTTAATAAAATAATATTAAGTGTTAATTTAATTGCAAAATAGGATTGAGTTGTCAAAATAATGTAACATGTTATTTATTGTCGCACATCTACTCAAACACGTTAACTTTGATATTTTGTTTGATTTTATTATTAAAACTATATATTTTTTAAAATATTATTATTATTATTTTTTAATTACATTAACCATATTTAATTATTATTATTATTTAATTACATTAACAATATTTAGGAAAAAAAAAGTTCAATAAGAGGAAGTTGTTAAGAAAATTGGTCGTTATTT
>JBBPBP010000001.1:64237539-64290542 GCA_037974735.1 Cicer chorassanicum
TGTTTTTTTATAAACCATAATTATCTTCGTTTTTCCAATTTAGTTAAGACATGATTTGCTTTGATTTATAATATGATGTGATATTTGATTGTTGTATGAATATATTTGATCACATTTTTCATGAAGATGCTATTTTGAAGATATAATAATCATTCTCTTGAATGATTGATATATGATAGATTCATTTTGAGATTTTTTCATTATTTAATAGATATTTATGCATTTTGATGATGTGAATGACTTATTGCTTGTTCATTTATGCAATTTATGTTTCTAAATAAAACTCAAGTGCAATTATTAGTAGATTACCATTCATAAAACTTAATAATTTATTTAATAAAATTTGTTGTCATTAAAACATATACCAAACAAATTTTTACCTCATCAGAAGAGGTATAGGACAATTGTTAGCTAGTAGTATATTACGTTTGTCCCTATACGTAGTATCATTTTGTAGAAAAAATTGTGCTTTTATATAAGTTATCTTCAAATTACAATAAATATTAAATATTTTTTATTTAACTTTAGTTTTGGTTCTCCTAATCTCACATATTATTGAAAATGCTCTCCCATTTTCTCTCTCTTCTATTTTGACCCCTCCCTTAAATTTTTAGACGCAAAACAGGCAACGTTTACACGTTTTAATTGATGCAGCATATGATTCGATGAAGTTGAATCATTCATATAGATCAATTATTCAGCTATTATTAATTTTATTACAAAAGTGAATAATTTATGAAGTTGAAAATAAATTTTTAAAGAGTTTTCTTATAATATCATCACTACTTTTTAGTAAAAAATTCAGATTTCTTTTAGTAAATAAAATAATAAAATGATTAATTATTTTGATGAGTCTCCTATTATTGTGTATGACGTTAATTTAAATATGAAATACAGATTTTGTTGCATAAAAAAGTGAATTTAAGAAAGTTGTATGTATGTATTATGGTTGAGTTGCATAGAGATGCTTTGAGAGTGTGTAGTCGATTTATTTTGGTTGGATAATAAAAAAATAGTTATAAAAAGAAAAGAGGGTTGGAGAGACAAAGGCGTCAGAGGTAGAAAACGATCATGATTCACGTCGCAGAGAAAGTGTGTTTGTCTCAGAATACAGAATAGAAGAAAGAAACATCAGAGAGAGAGAGAGAGTCTCTTGAGATTTGCGCCTCAACCAACCATAATCTTCTAACTTCACTCTCCGCATCACCATCACCATGAATAAAGGCGGCGACCATTTCTCTCTCTCATTCATTTCTGACGCCATTTCTCTCTTCTTTCCCTCTCACTCTCTCTCTTTCTCTTTCTCTTTCTCCATGCACCCACTTAATTAATTACCGCATTCATTCCCTTCCATTCTCTTACACGTTTTCTCTCTCTTTTTTTTAATACTTTTTCATTCTCTTCTTCAACTTTCTTTACTAATACACCACCTCAACTACTCTCTCGCTTTCTTCTCTTCCAATGGCTTACTTCATATTAAACGCGGACCTACCTTGTCGTTTTGTCTGAACTTTTTTTTAAAAAATTTTGAAGCCTATTTTTTTTTTTGTTCTTGTTTTTGTTTGGTTTGAAGGAGAGAAAGAAATAAAGGAAAATGAAGTTTATGAAGTTAGGTTCGAAGCCTGATGCACTTCAATCTGATGGAAAATTTGTCAGGTTCGATGTTTGTTCTTCTTTTATTTTGTTTCTTTCTTGTTTTCTGCTAATAACTAACTCTGTTGTTGTTTGCTTCTTCTATTTCATCTATTTTTTTTTACTGCATTGTTAGTGTTTCTTTTCTCACAGTTAAATAGTAAAAATGTGTGTTACTATTTTTCTGTTACTTAATAGTATTTTTCTTTTCTCCGGAACCAAATATAAGCAAAAAAATGTTATCTATGTATAAATAATAAGACTTAATAATCAACTTTTCAGCATTATTTAGTGTTTGTTGAAACCCTGGTAGTTAAAGATTCATTCTTGGATGCCTTCAAATGAAACCTATTTTTCATATTGGCTGCAAAAAAGCACCGAAATAGTTTCAATATTCTATTATTGCTTGTAACTGTAAAGGGATAGAGAGAGAGAGATTTAATTGGAGGTGGAAGTGGAAGTGGTCCACCCTTCAAATTGTGAAACTCTTCTTGATGAGTTTTGTGGTCCAAATAGTGTGTAAGTAGTATGGAGTATGGGCTATTCAACATTTTAAATCATGCCAGATTCCAAAGTCTATTTTGGAACAATATTAATGGTTTTATTATATTTATCTTTTATATGTTTTTCTCTATGTATCATTAGTTTTAACTTTTAAGCATGTGACTTCCACTGGAGTGCTTAGATTATCACTATCAACTTTTGGTATGTATATAGAATTCACTTGTGAATAGATTATTTTACAAATATTATGGTTGGTAGATTTTCAGCCTGTTATAAATAAATCATGTGCTACATGCATGTATTCAACTGAGAAGTAAGAACCACATTTTGTCAGTGTATATTAAATAATTATTGGATTTGACTCCTCTAAAGTATAAGTGATGAGTATAGTTAGAAAATCAAGAGTTGATATTTGAACACACCAATGCTTTGTTATGCATGTTCATGTAATATCTATCATTGATTTATCATTCATTAATGATCGATATTATTCACTTTATACTCTGGAGTGAGCTCGTCACTTAAGAGGTATTGAATTCTAAATTATTATTTTAGTTTTGTCTGTAGTTAGTCATTTTAGTGGGGGATGAGGGGGAGGTGTTAGTGTGTTGTTTTCTCTGCTTTTTAAATAGAGGTTTCTTTATATTTGAGACCAATAGAATTGCATGATTTACTAATCCCATAATTTAAACTTATGTCAAATAATATTTTAAGATGTTACTTCTTCTTTCTTTGTCATGTGATAAAGTTTTGCCTTTGGAGCTATTTAGTTGCAGCTAAGAGTGCATGCTTGGTATCACGACGGGTTTATCAAAATTACGGTGAGTCAGTGTGATTTTGCAAAAGCTACAACTTGTAGTTTTTACAAAATCACGGCGACTCATAGTGCTTTTGGAAAATCACCATAATACAAAACATACACATAATAGTTTTGTCACATGTAGTGATGTATCTGTGAGTGTAGTGAAAAACATGAATCTTTATTCCTTTTGGCTGCTTATTTCATAATAACTTTGTGTTGCTGTGACATGAAATTTGCATGCTTACATTGTGTGGCTGTCATCTCCCATCTTTACTTGAATAATTTGCCCTTCTTTATAAATTAACATTTCGTTTCCAATTTATGCAGGTACATATCATCTGAATTAGCTACAGATATTATCATAACTATTGGTGAAGTTAAGTTTGACCTTCACAAGGTATATACTTTTTCAGCATCCTTGTTTTGTTTTGTTATTAAATAAGAAAATCCACATTATTTAATTTAGTGATTATTACATTAACACCTTTGTGTGGAAAAGTTAGACCAAGCTCCCTTATTTTCTTCTAAACTTTTTGTTTCCTCTTTTTAATTGATTTTTACTTTTCATGTGTTGCAGTTCCCTTTACTGTTGAAGAGCAATCGCTTACAGAAGTTGGTGTCGAAGGCTAATGAAGATAATTCAGATGAAATTTACTTGGATGATTTCCCCGGTGGTCCCAAGGCTTTTGAAATATGTGCGAAGTTCTGCTATGGAATGACTGTTACTTTAAATGCTTACAATGTCGTGGCTGCTCGATGTGCAGCCGAGTACCTTGAGATGACCGAGGATATTGATAGAGGAAACTTGATTTTTAAAATTGATGTGTTTCTTACTTCGAGTATCTTTCGTAGCTGGAAGGATTCTATCATTGTTCTCCAAACTGCTAAATCTCTTCTTCCATGGTCCGAGGATCTAAAGATCATTGGGAGATGCATAGATTCCATAGCTTCTAAAACTTCTGTGGACCCGATGAACATCACTTGGTCTTACACTTACAACCGGAAATTAACACAAGCTGATAAAATTGCCGAGGACAAGATATCATTGAAAGAGAAGAATGAACCTGTTCCGAAGGATTGGTGGGTTGAAGATATATGCGAGCTGGATATTGATCTTTATAAACGTGTAATGATTACTGTTAAATCAAAGGGAAGAATGGACGGTGTTGTGATTGGCGAGGCGCTGAAAACCTATGCAGTAAGATGGTTGCCTGATTCTGTTGATGCATTGGTTTCCGATGCTCATGCCAGGAGAAACAAATCTCTGGTAGAAACAATTGTTTGTTTATTGCCGTGTGATAATGGTGTCGGCTGTTCTTGTAGTTTCTTGATGAAACTATTGAAAGTGGCCATACTAGTTGAAGCCGATGAATCATCCAGAGAAGAATTAATCAAGAGCATTAGCCTGAAATTGCATGAAGCTTCTGTCAAAGATTTACTGATTCCAGCAAGGTCTCCTCAGGTTACAATTTATGATATTGATTTGGTGCAAGATCTTTTGAATCGGTACATGACTAATGAAAAGAAAATCCGTGATATGGATGTTGTGGACAAGAAAGATAAAGTATTTGGTGAATCTATCTTGGGGAATAGGGCGATATTGAATGTTGGCAAGTTGGTGGATAGTTATCTTGGCGAAATTGCACAGGATCCGAATCTCAGCCTCTCTAGTTTTGTTGATTTGTCACAGTCAATTCCTGAGTTTGCTAGGCCAAATCATGATGGACTGTATCGAGCTATCGACATCTACTTGAAGGTATGATTTTGTTACCTTGAAGATGTTTACATTACTTTGTTTTCTGTTATATTTTTTTGTTACCATGGTTATCAAATTGAGATTCAAATTATGGATTGAAAGATCTATTCACCGAATCGTGAATCAAAAACTTATTATGAATCGAAAGATACATTACCAATTCAAGATTCAAGTCAATAAATATAATGACATAAGAAAAGTGGCTAGCAATACTAAGTTGACTGGCTGACTACACTAAGTTTAGACTATGATTCACTAGAATGAATTGAGATTCATTATAGTGAATTGGGATTCTTCATAATTTTCACTTGTGTTTATTATTTTCAGGAGCACCCAAGTTTGACAAAATCTGAAAAGAAGAATATTTGCAGTCTAATGGATGTCAAGAAACTGACTGCGGATGCATCAGCGCACGCTGCACAGAACGAACGTCTTCCCCTTCGAGTTGTAGTGCAGGTTCTGTATTTTGAACAGGTTAGAGCCGCAGCCAGCAACCGAGCATTTGCCAACTGTCTACGCGATCCTCCGCGTGCACTGATGAATGGAGACGATGAATGTGAGAGATCTTTAGGAAAAAGCTGCCATTCTCTCAACGGCCAAAGGAGTCACTTGAAGATTAAAGATGACGAGTTTCGTAGGAGTGTGAAATTGAATAAGAAGAGTAGCAAAAACAGCAGAAGTGGCGTGCAGTTGCTGCCGTCTCGGTCAAGAAGAATATTTGATAAATTATGGAATGTTGGTAAAGGACAAGGAGAGAATAGGAGCTCGGAGACTTCAGGGAGTTCTAATAGCCCGACTTCGGTAGTCGCTGGAGATATCAAATCTTCCGGTTCATCCTTAAGACACCGACGATATTCTATCTCTTAGGGAATTATGTAAAGTTATTTGGAAGAGGTGAAGAATATTGAAGTTGCTTTGAAGTGTAAAGTGGTAGGATGTTTAATCTTGTGTTTGCAATGTATAATCATGATTATGTCTCACTAGCATTGAGAAAACAACATGTAGTGACATTTTTGTGCCTTGTGTATGTGGTTTCTTTCTGGCTAGTGTAAGATCTTACATCCCAAGTAATCATGAAATGGGTAGGGATCCTTAGATTTTATTCCATGCTAAACTTTTTCAATGCCTGAATTTAAATCCAAGCCAAGTCAAAAGTCCAAGTAATGATTTATCTAGGTTTTGGGAAATTGAATTCCAAGATTATGTTTAGTGTATTCTAAAAACTTAATGCTGAAACAGAAATGAATATGATATAGAATTTTACGGTAAAGTATCCATATTTTTTGGGGTGGATTTGTCAAAGAATTACGGCGAATCTCATAATTTTGATTTTAATAATGATAACTTTAGATAGTTGTGATGTTGTATAATTTTTTACAATAACAATGCGAAAATTAAACGCTGATATTTATTTAAACCCTAAACAAATATGATAAATGAAGCTATAAAATGAATCCCAAAAATATAGAATGAATTTATGATTTCCAAATACAAAATAGGAGGAGTGTCACTGTCAGAGAGGTATAAATAAAAAAACCAATGGGTGCAAAATGTATATATGGGGTCACCAAAAGTATGTCGTAAAAATGATTGGGCTGCAATCAGAAGTGTCCGTTCTAACCCCTTACGGGCCCAATTTGCTTCCTATGGAAACCATTTCTTCAACTTGAGAGTTAAGACGCGCACTCATCACAGTTACACAGTCTCAGCTCCAGCTTCATTTCGAAGCACACTCCAAAGTCCAAACATCAAATACCTTCTCTGCAAGCTAAAAACTCATAAAACTATAAACCATAAAAAGAAAAATCGAAGATGCAGAGATTCAAAGCTCTGCTTCCACAAACTACATACTCATCTCGCATGCTATGTTCTCATCGTCGCGCTTTCTCTGCTCAACCAAATTACGCTGAACGCGATGACGACGATGATTCCCAAAACCAGGTCACTTTTCTCATGCTCCCGCATATCATCATTATTGTTTTTGCTACTATTATTAATATTATTATGAAATTTATTTTCAATTCATTTCATGATTTTGTTATTTGGTTTTAGATTTTGGTTGAAGGAAGAGCGAAATCACGTGCAGCAATTCTCAACAGGCCAACTTCTATGAACGCGCTCACTACTTCAATGGTACGGCATTTTTCTATTCCTTCATGTTTCTTTGCGCGTTTTGAGTTCATTCGTTTTAGTTAAACGCCAAGTCATTTTGGATTTTCGTAGGTTGCTAGGTTGAAGAGACTTTATGATTCGTGGGAAGAAAACTCTGACATTGGCTTTGTTTTAATGAAGGTATTATATTACTGTCGTTTTTCACGCCAATTAGTTGTCACCGAACTAAGGAATGTAATGATGTTATATAGTTTTTAATTTTTTATGTAATGTAGTGATATAATTTCTGTAATATTCATATTTTTCATTTGTTTTTTTTTTGAGTATGAGTTTCTGGCTTGAATGTTTTGAAGGGTAGAGGCAAAGCTTTTTGTTCTGGTGCAGATGTTGTTAGGCTGTATCACTCGCTCAATGAAGGTGTGTTGCATTTTAAAATTTTAATGATTAACAAATGACAATTACATTATGGTTTTTACTCTCAATCTTTCAAGCAGATACATCAATTTCATGCCAATAACTTTTATAAGTGAATATGTCATCATTTATTTTTTTCTATTTTTTTAGATAAAACATGTTGCATTGTCTTTTTAAGTTGTACATTTCATCTTCTAATTTAACTATAACACATGGTTGATTTAGTACCTTTTCTAAAATTTGCTTTATGTATTGGGTTGTGTACTTGAGAGGAAAGAAAGGAGAGACATATGATAGAATCCATGCGTGTTAATTACACAGTGGAGGATATTTTATATACTTAAGAGCTATAAATACGGGGATTTGTAATTACATATTAGGATACAACACAGGTTCAGTCCATAATTATCTTATTTAGACCATAGCTAGATTGTTGATATTTCTTTTTGTAACCTTGGTGTCTAACGATTGGTATAACCCCAGTAGTTGACTTATTTTCTACACTTCGCTGACTACCTTCTTAGCATCTTTCTTAGTTACTCTATGTTAATTTCAATTTTCAGCATTTCCTTTACAAAGACCACAATTTATTACACTCCCATTCAACGTTAATTAATTAATCTATTATCTATGTTGCATGCTTGTGTTACACCTCAAGAATACCTTATGATCCAAAGCCCTTGATTCATTGGGTGTCTCTTTAGTCAGTTCATCCCACATATGGGTGCACTTCTTTGTATGAGGTATGGCGAAATTGAGTGCTAAACATTTAGAATAGTTTTATCCACTGCATTTGCTCCATATAGATCATAACACTATGCAAAACCCTTGTATCCTCTATATTCCCTCCTCACATGTCCATTAGATCACCTCTTAGACAAAAATTTTCTCCTAATGGAATGTCTTGAACTAAACCTTCTAAATCCTTTCTAAACTTTATGTGTTATTCCAACCCCATGTGTGCTGCATATGCAGTAATAAATTGGCTGACCCTTATTTAGATAAAAAAATGCTTAATATATTCTTACTTTCACACATTATTTATGAATTATGATCAGATGGTTTACAGATAAAACAGTCTTTACTAGGTAGGACTCTAATTATTTGTTAGTTCAGTTTTCATTTTTTTTTTTCATTTGCTTCATCATCAGATCAAATTTTGCATTCATCTCTTACTAGTTGAATGGTGCTCCTTCCACTTCAGATGTTTCTTGCAGTCACTAATTATGATGTTTTTATGTTTATTATGAACAGGACATGCTGAAGAAGCTAAAGAGTTTTTCAAAACATTATATTCATTTGTATATCTTCAAGGGACATATCTTAAACCACATGTAAGTATTGGATCATAGCCAAGGGTTTTTGTTTGAGATGATACTGTATTACTCTTATTTATCATAAGATTTACATATCATGCTAAACGTGATTTCTGATTCAGATTAAGTAGATAGTTTTCTTTAGGATAATATTCATGATGTATGCATTATATAGCCTACTGTGGCTCCAAATATTGATTTGTTCTCAATGGGGGGTAAGCAAGTGTTACCCTGATAGAGACCCGAGTAGAGGTCATGAGTAAAAAAGGGATATTATGTGATAAATAGTGTGGTAAGAATATAGGGTAAATAATGAGTGGGGTAGGAGGCTTAGTTGGCAAGTTGTTATGCCTAATTAGTATAAATAGTAAGGTGAGTGAATTGTGGGGGATTATGAAGAATATTTTCGTGAACCATTTATGGTTAGGTGGAGAGGTTTTGTCCTTCTCCAAGGAGCTTGGCTCTGGGGTAGATTGGGATCATTTCCCTTCTACAATTTCTTCTCATTTTTGCCTTCCAACCTTATGAGATATTCATTTATTCATATAGTGTGTATTGGACAAATAGAAACTGGTAGTTAATTTAACTATTGCTGAATAAAGATGTCCAAAATCTGCAACCACTTCTATTGGTCAGAGCTAAAACTATGTTACACCTTGTCTACAGAATAATTTTCCCAGAGAAACTATTATATTTTCAACAGTGGAAAAATTGTATGAGCAAACCATGTTCACCTGATTGGAGAGAATTTTCAGTAGATTAATGTCACCTCCATACGCAAGAGTTGGCTTCTATAGCATTATCATATGGCATACATGAGAGGGAAAAAAGAGTAGATGATAAGAGAGTCTGAATCAAAATTCTCTTATAATAGATATATTAGTTTTCAATAAGATGAAATTTAAAATACTTTTATCCAATTTTTAGTATTTAAAATTTAAAGCAACTAGCAAGATGATAAGGCTAGTAAGTTTATTCATATCAGCATTTGTTTGTGTTTATACTCTATTTTGAGAATTATGTAGCTGCATAATGAAATGAATTCTAACAAATTGCTCTTCTATTTTACGATTTTTTATATTTTATTTGATTTTACTGCTTTTGTTTACTATGAAAGTTTTTTCAGAACCTGTATGAAGATCTATTGGGCACTTTTGCAGGTTTCTATTTTGGATGGAAGGACAATGGGCTGTGGATCTGGAATTTCTCTTCCAGGGATGTTCCGTGTGGTGACTGATAAAACTGTATGTGACTTCTTTATATACTCATTGAATTATGCTCAATTGAAACTTTCAGTTATTTTTTATATTCATGTTTTGTAAATTCAGAAAACTAAACATTTTTCTGTTTAAACTTCGCAGATTTTTTCTCACCCAGAGGCTCAAATAGGTTTCCATCCTGATGCCGGAGCTTCTTACCTTTTGTCTCGTCTACCTGGCTACTTAGGTAATGTAAATTTTTTCATGCTACTTGAGTGCTGGCCTCCTGCTAAGAAAAAGAAAAACTTGCAAAGAAAATTTTGTACTAAGTAAATTTTTATGAGTTTATGAGCCAAAATTCTATGGAGACTTCAGGATTTAACATAGACTATCGAGTTTGACAACCTTGCAAACATTCTTGTACTTTTTGTCTCCTCTTGATGTCAAATGCCAAACTAAACATTAACAGTCCTCCAATCTACAACTTTAAATGATCCAAACTCCAGACTAGATTTCTGGTCTTCTCCCAATCCTCTGCATAGCATAATGGCATTTGATCCTCAACATAAAAGGTTTCTATTGAATATTTTTAGCTATACAATCATATACTGGCAAAAGCAGTGTTGATATTCATGATTTAAGTATTTTATTTTCACTGGTGCACTTATTATTTCCATTGTAAGCCAGAAAATGATGCACACAAGGTTATTTATTTTATATTGTGCTATGCAGGGGAATATTTGGCCCTTACAGGAGATAAGCTTGATGGTGTAGAAATGATTGCCTGCCGCCTTGCTACACATTATTCACTAAACGCAGTATGTTTTTCACTTCTTCTCTTTGCTCTTTTACTTTTTTGTACTGTTTGTGTTGGTCAGTTTAAAGTTTCTTACATGATTTGGCTTCCCCTGAAGAGGTTGGCCATGCTTGAAGAACGCCTTGGTAAACTGGTCACAGACGATCCATCTATTGTAGAGCAATCTCTTTCACAATATGCTGATCTTGTTTATCCCGACCGAAGTGGTGTCCTTCACAAGTAATGTTGCGTCAAAACACCCTTATTTCCTTTTGGTCCATGACTTTTATAAGTTATAGTTTCATTATAGCTCTGTTATATCCTTATGGATCACAATCTTATGTTTTTATGTTTTAACTCATTGGGGAATCCTACTTTCTTAAAATGTTATCTACTATCTGAAATGTTATTTCTAATTTGTTGCTGTGATAAAACTGAAACAACAGAAATTTCAAAAAAATGTCATAGTCATTGCACATTTTTCTATTGGAAGATAGAGCCCTGTTATTTGGTTTCGTAAATTGGCCTAATTGCCATCATTTTCTGCTTCTGATTGTTATTCTCATTTTTGCTCAGGATTGATACCATAGATAAATGTTTCTGTCATGATACAGTGGAGGAAATTGTTGAAGCTTTGGTAAGCATTATATTTGTACATGATCTGTCATCTGAAGAAAAATTTCATATCTTGACCCGCATTGAAATGCAATTGTGAGACTATCTTTAATTTATTGGATTGCTACTGCCGACCTGATTTGCCACCATCTAATTTTTATGAAAGTAGGTATTTTGTGTGAGAAACTTTATTAAAAACTATTTGTAAGTTGTCAAAATCAAAGCTTGTACTCCCTCCGGAATGATATATAATAAAAAATGGTAACTAAAAAGTTAATGTATCGGGTCTTAATTTAAGATAAGATACATCAATTTTTCAGTTACCATTTTTACTTATATTTCATTCTAGAGTAGTATATCTATAGAAGTTGTGACTTTTTTGGTTTTTCTACTGAATATCATTACTTGTCTGTAGCAGCTTACCTGAAATCACCATAATAATCCAAAATGGGAAATATCTAATCCTTAGCTATGTATCAGTCTCCAGTTGAGAGGGAGTACTTAGTACACCTCTCCAACATAAAAAATACTGACAAAAGAATAGGCAGTGGACTAAACACTTCGGGTTTTAGCAGAAGAAAAGCACTTAGTATTGATTGACAGTCTAATACAATACTGAGATTATGTGGTGAAAAGCTACTTACTTTATATCCTTATCTTCATATATCCTTATCAAAGGAAACGAATTTAGTAGACAGAAAAAATAGACTGTGAACTACTGGACTAAACATTTCAGATTTTGTATGAATAAGCAGATTTGGAGCATTGTTTGTGTTTTCTATCATCTGGGGCTTAATTTCTTCACTTTTTGATAGTTTGTCTTTCCTTCAAAATGAAATAATGTTATTCTGTCAGGAGAAAGAGGCAGCTGAGACTTGCGATCAATGGTGTTTGACAACTCTCAGGAAAATAAGAGAAGCCTCCCCATTGAGTTTGAAAGTTATTTTAAGATCTGTGAGTGCATCTCCCTTGAATGTTTGTTTATTTCCTATTCAAGATGTTTTTCTTCTTCCTTGACCTCTGCTTCTGAATTTAGATACGTGAAGGGAGATTTGAAACTCTTGATCAGTGTCTTGTACGCGAGTATCGCATATCTGTTCGGGGAATTTCCAAGCATGTTTCCTCCGACTTCTTTGAGGTAATAATTTTTCTTTGCATATTTTCCATAACAAACAACTTAAATTTGTTTCTATGATTTCACTTGACTTGTTGTTTATGCAGGGGGTTCGAGCACGAATGGTAGATAAAGATTTCACACCCAAGGTATCTATTGTCTAAGAATTTATACATCTATGAATTCAGTAACTCCCACTTTTTCTCTTAAGAATTATCTGAAGCGTTTTATTCCCAAATTTGCAGTGGGATCCACCTAGTTTAAAAGAAGTATCAGAGGACATGGTTGAACAACATTTCTTGCCGTTTGACGAACTTGAGCCTGAATTGGTGCTGCCTACGGCATTGCGAGAACCTTACATGTGAAACAGGCATCCCTCTCATCAATGCTTGTCACTAGCAAGATTAAGACAAATAAGTTCTAATCTATTTTCTAATTTCATTGAACACAGTATTTCATATATCTTTATTGTACCAGCTGAAAAATTTAGAAGTCGCACTTTTATTTTAGGTGGAGAGGGGGTTTAAATTATTCCCAGGCTTTCTTCAAAATGTAGATTATCGAATTTGCTCACTCGCCACTGCGTCAATTTGTTAGGTATTTCTGATTTGTATCATGAATAGTTTATGGTTCTATGTTTTTTTAACAAGTAAATTACTTCCGCTTGAAATTGATCAAAATGAATGCTTTTAACTTATCATGATTTGTCCATAAACTTTAATCTAATTGACAAATGTCGATATTGTTAGGTCGAACGTCTTATCTGAAATTTCACAGTTGTTTGAGTTAATTATGGTAGAATTTATCATCTTTTCGAAGATTAAAAAAAAAACTTATCATGATGTTTAAATCTTTTAAGAGCTCTATTTAGATAAAATAAGTCTAGTAATTTAAGATGAAGAGTTTAATTGCATATGTTATTATTATTATTATTATAGACACAGTCCATGTGTTGAATTGTAATTGAATCTAAATTTTGTTCTATTTCAATAATGCAAGCAAATTAAGAATATAAATTTATGACAAGTGGCAAGCTAGGCCATTTCTTAAAGGATTGATTTGGCGATAATTTTATTTATAAGAAAATATCTTGAAAACAAAAATATGTAGAGAATCAATCTAACCAATTAATGATCCCATAATGTTTTGAAAATTGAATCAAGGATTTAGTCAAGACACAACTATATCTATTTCTTTTATGATAAGTTTTATATTAGGAGAATCATTACTCCATGCAAGATTAGGAAGAATTATAGACCTCAATGAAGATTTACAGTGAAATTTATATATAATTAATCAATTGAAAAATTATAGACCCGAATTGGATTCACAACAAGTGTGAGTGGAAAGTCAAACCATCTGTATCAATCACAATTGGTTACTTTTTTTGTTTGTTTGTATTATTACACAAATAGTGATTGTTTGATTTGCAAGATTTAATTAATCAATTAATTTTATGCCAAATGTCTATTTTCTACACTAAAATATTGAGTTATAGTACTAAAAAGAGTCTAACCCAAACTTTTAATGACACTTTATTTGTGATCCACGTTCTAATTTCTCATGATGTAATGTTTGTCTTGTGTTAAATACTGCACATAGGCATGACAATGGGGCAAAGCGGATTTTGCCTCCTCCACCTCTGCACCCGACTAATCAGAAAAAACTGCATCCGCCTCTGTTTCATAGCGAGTGTGAAATTTAGGCCTCATCCCTGCCCGCAACGGAATTCGAGTTTCCTCGCCTACATCCGCACCCATTCATATATATAAAATTATAAATTTAAAAATCATAATTTTTATTAAATAATAATAAAATTAAAAAATATTTTCTATAGAGATAAGATTATAATTTTTAATATTTTAAAAAAAAAATTAAGTATATTCAATATGTATATGTATATGAAATTTAAAAATTACGATAATATTACTTGCGGGGCGAGTTCGGATGCGGGTGTGGAGTTGATATCACAAACCCCAAATCCGTCCACACCCCCGAATTTAATTTTCGGGGAAAATCCACACCCGCATTCAATTAAAACGAATTTCTCCCCGCCTAAACCAAGCGGATTCGGGTGAGTACCCACGGGTGCAGGTTATGTTGCCATCTCTAACTACACATTATATCATTTGCTTTAAGACATTGATCAAAGAACTAGACATAATATAAACTTATTGTATTTGTAAGGATGTGTTTTTGTTCCTACAATATTGTCTACATTAGGAGGGATTGATATTCTCTCCATTCACACAGTTTTGACAGTTTGATTAAGATCAAAACAGGTCATATTATGACTTTGTATTTAGAATTTTATTCATAAAATCAAAATGTGAATTGTAGAATCTTGATCTTAGGGTCCCTATCGCATAACTGTGTCAAATAGGTCAATCCTTGATTATAGGAAATATGAGCCCATGTGATAATAAGGTAATACACACATTGTTTATTTGACTAAAATAATATTGTAAATGATTGAAATTTTAGTTAGCATTTCCCCTCCATTGAATTTTTTTCTCTCCCTTCTTCTAAAACCAAATAAGATATCTCATTACATTCCTCCCCTGTCTATTAAAATTCTCCCCTCTCTTTCATTATATCAAAGCTGCAAATATTATTTTCTAAATCATCATCATGGGTTACAATAAATTGGCAATTAAGGACAACATAAAGCTTTTGAACAATGATATCATATGTTTCTTCCTTCCTTCTAATTACAGTGAAATATTGTCTTCAATCCAGACGGCGCAATAGGTACTCAACCTGAACCTCCTTAGTAAGAGGTATCACCCATTTCTCATACAATTCAGAAGCCACTGATGGATCAAACTTGCTTTTACCCTTCTTGTCATCATTGCTGTTAAGGCTTACTTCCTGCCCAAATAACACTGCCTTCTTTTCAACTCTCTTCTTCACCATCTCTTCAACGCTCTTAAATGTCAACAATTTCATCAACCCTTCTTTGTCCTGCAAAAACAATGATGTCACATTTTAGCTAGAAATCCAAGTAGCATAAACACTAAGGACTAAATTGTCATTTAGTGCAAAAGGATGCTCTCATGTCAAAAAATTTATGACATTATAATGTGAAACTTTTACTACTTTTTGACTATCTTTCTTTTCATAAATTGGTAGACAATAAATAGGTGGAGTCTAATCAAAACTTGTTGATACTATTCATGAAGATATAAGAATGACAGAACTAAATTTGCCAACACTTAGTAATCTGCAACCAAGTTATACCTTAGCGCGAATTAAAGGCTCGTAGTCTTGAGGAGATTCCCTGAATTTCACTTCAGCTACAAACTTTCCATAATGAACCCTTTTAGAGATGGCCTGCAAATATATTATTGAATGAAAATTTAGAACCAAGGCTAGTTTATGTAGGAAATATCTTATGATTTGAACCAAAATACATGAACGAAAACAAAAATGATATTTAATGTTGCTTTTTTTACATATAGAATTCTCTGTATAAATTCAACAATAAGCATACTCCTAAACGAGCTTTCACAGAAAAATTTACCTGCAACAATGAGAGATCACTAGCTGCAGTTTGCGCATAGTTGCCATCATCACCCGAAGTAACCAACAACGGAAGCAAATCATTAAAGTATATTTTCCATATGGACTTGTTTATGTTAATTGAAGCGGCTCCAGGATGCAAAATCTATAGATGCAATTGATTTTAAAACATTTTAATCCTAAGTTGTGTGAGCGGTGGAAATTGGAAAATCAAATCAGTTTGAATGAATTACCTGTGTGAAGGGGTAAGATGGCACAAGTGATGATAGTAAATATTCTGGAAAGAAGGGATTCTCTTCTGGATTTTTGTATCTTCCAGCCTGTAATATAACACATTATTTTACACACAAATGTTCTTTCAAATGCTATAACATTATTCTTAGCAAATAAGAACCACTCAAGTCCATATATCCCTAGGTGAAGAAACTTGATCAATGAGTAATAACAGAAGCAGAAAATCATAAACTAAGTGTTTCTTTGGATTGACTTATTTGAATTTATCTAATGACATAAACAGATGTGAGAGTGTTTGAGAGAACTATGTCGTGTTCATAAGCCGTTTCAGCTTATTTCCATAAACTTTTCAGGATAGCTTATGAAAACAGTTTGTAGCTTATTGAAAATAGTTTAACTTTATTTTATATTTTGTTTTAGAAATAGCTTATACATAAACACTTATATGATAAGGGTTTATGCTATCTTAATTAAGTTGTTTATCCAAAAGGGTCCTAAATCATGTAAAAGTTCTATATAAGTTTCATCTCATAAGAAAGAGTAGTACAAATGTATCATCTTATCAAGAATACCCCTCATTCTCAACACCTAACAGTCAAGACTATTTATGGATTCTGCAATCACTTAAAACACCAACTTATCCCTTCATCCCCATTTTTCTTTTATAGAGAAAGAAAAATTACCCAAAAATTTAAAATTAAGATCCAAAAGGAACATCAATTAACTGCCTAAGTTTGCATGACAGTATAAACATCAGGACTCAGCATAAGCCACATCATTGTTAGTTAGCATGCTACTAGGATTGCTTTGTTGGAGACTCTTAGGCCCTGATTGGATAAGCGCTTCTAACAAACTGTTTTGATATTAGCTATAAATTGTTTTCATAAACTATCCTGAAGAACTTACGAACATGTCATGAGTTGTTTCCATAAGCTCTCTCAAATAGTTTCACAAGTACTTATGTCAGTAAATATGAGTTCAAATAAACTAATCCAAACATGCCCTTAATGTTCTAAGTTTGCATTCAAAATGTGTCTTAACTCCCAAGTCCTATGAGGCTAGATTAGTACCATAGAAATTATCGGCTAACATATTCATGATTTGTTTGGTTTGGGAAAACGTTTTCTAATTTCACAATTTTTGTGAAGAATGAATAAGTGGAAAACAATGACATAGTTTCTGAAACCAATTAGGCCCAATATTACTAGTCAGACTCTACTTACCATTCAACCGAACTCCAGATTATCAGGGTCCCTTTACCTTGAGAACCGGAGATTTAAGACCAAAAAACCAATTTAGCTCAATTAACATCCACATATACACCTATAATCTTAAGAATCAACCAAATTCATTTGAAACAAGACACATAAAGGGGTTACATATATACATTCACAATCACTTGATTAATGTGACAAAGAAAACACAACACAACCATCATAACACAATAACTTAAAAAACCAAAAACAAAACAAGACATGAAAAATAGCTAAACCAAGAAGAGATAATGCAATAGTACAAATTATAATTATTAACCTTAGCTTGAACATCCTCAGTGTTCTTGACAACAAAATCAACCAACGAGCCACAAAAACCAGGTATTTGAAGGTAATTCTGATCATATGTAAGAGAATTGAAAGGGAACTTGGCTCTTTCAATGAGACCAAAAACAATTGTATCTTCTTGTCTAATCAAAGCCTCTCTAACTGAATCAAGCGTGTATTTTGCTGTGGCCATTCTGTTTTTCACTGTAGAAATTGTCAACACAAGAATCACAAAGTGAAATCTCATCATCATCATCATCATGGTATTTGAAAAACACAAAATAAGACACAAGATTATGATTATGAAAATGATAATAGGATATAGACATTATATAGTAGAATGAGATATGAATAAAATTAATGTAATTAATAAATTGTAGAGTCAATTAAGCGCTGAGTATCTAATATATTTGACATCATAAACCGAAAAATATTGTGTATATTGGACAAAGTCAAATGTTGGAATAGAGAAAAATACCTTAGTTACTTAATGTGAATGTTGAATGAAATATTATGGATGGGGTTTGATGAGAGATTTTGGAGAAAAAAGGCGCAACATAAATGGTAAAGAGAAAGAAAGGGTTAAATATGTGAATAGCAAATAAAATAATTGGAAATAAGGAGAAGTGGCAGAAACGTGATTAGTGGGAAAAAAGCAGAAGAAGAAAGTATTCGTGCTTTGTTTGGTTGGTTGGTTGGTTGGTTGTTATGTCCCAAAGACAACCGTGTAGGTCCCACATTAAACATCATTCTTAACTCTTAAGATTTCCCAACCGTTATGTATGGGACCCGCTCCTCTATTATTCTTTTTCTAAGAGTCAAAACTAATAGACAAAGACTTGTCTTTCAATGTTCGAACGTTTCTAGTTCTACGGCTATTATGTTACTTGTATTTATGGGATAATCCCTCTCTTATTTAGTCTATACGATTTTGGTCCATTTCTTAATTTTTATGATCTAAATCATTTTAAAAATTGATCTGGAGATCAAACTAGTAAGATCTCGTGATCATGGTTTTATTGAAAAATTTGAAAAAAAATGAACTATTCGCAGTTGAATTAGTTCAATTTAGTTTGATTTAATTTTAACAGACTTATAATTAATTGGAATTTAACTATTGACTGATTGACCAATTTCTGATTCAATTTGTTAAAGTGGCCAACTTCTTTATTAAAAAAATACCTAAACATTAATTGAAATTATGACATGACCGGTTCTTAAATGTTGACATGATATTGTAAGGAAGGAAGTTCAATAAGGTGGAGTTTTAATTTGACTTACCTCCCAATGTTTATGGAATTTAAGAAACAATATAATATTTAAGGATGAAATGACAAATTTAATATTAAGTTGACTTATTGGCATTGGTTCGATGGGCATAGAGGAGATCGTGATATGTACACGTTTAGAAATTGGTTTATTTATCTCTTTGATTGTTTAGTTAGCTCTATCTAAAACTTTTTTTTTAATAGATATGAATACCTCTTATACTCCTTTTAATAAAATTTTCTTTATTTATAAAAAATGTTGACATAACTGTAGAGCTCACGTAATCACAAGATTATGATGATGATGTGTCTTAGTGTTTTATATACACATGAATATGGTACCAACGTGTGAATATGATGAAGTGGTAAGAAATTTGTTGGATTTAAAAATTTCAAAAATATTAATCTAAGAATCAAAACTTTGGTTGTTTTAAGAAACCAAAATAAAATAAAACTAGCATGTTTTTCCTTAGTACTCTTTAATATATTAATCAAATGAGTTATATTTTACTTAAATTTACTAAGGCTAAATGAATATATATACTTTTCTAAGTTAATCATATTTTTTTAATATTTGTGTTTAAATCTTAAAAAATAAAAAATTCGAGACGAAGTAATAAATTTTGAATTTGGGCATAGTAGATAAACTAAATATGGTCTTAAATATAAGAAACACTTGAGTCAATAAAAATTAATCTATTTAGTTTAATGTTTATTAACTATCGATTATCTCTTATATTTATGATTAGAGGTAGTAGTACTCAAATTGCAAACTAAACTATACATGATAATTACAAATTTTAATAAATAATTGTATAATTTATCCACGTGTAATCGTAGAATTTGACCTAAAATAGCATACACATAATTGTTTGGATAACCCAATTCTATAGAAGGGTTAACTCTCCTTTTATCAAGTGATGATATGGATGTTATGAAGCTGGTATGAATTGTTCAATTAGATTTATAGTGAAAAAAAAAATTGAGGTATTGAGGGTTTATAGTTTGATTAGAGGTACACTATTGATTTGTTTGCTGGATTTTAGATTTAGGATGAATATTTGATTCTTTTTTTCCACTAAAAGTTTAAGTTGGAAAATCATCTAAGTACTACAACATCTTTGTTAACAGTTTGTCAACCTTATGACATTAAAAGATCAATTTGCAGGAAAATACATAAATCACTAATTTGTGACGATAAAATAATTTAAAGGGTTGCGAGATCAATTTGCTTAAAATTAATTATATGAACTTGTCAATATTATGAAAGTTAAAAAATTAATTTAAAAAAATACATAAATAACTAATTTGTTAAAGTAAAATAACTTAAAAGAATGATAACAGTAATTTCGTCTAATATTTTTTGAATTAAATTTCGCTTAATTTTTATTACTACTATTATTAATAGATTGAATTTTGTACTTTATGTTAAATTATATGTTCGTTAATTATTTAACTAATTTAAGAATACTAGTCTATATTATTTTCTAAAATAATTAAATATATTGTTATAGAATATAATGGAAATAGAATATATATTTCATATAAAATAAGATTCTCTAAAACGTCTTGCAATTCAATTGGTAAACTAAAAAACATCAAATAAAATTTAAAAATAAGGTCCCGAATATAAATCAAAAAACTAATATAATTGTTAATTTACAAATATTTATTTATTAAATAAAAAAAATTTAAGTTCATTGAACACTTACAAAAACATTTATATTTATCTACAGCAACAATAGCAAAAATCAAATTTATATTCTCTTGGATTCAATACCTATCTTCTAGACGTTGACATTTATAACTTGACAAAGATGCCATACCTTATAATTAACTTTTCAAATTCAAAGCAATGTGCAACTTCGTGTGAAAAATAATATTAGGCTATCTTCTACGATGACCTATTTGTGGTGCGAGAATAGCGTAGTAAACAACTATAAGCACCGTAGATTAAGGTGCATAATTAATTTATCACTTTTGGTATACTACATTCGATGTTCCAATCATATTACTTGCCTTTTGCTTGTTATTATGATCATGTAATCTGTGCACTCAACTCACACACTTTATGTATTATCGTCCCCTTTTTTTGGTTGGATTATTGTTTCTTTTATGTAAGATTGCTTTTTCTTTTGGTTGATTATTAAAATAATTTTTTTTTTATATTGTAAACTAATCACAATTGTTTGATTACTAATTAAAAATATTTGATTTTTATTATAATTATCATCAAAGTAACTCATTTCATATATGAATAATTTTTATGAATTAACACCATATGAAAATTATATGTGACAAAACGAGTTACGTCGGTTGAACTAATGAGTGAGGTTTTAAATCCTACCACTCAAGTAGGCTCACTCCGCTTAGCTTACAACATGACAGAGTTAGATGAGTTGATCAATTAAACGGATTGGCTTGTCGAGTCAACTTAAATTTTTTATTTTTTAGTTTTTATTTTTCCGAACTCAATTATTTTTTTCAAACACTAACATAATTTTTAGCTGCAATCTAATAAATAAGGACAAATCTAAGGAGGGGTAGGCATGGTCCCGAACCCTTAGGTCCCTGAATATTATTTATATATATCATATATGCTTAAATGCAGTTTTAGTCCCCCTATTTTAACTTATATGTAATTTTGGTTCCTTTATTTTAACTGATTTGTAATTTTGGTTCATTCATTTTTAATTTTGCAATTTTGACTATTCTATTTCTTAAAATTGAGACATTTTGTCCCACGTGCAATTTATGTCTCTATTTTGATGAGAAGACATCATTAATATATGGTTAAGTGAAAGTCATTTCACATTTTATTAATTTTTAATTAAATAATATTTTTAAAATAAAATATTTTATTTTTGAAACTCAATTAAAATATTTAAAATAAATTTAAAAAATTAAAATCAGTAACAATCACACTCATTATTTATACAAAAAAAAATTGTTTATCCAAAAAGGAATTCAACTTCCTCTCTCGGTGTTGTAATTTCCAATTTTTTATCTTTTACTTAAGTTTTAGAAGAAAAAAAATTATTTAAAATATTTTATTTAAGTTAAAAACAATAAATGTTGACATGACTTCCGGTTAATCGTATTATTCAAGCCACATCATCAAAATTAATAATAAAATTTATAATTAGGATAAAATGTCTCAATTTTAAGAAATAGAAGAACAAAAATTGCAAAATTTAAAATAGAGGGACAAAAATTAAGAATTAGTTAAAATAGAAGAATCGAAATTATGAAATTAAAAATAGATGGATCAAAATTACGAATTAATTAAAATAGGAGGACTAAAACAAAATTTAAGCCTACCATATACATACATATATAATTTATGATTTAATTTTTATAAAATTTGAATCATGATTGTTTATAATTAGTGTTGTTTCTTCACATCTTAATGGACTAAAGAAGTGACTACAAGAGCAACACAAGTTTTGTGTGAAGAAGAAAATAGCAATTTAGAGTTTGAGACGAGGAAGAAGAAGTTGGAGAGTTGTGAAAAAAAAACTGAAGAAGAAGTAGGGGTGTACATGAGTGCAGGTCGATCCGCCAACTCGATCACTTTCGGGTCCGACTCGACCCAATCTGTTGAAACCTGCTTATATTCGGTTCGGGTAATGAGTTCAACAATTTGAACCTGTTGACCCGACTCGATGACTAGTTATAATTTTTTTTTAAGAATTTGTTTGTCAGCCCAATAGCCCAGCAGCCTAATAAGGTTTCATTATTCTTCTTCTCCTTCAGATTTTTAGCCACCGCCATCCACCTTCTTCTTCTCTTCCACATATGTGCAACTTTCTTCTTCTGTTACATACTTCCTAAAGTCACGCCGCCGCACACCTTCTTCTTCTGTTCCAGAACTTCCTGTAGCCGCGCTGCCACCCACCTTTTTCTTTTGTCCCAAACTTTCTGCAGCTGCGCCGCCGTCCACCTTCTTCTTCTTCTTCTGGATAATTTTTTATTTTTTTTATCAAAGAAAGGTGTGTAGAGTATTTTTCCCTAGATTATCTATGTCATTTGGGCAACATACAATTTTTTTTAAATTATCAAGTATATCTATTTTTATGATAAATTGAATTTTATGTAATAAAATGTTAGGTAAATTAAAATACGGTTGTGAAGAAACTTTATCAAAAAAAATTGTCGCGAAGAAAGCTACATTTGAGTTAAATATTATTTATTTAAATGTTATATTTTGTTATAGTCTTTTTTTATTTAGATAAAATGATAAATAAATTTACGGCGTATTTGAATATGAAACATAATATTTAGATTAATCAATAATTGTTATAGATTTTACAGACATTTCATCATAGTATTTAATATCAATCAATTAATATTTCTAAAAAAATTAATATTAATACATGATGAATATAGTTTAAATTTGTTTACATTTAAATCTATTAAACACTTTTTTTAGTATTTGTTTGAAAATAGTAAGTACTTTAAAAATAAACAAGAACTGCTATTAAAAAATTATGGTAGCTTAGTAAACTAAAATGTGGTGAATGATGTGATTGAAATTTTATGGTTTTTGAGACATTCAAGTATTAAATATATTTTCATTCAATTAAATTGTTATTGTTATTACTTATGTTTCTCCTGTAAAATAAAAAACAGGTTACCATTTGAGTTTTCTACCAGGCACCCTCTAGCTATACATGTCACCCCCAAGACACATGAAAAGACAATTTTACCCTTTTAACCAAATATAAAACTTTGATATTTTTGGAAGTTTCGAAATAAGCAATTTTTTGAAATTTTTAAAAATCAAAATTTCGAAATATGGATTACATTTCGAAAATTTGAAAAGTTTTGAAAGTTTCCAAATTTGGAATGTTTTGAAAATTTTCAAATTTGGAAAGTCTACGACGATATGCTGATGGACAATTTACTTCATTCATTCAGATTGTTCGAAAGTGTTGGATTTATCGTATTTCAAAAATTTCATAGTGCGTTTCGGAAGTTTGAAAGATTAGAAATTGCTGAGATTTGACTAAATTTTCGAAACTGTGGGGTGAAAAAATGGGAGGTAGAAAAAGTCTAAGGTTTTATATTTGGTTAAAAGGATAAAATTGTCTTTTCATGTGTCTCAGATGGGTGATAGGTACATATGAAGGGGTGGGTGGTAGAAACTTCTTACTATTTATGTATAACCCACCAACCCAACCCGTTATTGATCGAATCGGTTCGGTTCGAGTTAAATGAAAAAAATACGAATTTAGAACTTAACCCAACCCAAAGATAATTGATCAGTTCGGATAACGAATTTTGTCAAAACCGACTCAACCCAACCCGCACACACCCCTAAGAAGAAGATAGTTTTTTAATAAAGAATAAGATGAATTTAATTTAGAAATTTAAATATCTAAATCCTAATTTTTCAAAAAAAAAATGTTAAATATATTTTTGGAAAATAAACAAACAAACATAAATTTATTAATTTCATGAATGTCATCTTAAATAATGTTAATCTATTAGTCAAAATACAATTTACCTAACTGGAAAAACCATAAATAAATCCATATGGAAAATTTTGCAGAGACTATGAATGTTTTTTTATAAGGACATATATTTAACTTTAACAAATTATATTAAATTTTAATATATAAAAATATTATATTTAAAATGGAAATCAAATCACCACTCAAAACACCATAACTTAGTACCCAACTTATGGAATATTACTCCATAATAAAAGATAAATAAAAAATAATAATATTAATTTTTTTCTACTATTTTTATTTTTAAACGAGGAATGGCTTGTGTCCTTTTCGTTAAGATTGAGAAAAACATCATCATCATCACCAAATAAACCAACGTGTTTTAATTTATCCTCAACAAAACAAAAAGATTAAGAAAGATACAGACATAGAGACACAGATTGGGTTAGTTAGAGAAACCTCGGATCCAAATTGTTTTTTTTTCCAACAACAATAACCACTATCATGTAACTCTTTTTGTCTTTTTTGATTGAAAGCTAAGTTTTTCCCCCCTTTTTTGTAGATAGATAAAAAGTGTGCATGTGAAGATACAACAAAGTGTTTCTTAAGCACACAGCAAAAATCTATGTCTCTGATACCTGAAAACACACACTCTCTTCAATCATCATTGCAATTCCCATTTGGTGGGGTTTCTGGGATCTCAATAATCTCCAATGTGGGTTCAATTAGGTCTTGAGATCTTCTAGACAATGGCATTGTTTCGTAAGTTCTTCTATAAGAAGCCCCCTGATGGCCTTCTTGAAATTACTGAAAGGGTTTATGGTACGTTTTTCTATTGTCTCTTTTTTTGTTGATTTCAACAATTTTGGCTTATTTTCAGTGTAGAGTTTGTATCTTTAGGCTTTTTGTGTTGTTGGGTTGTTTCATGTTTGGCTTATTTTGTAGATTTAGAGTGAATAATGGGAGTTGTATACTTTTTTATTATGTTTGTATTTTCACTTTGCAATGTGTAATAATAATTATTTTCTAAAATCTAAATGCTAGTTGTTCAATCGGCTGTTGATATTTTGGCCAACAGGTAAGTGAAACCTGACTAAGGATTGTTCCAGTTAGAATTCAAACTCGTGTTCTCTCGAACAATTTGACCTTAACTGAGCTCATTAACCACTTGAGCTCAACCATTTGGTTATATATGATCTTGTTTGAAACTGAGCTGAATGGATGTTTTCTCTATTTATGTCATACTTATCTTTTTATTTGTTGGAGAATTGAAGGTAAAATTATTGGGAAGAAGAGAGTTTTTATGAAGCACAGAGCTAATTAATTTTAAAATAGATTGATAAAAAATTTCTGTGGAGTTAGTATTAAGAAATTATGATGAAATATTGTTCATTGATGATGATTGAAAGGGACTAGTAGTGATTGAAATAAAATTTAAGACTTGTGTTATGTTTGCTTCATGACTTTATGGTGTGTGTTTGGATCTATGTTGACTTTGTCGATCTTGCATTCCAATGTCTTTTCACCGTTATTTCATTGAAGCTACAAATCGGAGCTTCTACTTGGCTGCACAACGACACTGTGGTTTCGTCAAAATCCAAACACACCCGAAATCTCTTAGTATTTGGGGCTTTTGATTTTAGACAGTTGCTACTTTTTTGTTTGTTTCACATGTTTGGCACGCGTATTACTTGATACATTTCATTATCTCAAGGATTTTTTGTACTTCATATGTATTTGACTGTGATTATTTTGTTGTTTCATTTGTAGTCTTTGATTACTGCTTTACCACGGATGTTATGGACGAAGACGAATATAAAGTGTATATAGGAGGAATAATTAGGCAAATTGGCGAGCACTTCCCCGATGCTTCATTTATGGTATTCAACATGAGGGAAGGAGAAAACCAGAGCCATATATCAAACATTTTGTGCGACTATGATATGACTGTGATGGATTATCCTAGACAGTACGAAGGTTGTCCATTACTTACCATGGAGATGATCCATCATTTCTTGAGATCCGGTGAAAATTGGCTTCAACTTGGTCATCAAAACATCGTCTTGATGCATTGCGAACGAGGCGGGTGGCCGGTTTTAGCGTTTATGCTGGCCTCACTCTTGATTTATAGAAAAATGTATACAGGGGAGCAAAAAACACTAGACATGATATATAAGCAAGCGCCTCGCGAACTTTTGCAGTTGATGTCACCGTTGAATCCATTACCTTCACAATTGAGGTATCTTCAATACATTTCAAGGAGAAACGTTGGTTCGGAATGGCCTCCTCTGGATAGGGCGCTTACGTTGGACTGCGTGATTATAAGACAAATTCCTAATATGGATGGAGAGGGTGGCTGCCGTCCTATATTTAGGATATATGGACAAGATCCTTTTATTCCTGCGAATCGGACTCCCAAAGTTCTCTTTTCTACTCCAAAAAGGAGCAAACTTGTTCGACACTACAAGCAGGTGGTACTTCATTCCTTTTACTCAAATTTAATACGCTTTTTTACTTTTCAAGCTGGATCACGAGTCATGATGATGAAGCCCTTCTATTTGGTTCTTGCTACTTATATCAAGATGTTCCACTTCCTTCAATTATTTGGTTCATTATCTCGATTCTCAACCATAAATGATGCTGTGGAGTTCCATTAATGAATTAGTGTATACATGCATTCAAACCAGAAGACAATATATTAGTTCATTCATGTGATAATCCAATAGAAAAGAAATGGTATGTAAAGACATCGAAAGTCGGCAAATATTTGCCTTAATTGATGTAGTTTACTTCTTATGATTTGCATGAATACAATTGATAAAAATCAACATGGTTGGCAGTTGACATTGATGAACTCGGTTAGAAGCAAAAAGTAGCTTCATTATTTCATCATGTGTCTTTATCTAGATTCTGCCTCCACATGATTTTTGAATAAAAAATTTGTTGTTTTCCCCAATGTCCTTAATCAATTTAATTTTTGGGCTCATATTTGTTATAGGATGATTGTGAACTTGTCAAGATTGACATCCACTGTCATGTTCAAGGCGATGTTGTACTTGAGTGTATTAGTTTGGACAGTGATTTGGAACGTGAACAAATGATGTTCCGAGTGATGTTTAATACAGCATTCATAAGGTCAAATATTTTGATGCTTAACCGCGATGAAATTGACATGTTATGGAATGCTAAAGATCACTTCCCTAAAAATTTTAGAGTAGAGGTATCTCTCTTTCTCTCTATGTTTTAATAAGCTATGGTTAGAGATAATGCCAACTTAATGTTCATAAAGTATACATTGTGTTTCTGGTTGAAGGTTCTTTTCTCGGATATGGATGCTTCGTCTTCTGTTATTTCAATCGATACGCCTCATATCGAGGAGAAAGAAGGCCTACCTATTGAAGCATTTGCTAAAGTTAAGGAAATTTTCAGCCATGTCGAGTGGCTAGATTCGAAGACAGATGTAGCGACTATGCTCCAACAGATCACAGCATCAAATATCCTTCTCGAAAGGTTGGACAGCGGGGCTTCTGCTTCACCAACCTGCTTGCTAAATAAGTCATTGTCTGGAAGATTTATATTTGATTCAAAGACACTAAACGAAACAAGCAATCTGAAATATTCTGTTCATGAGGAACTTTCTGAGTCTCCATTGAAATCATCTGAGGATGCTCCCATGGATAAAATGATTGAACCATTAAAGGCATTGTCAGAAGAGAAAATCAATACTCCTGCAAGTTTAGGTCAAGCGAACCAACCGATTCCTTCATTCGATATGTCAAAAGACTCAGATTCTACTAAAAAGGAGACTGATTCATCAGAATCAAAAGAGTCATTGGAAAATGATCCTGAATTTCCTACTATGGCTCAAGTGGAACAATCTATCCCCTTAATTGAACCATCAGTAGGTGAAAATTCGATGGAAAAGAAGACTGGATCATTGGAATCTGAGGAAAAGAATATTGAATCATTAGAACCGAAGGCAGTATTGGAAAACAACACAATGTTTCCTGCATCGGTAGTTCAGGAGAAACAATCTATTCTCTTCAATGAATCTTCTACTGATGCAAATTCTATGAAAGATATTGGACTGTTAGGATCAAAAGAAAAGGAGACTGAATCATTAGACTCAGAGACACTGTTGGAACACGATAGCGGATTTAAATCTGAATCGAAGACTGTGCCAGAAGTTGATATAAGAAGTTCGACTTTGGCATGCCAAGAGAATTTTTCAATGCCCTCATTTGAGGATGCTACTATGAAAAAGAAGAAAGAACCTTTAGATTTTATGGCATCACCAGAAAATAACATCAAGACTCCTGAAATGAAGATTGAATCATTAGAACCAAAGGCACCGGTGGATTATGATGCGAAGTTTCCTATTTCTACAGATGAACCATCCATGCATGAAAATATGATGAAACAGACGATGGAGCAATTAGAGTCAAAGGAAAAGGATATCAAATCATTAGAATCAAAGTCAGTGTTGGAAAATGATACCAAGTGTCCTCCATCTATGGCTCAGGAGGAACAATTGATTCCCTCAATTCGAACATCAACGGATGCAAGTTCAAACAAAAAAATGATCGGAAAATCAGAATCAACGGTGTTGTTAGAAAATGATATCAAAAGTCCTACATCCGAGGTTCATGAGAAACAAAGTAGTCCCTTACTTGAACCTTCCAGTGATGAAAAACCAATTAAAAAGAAGATTGACCCTCAAGAATTGCAGGTTTCTCTTCAGCTGCCAACCCAATCTAAAATAATTTCTCCCCGGATGCATCAAGCTATTCGATCTGCTTCGGCTTCTTATTCCAACTCGTTACTAGGTTCACCTGTAGGTGTCTCAAGATATCGAAGTGCACCATCGGCTCTCGGAATAACATCCGTGTTGCAAGATCATACACCAATGGATATCAAAGAAGTCGATCATGCAGAGTCGATATCTCCTGCTTCAGACTCAAAGGTGCCAAAGTCTGTAGAGCCTAGTTCTACAAGTATTCATACATCATCATCATCACTGGTATTGCTTCCATCTTCGCCTTCAAAGTCTTCAGTTGATCCTCCTGCTGCTGTCGAAAAGACTTTCAAACCCCTTATTCCTATTCCTCCTCCACCTCCACCTCCACCTTCACCTCCTCAACAAGAGTCTAATTCAATGCATGATAAAAATCAGATATCGTTAGCTATTCCTCCTCCTCCCCCTCCTCCACCACGCTCTTTCGTTCCTGAAACATCCCTTTCCACTGTCAAAGATTCATTAAAAGGTCCTCCTCCCCCACCCCCACCCCCATCCCCACCTCCACCTCCACCTCCACCTCAACAAACCTCATCATCTTCAATACCTCCTCCTCCAAGAAGTGTGAACAACTCTGCTGCTATGTCCTGTCCTCCTCCGCCACCTCCACCACCAAGACACTCTGACACCACATCTAGTGGTTCTACTCCTACACCATTAGCCCCGCCGCCACCACCTCCTCCTGCTTTTGCAAACCAAAATTCTCTTTCTAAAAGCTCAGCAAATGTTCCACCTGTACCTCCACCTCCTTCTGCCAATGGATTATTAAAATCCGGCACTGCCGCACCACAGTCTCATAATGTACCTCCAATTCCTGGACCACCAGGAACTGTGCCTCCTCCAATTCCTGGACCACCTTCGGGTGCATTCGGTGCAAAGGGACGTGGAATGCTGCGAGCTAATTCAAAAACTCAGACTAAAAGGAGCAACCTTAAACCTTACCATTGGTTAAAGTTAACAAGGGCCATGCAAGGTAGCTTGTGGGCTGAGACACAAAAACTTGATGAAACTTGTAGGTATGAATTGTGTGTTAAGACTTTTCTGAATTTTAAGTAATATGAGCTTATATGAGTTTTACTTACCCTCTTATTTTAACTTTTCGGTGTTAGGGCTCCAGAGTTTGACATGTCAGAACTTGAGAGACTTTTCTCTGCAGCTACTCCAACTAGTCATGAAAAAGGAGGAAAATCAAATCGCCGTTCCGGGCAAAAACCTGACAAAGTTCAATTAGTACGTTTTTCGTTTGAATTTCATTAATACCTGTCCAGCCCAATTTCATCTTGATTTTTTGGTCTTCAAGGGTAAAAAAAGGTCCTCTAATGTGCTACAGATAAACTCATTATTCTAAGGTTTTAATTTTCAAAATAATTTTTTTAGAAGTTGACATTTTTAAATAACTACATTCCATTTTACTCCATCATTTTGTTCACCGCCTTTTCTCAACTACACAAATGTACGAAGTTTTTTCAACCATAATATTTTTTTCAACCATAGGAATTAGATGATAGTTCATTTTCTTTTTAGCTAGTGAATTGATTTTATTTAGGCCTAAATCACTAGTTAATTTCTTGTCAGGATTTATAGATTTTGAGCTCTTGATATAATATTCATGTCATCTTGCAGATTGAACTCAGGCGGGCGTATAACTGTGAAATTATGCTTACAAAAGTCAAAATCCCATTGCCTGATTTAATGGTGAGTTATTCCTGGTGGTATTTGTTTACAAGTAAATGATATTAACAATTTTTTATTTGAGTTTCTGTCCCAGAGTTCGATCATAATGAACGGTTCATTCTCAATCACTATTTAAACCTTCTTAAATGATAAGTCCATTCATAATGGAAACATGTCGATTAACAAATATTTTCTCGCATGCTTTATACTATTGTCTTTCAGGGTGCTGTTCTCGCATTGGACGATTCTGTGTTATACGTTGATCAGGTTGAGAACCTCATAAAGTTCTGTCCGACTAAAGAAGAAACCGACCTACTCAAGGTATCAAACCTCTTTTTCATGTTAACCAGAACTTTGTGTCGTGAGGGAAGCATAGATAACTTAGCAACAATATATGTTTAAGCCATAATCACTCTTTATATTCAGGCCTATACTGGAGACAAAGATAACTTGGGGAAGTGTGAACAGGTGAATGGATTTTTACCGCATTTTACTCTTTTTTCCCTTAGAGAAACTTCTTTTGTTTATGTGGCTGGTCATTTTAACTCTTTCATTTTCATTTGCTTTTTTTCATTTTGTGATAGTTTTTCTTAGAATTAATGAAAGTTCCGCGAGTGGAAAGCAAGCTAAGAGTTTTCTGTTTTAAGATGCAATTCAGTTCACAGGTCAGAGGACAACTGAGCAATACTTTTGGTTATTAAATAATTATGTTTTCCCCCCTTTAGAAATTTAGCTTTTGCGGTGCACTTTTTGCTATATATGTAGGTTGTAGAGCTCAGAAGGGACTTGAATATTGTAAATTCTGCATCTGAAGAGGTAAGTCATTTATATTTTTCTTTTAAATATTCTATTTCCTAAGTCAACATCCTTTTCTCTTCATATTTTGTTGTTATGTGTATCAGATAAGGAATTCAGTCAAATTGAAAAGAATCATGCAGACCATTCTTTCTCTCGGTAATGCTTTGAACCACGGAACTGCAAGAGGTGAATTGAAGCTTTAGCATTTTTTGTTTCATCATTACAAAGCATTCTTTCTCTTTATATACATGCACTATACTTTTTTTGGAAATCTAGTATGAACGTTTCAGCTAGTCTAAGTCATGACTCATGATTTATGTGCATTATGTAGTTAGTGTTCGATTTTTGTTTGGTCTTTCGATGATTAATATTTTATTGGAAAGCAGCACCACATTAGTCTAAATTGCTTTCTTACTAGCTGGTAATGTATGTGATTACTGTAGGTTCTGCTGTCGGGTTCCGATTGGATAGTCTTCTTAAACTCACTGATACACGAGCCCGAAACAACAAAATGACCCTCATGCATTATCTTTGTAAGGTAAACACTCATTATCGCTCATTGCGCGTATGAAACCATGAAGGTTGATCAATGAATTATGTCCAGTCCAACTGTTTCCAGTTAAGAGATTATATTTCGGCATGTCACCTTCCTGTGAAATAAGTGATGTAGTAATCGTTTTTATGATGATAGGTTCTTGCTGAAAAGCTTCCGGAACTTTTAGATTTCCCCAAAGACCTGGTCAATTTAGAGGCTTCAACCAAGGTATCTTTGTTTATTCAGCTGTTATATCGGATGGTTCCATTTTATTCTCATTTGGATGTATGTGCATGCCGAGTTACAAGCAAGTATTCCATTCCATACAGGTACAATTGAAATATTTGGCAGAGGAAATGCAAGCTATTAGTAAAGGACTGGAGAAAGTAATTCAAGAACTGTCTGCATCGGAGAATGATGGACCTGTGTCAGAAACATTCTGCCAGGTACAATCTATATCAGTTCTAAATGCTTCAATCAGACGAAACTTCTAAATTCTAATGCATTTGGATCAATATATGAATATGGAAGCTTGGCTTAGGCTACACAAGCCGCAACAATCAATGTCAATCTTTCTATGCTTATATTAGTATGCTTAATATATAAATAAATAGCATTACCTTAAAATAATTTTTTTTTTTCACTTGGTAATGTTCAGATTCTGAAAGAATTTCTTAGTGATGCTGAAGCTGAAGTGAGGTCTTTAGCTCAGCTTTATGCCAATGTGGTATGATTTGGTTCTTTCCTCTTTAGCATAGTTTTGTTTTTAAAGGTCTAATTCAAGATATGACGAGATGTGTCTGAAATTCTGAATCTGGATGCATCAGGGTAGAAATGCAGATGCATTGGCGCTATACTTCGGAGAAGACCCCGCACGTTGCTCATTTGAACAAGGTAAATATCTATTTGTTATCAGTTTATATTATCATTTATCTGTTCCACCTCGTCTGGTGTTTTCTTTTGTTAAATAAATTGTTTTGGAATTGGTTGTGGAACAAGACGAAAATGGCAATTATGATGTAAAGAAAAGCATTTGTTTCAAATTAAGACTCACCATAGAAACCCTTGTGGTTTTCTTATTTTTCCCACACTCTATAGTTGTATCTACTCTTCTCAATTTTGTGAGGATGTTCATCCGAGCACACGAAGAAAACTACAAGCAGATTGAATATGAAAAAAAGAAAGCAGTGAAGGAAGCAGCAGAAAATGAAAAGTTGAAGCTAACTGCTAGAAATGAATCTGAACAAATGATGAGGACCATCAAGAGTGGAGATATTCAATAATCATATTTTTTATACAAAGAGCCTCAAGCTAATGAAAAGATGTTCAACAGTGATAAACTTGTTATCTGGTTGGATGAAGAAAACAAACAATTTTGTTGTTGGTAGCATTGACATTGATGATCACCACCATAGGACTCAAGTTATATATTGCAAGAAATGAATGTTCGCGTCGCCGAGGATTATATTCATTTTTAAGCAGTAAGCATTCTAAAACCTCATTTTATGACTTACTCCCTTCGTAACAAAATATAAAAAAAAATATAAAAAAAATACACATATCTGATTCAGATAGGTGTACTTTTTAGCTTATATTGTATCTTGTTACGGAGGGAGTATTGTTGAGATCTATACAACCGCATAGTCACAATGGTGTTTTTTTACCCATAAGGTAGAGTAGCATTTAACTTTTATTTTAACTGAGAGCACTTAGAGGCACCAATGCTGAGAATTTTCAGTTACTGCCCTTATGCTGTATGCACTGATTAACACAAATGCTTTGTAAATATCAAGGTATTGGTTAGTATACAAGTTATACATTTTACTGAGTCATTTTTTTTTTGTTAGACATTTCTCATTTAACAATTTATTTATTTATTTTTTATTTTTCCTTCATTCTCTTTGCACCATGTAATCAAATGATCAAACAATATTAACCATGTAATTCGACTCAAGCGGTTGATGAACTTTAGTTAAGGTCGAGTCAACCCAGGAATATCTGTGTTCGAACCCTAACTGAAGTAATCTTAGGTGATACTTTACTTACCTCTCAATTGAATTTTGTATTATTAGAATTCTTTTCCCCCAGCGATAGAGGGTTTAAGACAATAAAATGTGATCAAACAATATTAAAAAGCAAAGAAAGTAAGATTTCAGTGTTAAAAAACAAACTAAATAAAATTTCCTCACTTTCAGTGTTACCAACCTACCATATTACTAAACTAAAATTTATCTTCATTAGCCATATTTTGCTGCTATCCAAGTACTTGAATAAATCTCTTTACACTTATATTTTGGTTTTGAGAATGAGAATGAGAAGCATTCATTTCATTCTTCTGAAAGATTCAAATTGAGATTTAGACCTTGTCGCTCATGTTGACCGGTAATGGTTTGCACAACTGCTTCAGCTAATGCTGCAGTGAAGTCAGGATCTTTGATTAAGGAACTTGCATATTCTTTAATCTTGATATGTCTTCCATAGCCACACTTTTGCATGATATCCTCACAAATTTCAGTAGATGATTGAGTCCAATTATCAGAAACAACAAAGTCAGTGTTAATGACTTCTGTGTCATTTAGTGTTGGTAGAGGTGATTTATTATTAGCTATTGATGATGGAACTTTAGGTGTGGATGAAGATGATGGTCTTAATGACTCATGAGGGGCAACATGGTTGTGTTCTCCATCATAAGTTGCAACAATGATAGACCTATCATGTATGCATTTTTGTACCTAAAATGAGTAATTGAAGTAAGGTTTGAGTCTCTTTAAACCACTAATTTTTTCATAGAATCATTCTTGAAAACACCAAAGAAAAATTTGAAACCATATAATAACCTTGCAATCTCTCTTGAAATCATATACATATCAACATTGAATACAATAATTAGTTAATCATCATGAAAAGAAGAAATGGGTGGCAGTTTTAACTAAATTTTATTCTTTTTGTAAATAAAGAAAGGTTTATATAGGAGTATCACGATTTCAATTATAACTAGATCATTCACATTTAGCTACAATTTTTGACCTATTATAATCTATACACCTGGCTTATAATACTAGACTTGTGATTGTAAAAGTAAAATCATTTATACTTCTATATTAATTCCCTATTATGTTATCTTAAGTCAATTTGTAGAGTTTGATCTATATATTTTACCAACAATCAGCTAATAACCTTTAACCTACAATAGTTGCACAATGCAACAATTGTGAGACCGTTAACAAAAAACTTATTATTCTTCATTGAATCATCTTAATTACTTAAAAATAATCTTCATTGCTAAAAAATAGAAAAAAAAGTACTAAATGAATTTAGGATATGTTTATATATAGTATATACCTTCTTTTTTGCGGGGCAACTAGGAGCTATGGAGCACCTGAAGTAAGCTCTAGGAAAAGCATTGTCTTTGGTTACCTTTTGCCCATACTTCCTCCATTGATATCCATCTTGTATTATCTATATTCACAAAGTAATATGTATAAACAAACTAATTTTAAAATTTGAGTATTTTAAAGTCAACAATTTATTTTAGAGGATAAAATAAATAATTTTAATCGTCGATAAAAAGTTAATAGTTCATGTCACAAGCATATGTAAAAAAATCATGAATGTATTAAAATATCAACAAGTAATCGATTTTCTTTTCAATAATCAAGATTACTAATTTATCTATTTTCTGAAGTGAAGTTATCTAATTTTACTATAGTTTTAGATCAATTAATAAATTTGATTTATTCATGAAAAATCAATTTAGTGATATAAATTTGACATAGTAACTTTATAAGGAATATAATTCAGATTTTCTCCATAACAATTATAAAATGACAATTAATGTCTCACTTTAAGTAAAGATCATTTTTTTCCTTCCCAGTTTTCTAATTTTTAATAAATTTAATACACAACAAATTAGTGATGATGGGGGCATACCAAACTATCATCATTAGGGTGGGTTTTGACAAAGACTTGTAATGGCTTTTTTGTTGTGGGAAACTCTAGTCTTGCTCTTTTGCTTGTATCAAGATTAGGTACTAACCCAATTTGATTTGAACTTATCCCTTTTTGTTCTTCCTTGTTGATCTCTTGAAGATGGGACTCAAGCTTTGTGCACTTGATATTCATAACTTCAACCATGAATCTTAGAGTATTGTTCTCCTCTCTCACATGTTGTAACTCTAATTGAAGAGCTTTCACCTTAACAAATAAATTAAAGTTATTAAATGAACTTTTAGAATTAAATAGCTGCCTAAGATATTTTCCTAAGAAAAAGTTAAAAGACGTTCACCAGGAGTTTCATTTTTCAATATGTATATGTTTCTTAAATATCAAGAATTACATATTAAAATAAAAAATAAAAGGAAAAAAATAAAATAAAATAAAGGGCACCCAGAATTTATACATATGAAATAAGTTAGGGGTATAGAAAAACATGATATAACAAAAAGTAAATAATAAGAACCAAGTTAGTTACCTTTTCATCCATTATATATAATAATAGAATGGAATAGCTATTTGAAGTTGAACAATTTTCAATCACAAATGAAACGAATTTATCTTGTTATATTGTTACGCATAAGGGTTATTAGCTAATAAAAATAGCAAATGATGAAGGGCCCTTATTTATATAAAATTTAGAATGTAATTGAATGGGGTGGTTGAAGAGTTAAAAATAAATATATAATTCTTTTATCCATCACGTGTGTAAGGCCTTTCTTATTACTAGTAGTTCGTAGTAAATTGTTCAATTCAAATTCACATGTTAGAAAAATCCAGCGATGGGATGTATATAACAAATAATATTATATAATATTTGCGTTAATTTGAAAAATGTCACGATGTACCAATAGTTTATGCTTTTCTGGTCATTATAGTATTTTATAATATTTTTTTGACGGATTTTTGCTTTTTGTTTTTGAAGGAAATTTTATAACGTAAGGTAGTATGATATCATCCTCATGACATAAGCTTGGCTAAACTTTCTTTCCGTTTGGAAAGCGATTTTCTTTTTGATTTTCCACCAGAATGTTCCCAACGTGTTTATGGGGTTCAAATATAATTAATACACTCCCAACGAGTCTTTGTTTTATTATCATTAAAAATGTGAGTTATTTTATTCATTGTTTTTGTTGTTAAAAACGGAGATCAATCGGTCACTAAATTAAGAATTTTTTTGGTTTCGATAAAGAAAAAGCATAATGATTGAAAATGAAACGGAGATTGATCAGATTTAAAACGGAGAACATTCTCTATTTTCTGACTAACAGAATTAAAACTTTCTATGCTAAAATGAACACACACAATTGTTAACCCAGTTCAGAGATGAACTCCTACGTCTGGGGGACTGGATCCGACTTCGAATTATCACTAATAATGAGATGAAAATGATTACAATGTTTTTGCACTTGTGTGCTGCAGTTTTCTGTAGTTTTGTCAAACTGCAGCTTTGCAATTTTTCTATTCTCTATCTGTTTTGCCAACCTTGCTTGCTTTGGCTTATATACAGTTTGTTTACAATTTAGGAATAACAAACTAAAGTAGTTACAACTAACTAACTAAAACTAACTACCCAAAACATATTCTATCTCAAATGTTTCTTAATTGAGTACCACTTTTAACAATTCTCCACCTTGGTACCAAATGAGAATCTTCAGCCTGTGATTCTTCAAGTTAGATCCTCTTAGTCCTTGATCTCAGTTTCTGGATTTGATTTGCAGTATATCCAAACAATGTTTGAATTTGCCAAGTGTGACATGTTTTGTAAACATGTTTGCAGGATTATCACTTGTGTGCATCTTTGTACTGGTTTTGATGGTTCTGAACTTTTGCTGTATTCCAAACACATGCTCTGAGTTCCCTTTAGGTACCTTAGAATCCATTTGACAGCTTGCCAATGGCTCATCCAAGGGTTTCCCATAAACCTGCTCGTGACACTTATAGCATGAGAAATGTCTGGCCTTGAGCATATCATAGCATACATGATACTCCCAATGGCACTTGCATATGGTATATTCTTCATGTCTTCTGCTTCTTGGTTTGTGTTTGGTGACATGGCTGAAGAAAGTTTAAAGTGAGCTGCTAGTGGAGAGCTGACTGTCTTTGATTCACTCATATTGAATCTATTTAGGACCTTTCCAACGTAGGTCTCTAGGGAAATTATCAGTTTTCCTTGCTCTCTAATTCTGATGATTTCCATTCCTAGGATCCTCTTGGCTGGTCCCAAGTCCTTCATCTCGAATTCTTTCTTGAACTGGCTCTTTAATTTCTCTATTTCTTTCATACTTTTTGATGCTATTAGCATGTCATCCACATATAACAGCAAGTAAATGTATGTTGCTAATGATACTTGTTTATAATACACACAACTAACAAAATTACTCCTAGCATAACTTTGACTGAGCATGAATGAATCAAACCTCAAATACCATTGTCTTGGTGATTGCTTTAGCCCATAGAGTGATCTCTTTAGCAAGCAGACCCAATCCTCATTTCCTTGAGTCCTAAAGCCATCTGGTTGTTGCATTAAGATAGTTTCATTCAGATCACCATGGAGAAATGGTGTTTTGATATCCATCCGCTCTAACTCAATGTTAAAGTGTGCTACCATGGCTAAAATTATCCTTATAGATGCATGCTAAACTACAAGAGAAAAGATTTCATTGTAGTCTATACATTCCCTTTGAGTGAATCCCTTTGCTACTAGCATTGCTTTGAACCTAAGTGGTTCAACTCCTGGAATTCCCTCTTTCCTCTTGAAGATCCACTTGCTGCCTACGATTCTGAAGTTGGAAGGCTTAGGTATGAGTTCCCAAGTGTTGTTCTTCTCTAGTGATTTCAGCTCCTCAGTCATAGCTAAAATCCATTTGTCTTTGTCTTAAGACTTGACAGCTTCATTGTAGTTCCTATGATCTTCTTGTATGATATCTTCAACAGCATGTAATGCATAGCTGATCATGTCTGCATAACTATATCTTTGAGTGGGTTTTGATGTCCTTCTTTCTCTGTCCCTGATGAGGTTATAATCATCTAACTCCTATTCTGGAAAAATAGTATGTTCTGCTGGGTTTGCATCAATCTTGTCTTGTTGAGCCTGCTGTTGTTCTAATACCAAGAACATTCTTGGTTTCTATTGATCTTTCTCCTTTTCTGTGGCTGAAACCAAAAGCGTTCTCCATTTTTGTACAACTTTCTCCACCTCAAGATCAAACCTCTCATTTCTGTCTTGTTGAGTCTGTTGTTGTTCCAAGAACATTTTCCGTTTCTCTCCAGCTTTCTCCACCTCAAGATCAAACTTCTCATCTTCAATTTGATGTGAACTTTTATTCGCAGCATTGTTTAAAGACTTATATAGCTCAGCCTCATGAAACTTAACATCACTGCTGATGATACATTTCCTACTTTCAGGACACCATATCCTATAACCTTTTACACCACTTGGATATCCAACAAAATACCATTTCTTGGCTCGAGGGGCTAGTTTCCCTTCATTTACATGATAGTATGCAGAACATCCAAATACCTTTAGATGATTGCAGTTTGCAGCATGCCCAATCCACATTTCTTGAGGGGTTTTGAGTTCAATTGCAGTAAAAGGACTCAAATTTATCAAATAACAAGCTGTATGGACAACTTCTCTCCAAAACTGTGTAGACATGCCTGCATTTGACAAGATGCATCTCATTCTTTCAAGCAAGGTTCTATTCATCCTTTCAGCTAGTCTATTTTGATGAGGTGTGCTCCTTACAGTCTTATGTCTGTTCACACCATGAGCTTTGCAAAAACTAGTGAATTCCTCACTTCAGAATTCAAGACCATGGTCTGTCCTTAGAGTTTTAATCCTTTTGTCAGTCATATTTTCAACCATAGACTTCCAATCTTTAAAGGTTTTAAATGCTTCATCTTTGCTTTTTAACATGTATATCCATACTTTTCTACTATAGTCATCAAGAAATGTAATGAAATACTTGTTACCTCCATGTGAAGCAATGTTTGCAGGGCCCCATAGATCACTGTGAACATATTCCAAAATTCCTTTTGAGCAATGTTTCCCTGTAGAGAACTTAACCTTATGCATCTTTCCATACACACAATGCTCACAAAATTCAAGATCACTAATCTTGTCCCCACCTAGCATGCCTTGCCTGTCCAGAACCTGAATTCCTCTTAGACTTACATGTCCCAACCTTTTATGCCACAGTCTGGCTTTGCTTGATGCTTGGACTGCCACTGCTGCCATTCCTGTCACTGCTTGACCATTGAGAAGGTAGATACCAAGATCCCTTGTTCCATTCATGATTACCAATGATCCTTTTATGACTTTTAGAGTGCCTTTCTTTGCTTTGTATGAACAACCAACTTCTTCTAGCATTCCTAGAGAAATTAAGTTCCTCTTCAGCTCTGGAGCATGTCTGACCTTTGACAAAATCTTCATGGTTCCATCTTCCAGCTTTAGCTTGATTGAACCAATTCCAACTACCTTGCAGGCTGATTTGTTCCCCATAATCACCTTGCCTCCATCAGTTTCATTGTAGTCAAGAAACCAATCTCTATTTGAGGTCATGTGAAATGAACACCCTGAGTCAAGCACCCAGTCATCATCCATGATTTCAGTTGAATTTGCCATAAGAACTTCTGTGCTTTCATATCCTTCAGAGGCTATAAATGCATTTCTATAATCATCATCACTATTTGATCCTTTCTTTCCTTTCCAATATGGGCATTCTTTCTTGAAATGCCCATCTTTTTTGCATATGAAACACTTCATTTTAGACTTGTCCTTTTCTTTATTCTTAAACTTATTCTTCTGTTTTTGATTCTTCTTCCCTGCCTTGGCCTTGACAAACAATCCCTCACCACTGCTTTCTTCTTTCCCATTTGACTTCTTCTTCAATTCTTTGGAGATTAGTGCAGCTTGTACTTTTTCTAATGACAAAGAATCTCTACCATAAAGAAGTGTATCACACAGATTTTCAAGAGAGCTTGGTAATGAATTTATCAACAACAGGGCCTGATCCTCATCATCCAATTTTACATCAATATTTTTAAGATCTAATACAATCTTATTAAACTCATCCATATGATCTTCAATTGATCTCCCAGGTTGCATCTTGAAAGTATATAATTTTTTTTTAAGTACAAACAATTCGCTAATGATTTTGTCATGTATAAGATTCTAATTTGAGCCAAATACCTACTGCAGAGGTCTCCTTTGACACTTCTCTCATAACCTTGTCTCCAAGACTCAAGATTAGAGCACTATGAGCCTTGTTCATGATATCCTTCTTCTCATTTTCTGGTAGTGTGGATGCCATGTCTTTCTCTCCTCCCAGTGCTTTTGCCAAACCTTGATGAACCAACAACGCTTTTATCTTGAGACGCCATAACCCAAAATCATTCTTCCCATTGAATTTTTCAAGTACATACTTTGTTGATGCCATCTTTTCTTTGAATCGATTACAGCCGTGCTCTTGATACCAATTGTTGTTAAAAACCGAGATCAATCATTCACTAAACCAAGAATGTTCTTGGTTTCTGTAAAGAAAACGCATAATGATAGAAAATGAAACGGAGATTGATCATATTTAAAACGGAGAACGTTCTCCGTTTTCTAACTAACAGAATTAAAGCTTTCTATGCTAAAATGAACACACACAATTATTAACCTAGTTCAGAGATGAACTCCTACGTCTGGGGGACTGGATTCGACTTTGAATTATCACTAATAATGAGATGAAAATGATTACAATGTTTCTGCACTTGTGTGCTGCAGTTTTGTCAAACTGCAGCTTTGCAATTTTTCTATTTTCTATCTGTTTTGCTAGCCTTGCTTGCTTTGGCTTATATACAATTTGTTTACAATTTAGGAGTAACAAACTAAAGTAGTTACAACTAACTAACTGAAACTAACTACCCAAAATAGATTCTATCTCAAAGACTTTTTAATTGAGTACCAGTTTTAATAGCTTTTATAAGTAGTCTATGGTGGATCAATATTTAAATATTATTAAAAAAATTAATGATAGTCGACGTTACTTTTTATAAGTATAGTTTGTAATTTTTCTTATCTTTATAGATAAGATGGTGACATGATAAACGTCGATTTGATACAAGATATATATTTATTTCTCTTATTTTTATCGAATCCATAATTTAAAATATCTAATTCATGAAAATAAAGATGATCATTAACATCTACTTTTAAAAGACGACGTTGATAGTTGTTGAAGTTTTGAACGTTTTTTATGGACCGTGTTTCATATTAGAATTTTCTTTATTAGAAAATAATTTCATCTACAATAAATGACTCATTTGATTATTTACATATATTAAAACAAATATATAATAAATAAAAAGTGAGAATATTATTTTTATTAAATTACTCTTATTAAATACCATATTAGTGTGGAAGATAGTGAATTCATAGGAAGGGTGTTGCTAATTTCTACAATTTCAAAGAATAAAATCCACGATTTTTAAGATTTTATTTAATATTTTTATTTCTTTTAACAAATGTTCTAAACATAATAGTGTTAATTAAATAGTATAAGTAAAAAATAAATGAGTTATTTATTTTGAGAAATTTTTTAAGAGTTTATTATAATAATTCATATGAATAATTTAAGAGAAACTTTGATTAAAAGTCAAATATATTTAATAATCTAACGATTGTAATTGATCGATAATATAAAAACTCTTTATAATTATATATATATAAAACTAAATTTTTTTAAACGAGTCACAAATAATGGAATAATGATGGGTGAGTACATAAAAAAAACAAATAAAATGCTCCCGATGAAGTCAATGTCATGGAATATCTTGTGTGAGGAATTGAATTTCACGTATCTAGACTATGAGGGGACATATCCATTGAATTGGCTTAAATTCTGAACAAGACAAGAAAAACCCAATGCTTCGTGACAAAGTTGAAGTTGCCACTCTATTGGATCACATTTAATTTGCGGTTGATTATCCTTTAATTATTGCATTTTTTTTTACTAAAACACAATATTTATTCATTCAAATCGATAAAAATTATATCGATTAAAAACATTACAATTTAAAATGGTTAAAATTGAAAAGAATGAATTTGTAAAAAAACTTACATTGTCTAGATTTATAGCACATAACCGTAAAATGTTTACAAATAACAACAAATATAACAAAATTGAGGTGTTTAAAATATCTATACCTCATAGCTGTAATGTTTATGACGACAAAATTATTTAATATATCAATTTGAACTAAAAATACCGTAATAAAACAGTGTAAGATCAGATGTGCACCTAAGAGGGGGGGGTGAATTAGGTGTTTGGTTATTTTGACAGTTTTTAGAATTATAGTGATTGATTTTTGCGTTCAATGTTGATAGATGAAGAAATAAATAACAGTAAGTAAATGAACACTGCAAATTTATCCTGGTTCCCCTAATAACCAAGGGTACGTCCAGTCCTCTTGCTCCCACAAGAGATTTTCTTCACTATCTGTCAGAATATGTACAAGTCCTCACCCTGGGACCTTGGCTACAATCTTCTAACAAACTTTCAAAGATAGAACACTACTATCTTAGATATAGCACTTAAAGAAAGTACAACTTTCTTTTACAAACAATTTGTCGTTTTGATAAGGATATATGAATAGAAAGGAGGTATGATGATAAATAATTCAAGATTTATTCAAGTACTTTGAGAACCTTAAGGATATGAAAATGATATGCAAGTACTTGAATTTCTGAAAAAGACTTAGAGAAAAATTCAGAAAATTTAGTTCAAAGTCTTTTAAAATGTGTAATTTGAATTCGTAATTTGAATATGAAGTTATGACCTATTTATAGTCTTCAAATATCTCTTTAGATTCGTGGCCTTTGATCCAAGAGGTTTGAGAAAGAATTGCAATGTTTTAAATTGAATTCAAAGCTGAAAAATTGCATTGCTTCCAGATTGGTCTTTGAAAAATCTGTGTATTCTGTTGTATTTTGTTGACAGATTTTTCAAAATACAACTGGAAGCAATGCAATTTTTCAGCTTTGAATTCAATTTAAAACATTGCAATTCTTTCTCAAACCTCTTGGATCAAAGGCCACGAATCTAAAGAGATATTTGAAGACTATAAATAGGTCATAACTTCATATTCAAATTACGAATTCAAATTACACATTTTAAAAGACTTTGAACTAAATTTTCTGAATTTTTCTCTAAGTCTTTTTCAGAAATTCAAGTACTTGCATATCATTTTCATATCCTTAAGGTTCTCAAAGTACTTGAATAAATCTTGAATTATTTATCATCATACCTCCTTTCTATTCCTATATCCTTATCAAAACGACAAAGTGTTTGTAAAAGAAAGTTGTACTTTCTTTAAGTGCTATATCTAAGATAGTAGTGTTCTATCTTTGAAAGTTTGTTAGAAGATTGTAGCCAAGGTCCCAGGGTGAGGACTTGTACATATTCTGACAGATAGTGAAGAAAATCTCTTGTGGGAGCAAGAGGACTGGACGTACCCTTGGTTATTAGGGGAACCAGGATAAATTTGCAGTGTTCATTTACTTACTGTTATTTATTTCTTCATCTATCAACATTGAACGCAAAAATCAATCACTATAATTCTAAAAACTGTCAAAATAACCAAACACCTAATTCACCCCCCTCTTAGGTGCACATCTGATCTTACAATTGGTATCAGAGCAGGTTCAAGGTAACTTACTCCTTGATCAAATAACTAAATGGCTTCCGCACAACCAGTTTTTAGAGACGGTGGCAGCAGTAACAAACCACCATGTTTCGTCGGTGAACATTACGATTTCTGGAAAATACACATGCAAGCATATCTTGAGGCACAGGGAGACGAAATATGGGATGCTGTCGAAAATGGTCCGTCCATTCCAACAACAGTCATCAACAACAAAGAAGAAATTAAGATAAAGAATTCTTGGACCGATGACGATAAAAGAAAAGTGCTATTCGATAAAAAGGCTAAAAACATTCTACAATCAGCACTTGGTATGGATGAATTCTTCCACATATCTCACTGTAAAACAGCCAAGGAAATATGGGACACATTGGAAGTAACCCATGAAGGCACCATAGAGGTAAAAAGATCCAAACTAAATACACTTTCTCAAGAATATGAATTGTTTTGTATGCAGCCTGGAGAAACTATACTAGACATGCAGAAACGATTCTCCCACTTGACAAATCATTTGACAGCCCTCGGAAAGGTCTTCTCCAACGATGAATTGAATCTGAAAGTATTACGATCACTAACGAGGGCGTGGCAACCAAAGGTGACTGCGATATCAGAAAAGAAGAGTTTGTCCAAAATGTCACTTTCTGCATTATTTGGCAAACTACAAGAACATGAAATAGAACTTGGACGATTAGAGCAAAATGAAACCCAAGAAAAGAAAAGCAAAAATATTGCTCTAAAGACCGAATCAAAGGAAGTAGTCAAAGAAGAAATTTCTGATGACGACGAAAACATCAACTTCCTTGTCAAGAAATTCGGCAAATTTCTTAAAAATAACAGAAGTTTCAAGAAGAAGAACTTCAGAAAGAAAGATAGCATGACTAACCAAAACTTCACATGCTTTGAATGTGGAAAACAAGGACATATTAAAGCAGATTGTCCAGATCTCATCAAAAAGAATGCAGGTAAAAGAAAAGACTTCAAGAAAGCATATATAGCATGGGAAGATAACGACATAAGTTCAACATCAGAAACTGAAAGTGATGAATGTGCAAATGTTGTACTAATGGCGTCACATCATTCCGATGACGAAGAGGTTAGTAACTTAAACAACCCTCTTTATAATCATGAATTAGTTATAGAATACAATGAAGCACAAAATGCAATAAAAGAACTTCTTGTTGAATGTAAAAATTTGCTTAAACAAGTATCAACTCAAAAGAAAGAAATCTCATGTCTTAAAGAAACAATTAATCTTATGGAAAAAGATGCTGAAAAATCTAAGCAGAATTCTACATGCAACAATTGTGATTCTCTCTCATTTAAAATTGTTCAACTAAATAGAGTGATTGAAAGATATGAAAAAGGACATATAGGATTGGAAAATGTTCTAAACATGCAAAGATATTCAAATGATAAAAGTGGTATTGGATTTTCTAAATTTGATAAACCAAGCACTAGTAAGACCATTTTTGTAAAATCAAGTACTCAAACAAATCTAAGAAACATGACAATTGTACAAAAAGAGCATTCACATAAAGAAAAGATTATTAACAATAAACTTCATACATACACAAGTAAAATTCCTACTTGCTCATATTGTGGTATCTATGGACACACACCAAATACTTGTCATATAAGAAACATTAGCATTCCCAAAGGCCATTTCATATGGGTCAAGAAAGGCACTAACCCCCAAGGACCCAAAGCACTTTGGGTACCTAATAAAATCTGATTTCAATTTTGCAGGGATGCTCACAAAGTACTTCAAATTTATGGTACTTAGATAGTGGGTGCTCCAAACACATGATGGGAGACATAACAAAATTTTCAGCATTGACCCTTGAATCAAAAGGACATGTAGTATATGGAGATAATAACAAAGGGAAGATCCTAGGCATTGGAAAAATTGGAAAAGCACATTCTCCAACAATTGAAGATGTTCTTTATGTTGAAGGCCTAAAGCATAATCTGATAAGCATCAGCCAGTTATGTGACAAAGGACACAAGATAGTCTTCAACAAAGAAGAGTGCATCATTCAAAATGCAGCAACAAGTGAAATTCAATTTATCGGTAAACGTTTCAAGAATATTTTTATACTTAATTTTGATGATTTATCCTTGAAAATGAAATGTCTTTTGGTAAGCGACAACAATGATGCATGGCTATGGCATAAAAGAATTGCTCATATTCACATGAATCATTTAAACAAACTAGTCAAGCATGATCTTGTTGTCGGATTACCAAAAATGAAATTTGTCAAGGATAAATTATGTGACGCATGTCAAAAAGGTAAACAAACGAAAACTTCTTTTAAAGCTATTAATGTTATATCTACTACAAGACCACTTCAATTAATACACATGATTTGTTTGGTCCATCAAGAACTAAAAGTCTTGGTGGAAATTCATATGGACTAGTAATTGTTGATGACTTTTCAAGGTACACATGGACCTTGTTTTTGTCAAACAAAAACGAAGCTTTTAAGGCCTTTAAAAATTATGCCAAGCTAGTCCAAAATGAACAATCATCCAAAATTGTATCGATTAGAAGTGATCATGGTAGAGAATTTCAAAATACCTTATTTGAAGAATTCTGTGAAGAAAATGGAATTTTCCACAATTTTTCTGCACCAAGAACACCTCAACAAAATGGGGTTGTTGAGAGAAAGAACAGGTCCTTGATAGAACTTGCAAGAACTATGTTAAGTGATTCAAATCTACCAAAGTATTTTTGGGCAGATGCCGTAAACACGGCATGCTATGTTACTAACAGAGTAAACATTCGGCCAATTCTTAAGAAGACTCCGTATGAACTATACAAAGGTAGAAAACCCAACATCTCTCACTTCCACATCTTTGGATGCAAATGCTTTGTGCTAAATAACAGAAAAGACAATCTTGGAAAATTCGATGAAAAGGCAGATGAAGGTATATTTATTGGGTATGCATTATCTAGTAAAGCTTTTAGGATTTTTAATAAAAGAACTTTAATTGTAGAAGAATCAATACATGTTACTTTTGATGAAACTAACCCCTCGAAAGAGGACAAAGCTATTTCTTTTGATGATGATGATATTGAAAGTAGTGATCCACGTAAAGAAGATCCAATTGATCAACCGAGTCAAGAAAATAAAGTCGACATGGAAAAGGAAACCAATGAACTCCTAGAGGAATGGAGAACCCATCGATATCATCCGATTGATAACATCATTGGTGATATCAACAAAGGAGTTACAACTAGACTCAAACTACAAGATGCATGCTTAAACATGGCATTTGTTTCTCAAATCGAACCTTCCAAAGTTGGTGAAGCACTAAAAGATGATCAGTGGATACTTGCAATGCAAGAAGAGCTTAACCAATTCGAAAGAAACGAAGTATGGGAACTTGTTCCTAATCCAGGTGACAAACACATAATTGGTACAAAATGGGTATTTAAAAATAAACTTGACGAAAATGGTATAGTTGTTCGCAACAAAGCAAGATTGGTCGCCCAAGGATACAATCAAGAAGAAGGAATCGATTTTGACGAAACATTTGCTCCGGTCGCAAGGTTAGAAGCAATACGGTTACTACTTGCTTATGCCTGTTCTATGAATTTTGAATTATTTCAGATGGATGTGAAAAGCGCATTTCTAAATGGATACATCAATGAAGAAGTATATGTCAAGCAGCCACCCGGCTTTGAAGACTTAAAGAATCCTACACATGTATTCAAACTAAGGAAAGCTCTCTATGGTCTAAAACAAGCACCAAGAGCTTGGTACGACAGATTAAGTGCCTTCCTGTGTGAAAGAGGTTTTGAAAAGGGAAAGGTTGACAAGACATTATTTATCAAACGGAATAATGGTCACACCTTGTTGGTCCAAATTTATGTTGACGATATCATATTCGGCTCAACAAACAATGCAATATGTGAAGAATTCTCATTGATGATGCAAGGTGAATTTGAAATGTCCATGATGGGAAAATTAAACTATTTTCTTGGTCTTCACATCAAGCAACTCAAGCATGACATCTTCATCAATCAAGCAAAATATTGCAAAGAACTGCTAAAAAGATTTGACATGGAAAAATGCAAGGAGAGTGCAACTCCCATGGGCTCCGGAACATATGTTGATAAAGATGAAACTGGTGCGTCTGTAGACATTTCAAAATATCGAGGTATGATTGGATCTTTATTATATCTAACGGCCAGTCGGCCAGATATCATGTTTAGTGTTTGTCTATGTGCAAGATTTCAAGCAGATCCGAAAGAATCACATCTTGTAGCTGTCAAAAGAATCATGAAATACTTAAAAGGCACCATCAATGTTGGACTATGGTACCCTAAAGGATATTCTGATTCAGATTATGCAGGATGTAAAACAGATCGTAAAAGCACAAGCGGCACTTGTCATGTACTGGGCAATGCACTCGTGTCTTGGTCATGTAAAAAGCAAGCATGTGTCGCACTCAGTACTGCTGAAGCCGAATACATAGTAGCAGGAAGTTGTTGCGCACAAATCCTATGGCTCAAACAACAACTATGTGATTATGGAATTAATCTTGGATGTATTCCGCTACGATGTGACAACACTAGTGCAATCAATATTTCAAAGAATCCAATCATGCATTCTCGGACCAAACACATTGATATACGACACCACTTTTTGCGCGATCATGTGCTTAAAGGAAATGTTGAAGTAACCTTTGTGGATACTCATAACCAACTTGCAGACATCTTCACTAAACCACTTCCTAAAGACTCCTTTTTCAAAATACGACGCGAACTCGGCATCTTAAGTGAAAGTGATCTTTAAAGATAAGGTAAAATGTTATCATCATGTCAAAGGTATGGCTTAATTCTTGTCTTCACATATTAAAATTTAGTTGACTATGTCTACATGTTATTTATGAGATTATATGAAGTCTGTGTTCTGTTCTGTTTGATTAAAATCATATCTGTTTCAAACATTTGGAAGTCGTAGCCGGATACAATCAAACTGTATTCGAATACATCTAATTCTGGAAAACTGTATTCGATTACCATCTTTCTGTATTCGAATACAGATTCGCAGTTTTCTGTCATATATAAAGCTGTGCAGTCAGTATTCGAATACCATTTCATCCCTACCCTCGAGCTCGTCCTTCCATTCTCATCATCTCAGCGCATCAAACTTCACAGACCTGGTTCGTTCAGTCACGGTTGCCTCTCCAAACCTTGATTTCCTTCAATTAATTGCGAAATCCCTCTTCCTTTTCTTCAGATTCGCGAATTCAAGAACCCTAACCCCCAAATTTCCTTCACAAATTACCACTCAGTCTCGAATCAGAACCCTAAAACCTCCAACACAATGTCAAACATCTCCAACACTGTTGAAAACGCACGCAAGCGTGGACCTCGCACCAAGCTTGCAAGCGTGGGTCCTTCCAAGCGACGCACAAAGAGCACCAGCGTCACTGATTTATCTCGTCTTCTGCACTCTCCCGAAGAAATTACTCGGTTTCGCACACTTTACTCCGACAAGAGGCTCATCGTTCCCAAATTCGGTACTTTAGATTCATTCTCAGCTTTTCAATTTCCTGCTTTACTTAGGGCTCAACATGTTGAGGACTTTATTGCTTACAAAGGTCCGATATATCCTGATTTGGTTCGAGTCTTTTATTGTAATCTTTGTCGGGATGGCAAAATGTTGATTTCACGTGTCAAAGGAATCACTATTGAACTTGATTCTCATACTATTGGTGACATTTTGAAAATACCTGATTTCGGCCAGAAAACCAGTCCGACTAATTTATGCAAATGGCATAGTGTCTCGAAACATGATGCTTATGCGGCTCTGTGTCGCTTTGACAAACAAACCATAGAACGCAAACAACTTCAGGCTAGCTCCACCTTTGCAAGGCAACGATTTAGTGTTGGAAACTTAACTGTCGACTTTCGTCTGCTTCATTACTTCTTAAGTTACATTTTGGTTCCTAAGGCCGGTAACTATTCTCAACTTTCTGAGTTCGAACTTCAGATTCTATACTACATGAATGAAGGTCTTCCTCTTAACTGGGCATATTTTGTTAAGTCAGTCATGTTTGTATCCCGTGAAGCTGTTGGATTGCCCTATGCTAAGGAAGTTTCTCGCATTCTTGAACATTTTGGGGTGGATTTTTCTGAGGAAGTTGTGTATACGGTTACTAAGGATAACCTGCTGGATTTAGGTGTTCTTCCCAGCATGAAAATTGTTTGGAGTGAACCGCTGCAAAAATACATCCATCAGAGTGATATCGGTCAGACATCTGCTAGTGCTCCTACCGACCCCTCTGCACCTGATGCTGCTCCTACAGATGATGCTGCTGACGATCCTGCATCTGATGATGATCAGGTTTCTAACCGAATGATTATGGCTAAACTTGACTCTCTTCAGACCTGCTTCTCAGGATTTACCACTTCGGTCGATACTCGCTTTCAAGCTCTTGAATCCACCATCGCTACCAATCACGACAGCCTGGTCCACGAGATCTGTATCATCGCTGATAAAATTGATCACCTCCATCTACCTCCGGATCGTCGCTGATTTGTATTTCGTTTCCTAGGACTAGTTCGATTTTTGTGTTACTAGGATTGCCTTTTCTACTATTTTGATTACTGTAATCGTTGCTACTTTCCGATTAACTTTGCTTTTATTGTCTGACTTTTATGACTTTATCTGATTGCTTATCTCCAATGTGATCTTTCTTGGTTTATGTTATATTTCTTCTGTTATTTCCTTACTTTCCTATTGCTGGTATTCTTCTTTTTGATCATGTCAAAAGGGGGAGAAAATCTGTGTATTCTGTTGTATTTTGTTGCTTGTTGCTGTCCGTTAAATTTTAACTGTAGGTACTCAAAATGTTTTTGATTATACAAACAGAACAACTAAAAGTCGCATCAAGACGACAGACAGACACAACATCACACTGAGACGACAAAATCAAGAAAAAACACAAAAGATAAATTAAATAAGTGTAAAAATAACTTATTTAGATAAAAAAATAATAAAAAATAATTTAGAGATGTGATTTTAAATAAAAATTAATTTTAAATCATCTCTGTTAAATAAAAAAATAAGAATTTATCAAAAAAATCAAAGCGGAAAAGAAGCAGAGACTGCTATGTCATGTTTTTACTCACATTACATCTCCATTGTTAAATATAGACTCTATTTGTGTCATTAAATTGTTTCATTTGTAATTAAGCATATATATTTAATTAAAATTTACATTAAATTCGTCAATTTTTTTTTTTATGTGAAGTGGGTGGGAGGGAATATGGTGATATTCCATGGCGGCGCAAACAAGTAAAGATTCTAAATGAAGTCTTTGTTTACATTTGAAAAGTTACTGTTCTTTGAATTTTAAAGTTAGAAAATGTTGAATAGTATGAAAATAAAAATAACGAAAGTTTAAAATCAGTTTTTCTTATAGTTTCTTTTATGTTTCTGTATTAAATATAGAGATGATTCTTTGATATATTTCTAATTAATTTATAACTTATTATTTTGTATTTATTTAAATATTCCAAGGAAGTGTATAATACAATCCTTATCCGTTGCATTTATAAGAAAGCATAAATAATTTTATTAAAATAAAGTACATAAATTAAATCATTTTTCCGTCATTTTTTATTCGCACCTTGCATTCGCAACTTGTGAAATTATCATTTTTCTTTGACTTTGAGGAAGAGTTTAACAAAACGATACTCTTCTTCTTCTTTTGCTCTTTCACTTTATGCATGTGTGCTAAATTGATTGAGCTCTAGTTCATGTTCTATCAACTTATTAAACTAGAATATGACCCGCGCTATGCACGGGTTTAATTTTAATTTTTTTTATAAAGTGATATATATATATATATATATATAATATTAATTTTGTAAATTTTTAAAGTTATAAAAAAAATATGATAAAAGATATTGTAGAGTTTGTAATTAAATGAATATTTTATTGCTAAAAAAAAGATAAAAGAACAATATCTTGTAAAAGTTTAATCATAAAAAAAATTAACAATTTTACAACCGTTTCAAGTTAGATTTGAACTTTATTTACAATATCAAATTTGTACCATTAGCTGATTTTTTATGGTCTATAGACATAAAATATTAACCATGATTTAAAAGATAAATTATATAATTGATAATTGTAAACTCTATTTTTATTAAAGTATATAAGTTATGTAGGAATTTTTAAAATTGTAACATTTTTTCCTACACATATTAAAAAAA
>JBBPBP010000001.1:64290941-64315717 GCA_037974735.1 Cicer chorassanicum
TTTTTATACACGTATTATTTTATCAAAATAGTAAGATTTCATGATTTTGTCTTTAGAAAAAATGTGTTTTAGAAAATATATAAATTTTTCTCTAAGTCCACATGAGTAATGATATAATAAGAAAAAATAGAAAAACAAATTGTTGACCTAATTCAAAATTATATCTCTCTATTTGATTTAAATATTAATTTTAGTTATCTAATAAGTAACATGGGATAGATTTCGTAGATATTATAAATTTTATTAAATTATTTTTTTTCAATAATGACACTATATAATATTCAATTTGAAAATATTTATGAAGGAATAATCGTTATCAATAATAATGGAGGACAAATAATTAATATTTATTGTATTGAAATTAGTAACTTATGGCACATGAATTGATAATTTATTGTATTGATTGATATTGATATTGATATTGATAATAGATACCGTTATCAATAGTAATGGAGGACAAATAATTGATATTTATTGTATTGAAATTGGTAACTTATAACACATGAATTGCTAATTTATTGTATTGATTGATATTGATACTGATAATAGATACCGGATTTTGGGGCAGATTCGGACTGGTAGGGAAAAACTATTTAGAAAGTCAACCGGAACTCTCCAGTAAGATGTACACATCAGCTTTTTAGCTGAGGTGGCAAATGTTTGCTGACGTGGAGAAAATAGCATGAGGTGGCAGGAGTCTCTTTTAATTATATATAATAGATATCGTGGTTGTGATCATTGTGGCTAAGTTTTGTGACTAAGCGATATATCGTTACCTTTCGTTGTCACTTGTTACTACAACATCTCATAATTTTATTGGTTAATTCTTCAGTAGAAAAAGTATTTTCAAGGGCAGCTAAGTGATTCACAATACACATGGACCGTTTTTGCAAGTCAACAATAGTTTTCCATTACTTTATACGAAACAATTCATACTCTTGTGTAAGGGTATTAATTCTAGCTCGTTCGACCCTGGTGTGTGATCTCTATATCCCATATTTCTTGGACAGTTTTATAATGATAAACTCTATATATAATATTCATCTTGTCTAAAAGCGGGCATAATGATATTCTTAGGTTTTCAATAGTATTGAATCTTATTTTTGTCTAAATTCATCCAATCCGTTTATGATTTATTAATTGCAACACCATCATAGACTATTGTGCGAAGAAATTGTCTTTTTTTATCGCATTCCAAACGTCCAACTCTTAAGAAATGAAATGAATTAGATACTTCTTTCCAATATAAATAGTTATCACTTTTAAAAGTCAGTGCTCTATTGTACACTCCCTTAGGTTTCAAAATCACATTATTAGCCATTTCGATAACTATTAATGTTGTTTAAGTCGTAACAATAAGAGACCAATCTCTTGATGGTACTTGTTAGTTGATATAACCTATGGACTCTAGAAGGAAGGTTGAATAGAGTCCCAACTTTTTTAGAGATTTTTTCGACTACACAACATAAATTAATGAAACGTGATGTAATAGAATGCTTATTCGAATGGAAGCCTGCTTTTTAAAAACAATTTGGTATTGCAACTAATTATTCTAAATAGAAAAGACAATTTACATAAGAAAAACAAGTTGATGGAATCTAGTAAATTTATATTGATTTAATCAAATATGCAGCAAGTTAGAATTGCTTAAAGATTGCACTAATGATATGCAATCAAAGTGAATAGAAAATTCAGTAATGGAAACACTTCACACCTGTTGAATGAGCTAGAAAACAAAATTTTGCGCCACCAATCACTAAGATGCAAAAATACTAATGAATGTAAACACAGAAACTAAAGAGTTATGGATAAGAGAAAAATACACATTGGTCTTTATATTGGTCTCTCTACTTTGTCCTTGCATATTGTATATACAGTCCACATTCAAAGAATGAGAGTAACTTCTTTTTATATCAAATACAACATATTCAATATATGTCGTTACAAGACTTTTATCCCAATTTATTCTTCTATAAGCGCTTTGAACCACTCTTTCAAGACAAATTTGAACCACTGTATGCAAGATAAAGACAACCCTTCCAAACTTGCAAGATAGGACCTAGAGTAAATCTCATTCTAGACCCTAAAGAAACTCCTTCATTCCTTCAACGCGACGTCAATCAATATACTTTTGATCACTCATTTCTAGAATAATCACCCCAATAAGAGATATGTCATCTCTTTTATATTTCTCACTAAAAAATTCACTCACAAATAAGACTTGAATTAGAAAAATGATTAATCTAGATTATGCTTTTTAATGCATGATAATTGATGAATACGTGAAAGTATTCTTGCCAAAAATGAAGTTTCAGATTCGTATTTAAAGAGAACATGAGTTAGTTGGACCAATGCATCTTAACTGTCAAAAACTAACTGTAGATCGTGTGAATCGATTCACACAAATCTTGAAACAATGTAAGTCGATTCACAAGAGTGTATATCAATTTAAAAAACCTTATGAAACTGTGTAAGTCGATTCATACCATGTGTAAGTTAATTCACAAGATTTGAAACATCAAGAATGAATTCACAACCCCTGTAATATCGATTTATAAACACGTGAGTTGATTTACAGAGTTTAAAAATCACTTAGGAATGATTTTTAATGCATTTCAAAACAAATCAACAATTATCTTATCATGCAACTAAAGTTATGTATGATAAAATACGATTTTCATATGAATTTTTTGATTCAAGACATTTATTATAAATATTGAGAAATGATAATCAACAAAGACAAAAAAACCAACACATCATCTAACTAAATAAATCTAATATTGACATCTATCAAAATACATAACTTATCATAGAAAAACTTACTATTGCAATACTTTTGGACAAGAGTATAATTTTTTAGAAATATAGGTGGAGTTATAGCTTATAAGTAGCATTAAAAAAGATAAAGTTGCACAACTTTATTTTAAACCAAAAATTAATCAGGGCTTCAACCCCAAAAGGAACAGAATTTCAACATACTTTTTTTTTTAATTTTAATATTTTTATATACATCCTTAATTACAAGTTTTTGACACTGCAGCCTCTCACAAAAATCAAACAAAACAACATAATTTATACTCAGTGCATTAATGCATGTAAATTCACAATTTGGCCTTAGAAGTCTGGTCCTAGAATTCTTCCTGAAATAGCAGTGGCAAGTGCTGCAGTGAAATTGGGATCCTTTGTCAAAGAATTAGCCATTTGTTGAACCAAAAAATGTTGCATAGATGACTTTGGAACATTATCAACCAAGTCATGCTTAATGGTTGGACATGTCTTTTGAATAATTGGTTTAGGTGAAGAAACATGAACTGAAACTACAGGGTATTCTTCACTTTGACTTGACACCAATGACATTTCAGATTTTTTATGACCATGATTGTGTTCTCCTTCATATGTTGCAACTAGTATAGTAGGGTCTTCTAAACTTCTTTGTACCTAATTCATATTGGGTCATCACAAAAGAGATTAAATTTTTATATTGTTTGGTGTTTCTTTAATAAAATCATGAATGCCAAAATCTTAGCAATTTTTTGGTTTAAGAAAATGTTTTACATTTTTATTTCTTATTTTCATTTTTTATTATAAAATTGTCCTCTACTTACCTTCTTTTTAATTGGGCAGCTTGGAGCTTGGGAGCACCTAAAGTAAGCTCTAGGAGATGGATTATCTTTAGTAACTTTCTGACCATATTTTCTCCATTGATATCCATCCATCACATACTTTATTCCAAAAATAAAAATTAATTATAGTTAGTACTAACGATTAAACTCCACAATTTAATTAACTATAATATACTCCATCTGCAACGATTATTTTTGTTTATATTTCGTTATAGATGGAGTAGATACAAAACTATACACAACTATGAATTGTTGAGAAAGTAAAATTTATAAATCAAAATCATAAGAAACTTACTAAGCTATTATTAGATGCTTCTGTCTTGACAAGAACCTTGTAAGCCTTAGGTGAAGAGATATCTCTACAAGGCCTTTTGATTAATGATTCATCATAAGTAACAGTGCTACACTCATTATTAATATTAATGCCTTTAATACCAAAAACATTGATGCAACTTTCACTCTCAAATTTTCTCTTTCTTGATTCTTGTGTTTGATGTTCAAAATTTTGGTTCATCAATTGGCTCAAATGTTTTTGCATAGCTTCATAATTCTCACACATTTTAGTCAATGTTTCATTCAGCCTCTTGTTCTCACAATTGAGACGATGCAACTCTTCAACCAAAATTTCATCCTGCTCACAAAATATATTATATGTATATACTATTAAAAAAAATTGAATTAACGACGAAAATTAAATACGAAAAGAAAATGAAATTGGAATTCTATGTAACGAAATAAAAGGTATATTTTAATTTTTTTTTCATCATTAATTTTTGTAGTTAATTCAATTTTTTCTAATTAACTATATAAGTATATACAAACCTTGTGTATAGAAGGAACATTAAAGTTAAGATTGAGTGAAGTATCGACGCATGTTGAGAATTCCATTGTTATTGTTGCTATTTTGGTGAAAGAAATTAAAATGGTTGAGTCCAAAGTTCGTGGAGATATATAGTTGTTAAAGATGCAAAGCTTTAATTATTTTTTATGATGGGAAGGAAAGTTGGAGGAAATGAGAGTGAAAAAAGTCATAGGAAAAAAAAAATACTTCATCATTAATATGTCGTCATCTAGTTTCGTCATTTGCCTTATGTGTTGGGGGAAAAAATAAGCATAAGAATAGAAATAAATAATAATTATTCGTCTTGTAAATATTAATCTCAAATAGTAGTTGCAAAGACATTTTTTATTCTAGAGCATGAGTTTGAACCATAAACTATTTAGAACAAAAATATTATTATTTATTTTATTAGGACTATTTTGTGAAAATGTATATAAAAATTAAAAAGGTTACAAACCATTAACTCATCTTTAAGTTAGGTCTCACCTAACCTAAAATAATAGATATAAATGAATGATAAGATAGAAATTAATTTAAAGTAGAGATTAAGTTTACTGTTGAGTTACACGTCCTGTCCCTAAAGATTTTAAGGAAAGATTTTGAGGATATGTAATATTAATTTTTAGTCATTAATTTTATAATTTTCACTCACAATACACACTCTAAAAAGATAATTTTACTTCATAAATTTTTTCGGTCTCACACTTATAATAGTATAATTGAAATGTCTGCTTTCTACCACTTCATTTATGTATTTCAAGAATTTGTGTTGTGTTCAAAATATATTGCAATCAATTATACTCAAACTTTATTAATATCATGACTTTATAACTCAACAAAATTAATCTTTTCTACAATAAAAATTTATGTACATTTAATAATTAACTTTTTAATCATATTATTCAACTAAGTTAATTTTTAATAGATTAACTTTACTTGTTTATTTTTTTTATTTTTCTAAAAAATATATATTACTATTTAGTGATTTATATTGGGACTAAATAAATCTTATTTTTATATTGTTCTTTATTTATTGAACTAGTACTTCATCAAATTTGATCACATCAAAGACCGAAGTAACTCATCATTTGTATATTCTTATTTTGATGTGTTGGTGGTGTGTTTTGTGTGGTATTTTTGGTTTTGGAAGTGAATTATGGTGATTACTAAGCGTGATGTTGTTGGACTATGGATGATTGTTTGATTCTATTATTGGTGCATGCATTTTGTCCTTTCAATAGTTGTTATTAATAAATTGCTTTTTTTAAAAATAATAATAAATGAATTGCATACGATATTTTTGAAGTAAAAATTATTTAAGTGTTTCGATTTTAAGTTAATTAAGAGCACTAAATTGATATATAAAATACATTAATTTAACATATATAATTGGATATACTTTATATATATTGTCAGTTTAAATAATTTTTATATTGACGGTCAATTACAACCATTGTATCACTTTTTGTATTGGTTTTTTAGTCTTTTTATACGTCATACAATGACAATAAATTTTATTATGTTTGATGCGATATTAATCTTTTCGTTATATTTTTTTATACGTATTAATCAATATATCTTGGATTTTAAAATCAAGATAATAATAATGATTTTTATTATGTTTGATGCGATTATCATACTTTTGAATGACAAGATCTCGTTGGCAATCATCTCAACAAGATAATTGTTTTTTAGATGAGAATAGGAGCAAACAATTATAGGTAAATGCGATATTTCTTATGCAAAATAATCTGTTTTTTTTTTGTTCTTCACAAACTTGAGAGACCAATGAGTAATAAGAATAGGAGAATTAAGAAAGGTAAAACCTTTTGTTTTCTAGGGTTTTTAATTTTAGTATAAGGATAAAAATGGTCCATATTTTTTTTACATCTTCAATCATAAGGATCTAACAATTTACAAATTTAGAATTTAGAATATAGGGTTTAAGAAAAAAAAAATCATTGAACCATTCTAACTTTGACATTTTTCTACTATATAATTTTTTATTCTACATTTTTCTACTATATAATTTTTTATTCTACATTTTTTTACTATATAATTTATTTATACTATAAGAAAAATTTGATAGCTCTAAAAATTTGTGGCCCTGTGCATACATGTAAACATCCTTAGTACTATAATTGATTGAACACATATAAGTTTATGTTAATGTATAAGGTCTATTTGGTTCAACGAATGGGAGAAAAAAAGAGAGATTTTAATGTAGAAGATGGGAGGAGAGGGAATTAAAGACATATTTGATTCAAAAGAAGGTGATAGGGGAATAGAGAAATTTTTAATAGTTTCGTGTATGATTTTAAGGAAAATGAAGAGATTTTAAATGGTATTTTATTTATGTTGAGTCATTTTCCTCCCCTTTAAAACCCTTAAAATGGAGGGAGATAAAAAATCACTATAGGAGGAATTTTATTTTCCTCAATTCCTCCTAGAAAATAAACTAAACACATTTCATATGAAATATTATTTTCTCTCCTTTCATGTACCTCGAATAAGAAGGGGTCAAAATTCCAAGAGAACAAAAAGAAACAAAACTAAAAGCCCATAGAAAAGACAATCAATATTGCCCAACACAACAAGAGAGGAAAAATCAGGAATAATTTAAAAAATGTGACCGGTCTGAGAAGAAAAAAGACCAAATTTAATAAAAGTATTTGCTACTTATTGACTTTACAATGAACATGAAATAACTTAAAGCGATCAAACTTTGTAAGCATATCCGTTATACAAGTGACAAAACCTTAAGATAAATATTTATTGGAGCAATTCTTCAAAATTAAAGATACTACTATTTAAAAGTCTGATATGAGATCACTGTTTCAAGAAAAAAAAACAACTCTAAAACATTATAAATCGTCCAAAATTCTACTATTAAAATTGAGCTCATTCCTAATACATAAGAATACTCAAATATATATGCAGCCTTCGTGGCCCACCCTTAGTGATCTATCTCAATATTTGTGTTATATATTATCTCATTGACTCTGCGTGGTTACGTCCGAATTGAAAAGAGAGTCTATTCGAAAGAATTTTAAAAAGCTTATACAGAGTATACAATAGAATTTCAAGCGACTATATCATCAAGTCAAGTTTATTAATTAATTAATTAACGGTGCTCGTTAAAAATAGTCCAAATTATTTTTAAATCATAACTCTATGAAAATGTTATATTAATAGGTTAATTTTCTTGTTTCGAGTTTAAATTTAAAATTTTACAAATTGTATTTCAGTGTTATTTATATTTTTTTAAGATAAAAAAAAATAACAAATTTTGCAGACCAAAATTCACTGTAGTTAGTTAATGGTGCAGTTATAAAGCCAGTGTATCTTAGACCTGTGATTGAAATCAGACAATTTAAAAGCTGAGCAAATAAAAAGTATCATAAATTATCAATGGATGAGATCTTCCCGCAGGAAATCGACGTCCAAATTTGGGTCAGCCACTATGGTTTTGTCGTCACACAAGAAGTCGATATTTTATTTTCATTTCTTGTGCTGTCCGTGTAGACAGTTCTAAATAGATTTAATTATTTATTCATAATAATAATATGAAGTTAAAAAGAAAAAATAATCTTATTGCCCTCTTACACTTAACTAACCTCATCTATATCATCATTCATCACCTCCCTCACGCCATCTCTATTACGCTCTTTAATTTCTCCATTTTTTCCACATGAATCATGATACAACAACTTTGAAAAGTTGAATATTTTCCGACCAATATGTTTGTCTTTGTACTCTCTTTTCATTTTATACAACTCTTATATTTGAATACATTTAATTTTTATACATTAACACTTCATGTTTTTTTCTTTATTTCTCTCACATATCACAAGTATATGAGGTCTCTCGTGTACGATTTCTATTTTTTTTTTCTCTCTCATAAGGTCTCATTATAGATGAAAATAAGTTGAATTAGATTTTGCAATGCTTGAATTTAATTTGTAATTCTTTTTTAAGATTTGATCTGTTATATAATTTTTTTAGAGCTGAGTTTATCTTTATGAAAGATAGATATTATTTGTCAACTTATTTAAGAATTTATTTCATATAATATTTTTAAATAAATAATTAAATACATTTTTTTTAATAGATTAATAAATTAACAGACTAATAAAATTAAATATTTTTTTTATATTTAACACGACATTTAAAGAATTTAACTATATATAACACCATATTTCAATTATATTTTATTATAATATTTAAATGTATCAAAAATTAATATATAAAATAATATGATTAAATTAATAAAAATTAACAAATTTATAATTTAATATTAAATTTAAAATCTAATATATAATAATAATAACAATAATAATAATAATAATAATAATAATAATAATAATAATAAGTATTAATTCTATTTACTTTAGTCTTTAGTATGATAAACTTAAAATGTTTTTTCTGTGTTGCTTAGATAGTACGATACAACCATATATTTAATTTTTCTAGAGCCATATAACCTAAAAAATAGACTAGAACGTCAATCTGAATATGTCGGCATGGTGATATCAGTCATGACTTATGATCGATATTCAAAAGATATAAAGAAAAGCGAATTGCCATGACTTCCCTTGCCTTGATTTTGAAAGTCGTTGGGGCAAGGTAAATTTGGTTTATACTCCCTCCACGTAATAGAAATTTTAGAGCATTTTTTTTAGTTTTATATATAAACGAGAATATATTTATTGTTTAAATTATTTTTATATTTTTATTTAAAATATTTATTTTTTTTAATATTATTAATTAATATTTAATGTCTCATAATTTTTAATAAAAATAAATATAAAAAAAATAATTAAAAAATTAATATAATTAATAAATATATTAATATTAATATTTTATTATTGTTTTATCTTATAAATGCAATTAGTGATCGTAAAATTTTTAAAATATCACATGTTTCTTCCCTGCACAACATTATCAATAATATAAATTAAGTTTTTTCTTTTTTTTTTTTTTAAATTACAAATGTTGATTTATTAGTAAATGTTAGTATTAATGTTGTGGGTGAGGTAGACCATCAATTTTATTATCAATCAACTCGTTAATTGATATATAAATTAATGTATACATTTCAAAATAGTAGTATTTGAATCTTTCATCAATTTTATATGATTAAATTTTTATATACTCAAAATAGTAGTATTTGAATCTTTCATTTGTTTTAGAGAAATGGAAATGATTCCTATTCTTACATGATCTTTTATGTTGAGATGCTATTTCGGGTCAATATAATCTGTGAAAGAAGAATGGTGATAAGTTAAGAAATTGTTGAAAATGATGTGTAGTGTGAATAAAAAAAAATGAAAAACTCTCATCTAGAGGGATATCACATAGGTGGATGTATGAACAAGTACCACTACACGTGTGCTATTATTTTTTAATATTTGGAAAAATATGTTTCCGTCGATTGTCCCAGCTTAAGTGGTTTATTATTTTTTAATATCTGGAAAAAAATTTAATATTTAATTTAAATGTGTGCTTTTTTCTCTCTGAAATTATTTGACACATTTTACACATGTTTTTGGCTTTCACTGAGTCAACAACAACTGATTTGATTTGTTATGCATTCCTCCCATTTTTTGTGTGGTAGTTTCACTGACCCAGTAAAATTGGGCACACATAGAATTCTGGATTCCGCTTAGTTTAGAAGACGCACCAAAAACTCCAAAAATTATGAGTTATTTCTCTTCTCCCTTTTCTGTTTCCTCTCAAATTTTCTTTCTATCTCTTTACCAAAATCAAATTTTCGAGTGGTTATAGTACCATATAACGAGTGACTTTGACCGCCATATTTAAATTGTGTAATTTTAGAACAACTTTTTATAGTGCATTAGCAAAACTGATATAGTGTAACTCGACTATTTTATCCTAAGGATATCATGATTGATAATCTGTTTTCCACAATTTTAAGTAGTGCCATAAAACGCCTTAAAAGTAGCGATTTAATTCGCGACTCAACCAGTAATTCCTTCCGTGGTTGGAAATTATTTTTCAAACTAAAAAACAACATTTTGAGTATTTGAAATTGATAAAACTGAAAAGGTTGAGTTTCATTCACGTCGACAGCTTCACTTTAATTTTATTTGTTTAAGAGGGTAGCCGTATAAATTAAACTCAAATACACTAAGTAGGAAGAAAATGAGTATTCAGGGATATTGCAACAAAATTCTTCATCTTTGAGATCCATTTCATTCATCACAAATCAATCCTTCATAATGAATTCATAAGAGTTGGTACACTCTCTATCTCTTTAGCATTAAATACAATGCTCACGAGGTGAAATGATATCAGTAGCTGTCCCATGAACATTATTGCATGTTACACCAGCTGGCTTCTTTGGATGAATTGAAGTAACATTGATTTGTTGAAGGGTGATATTGTAACACCCTATCTTGGCACAATCCAACACAATAGCATCTTTACCAACACATGTTCCATAGATATTACTAAATGTGACGTTACTTATTTTTACTGCTTGTTTCTGCAACCAAAATAAATGAAAAATAATGTATCTTATTTTTTTTAACAAAATAACACTATAAGTAAGAGAAAAATAAATTATATTAACCTGTTCTTTCGACCTCATATAATGTTGGTCAATATATATAGGATAATTTGTTTGATTTATGTGGATATGATCAAAGACGATATTAGTCGCGTATCCTTTTCCACCCTTGAAAAATAAATAATATTTTTGTTAGTTAAATAAACACACAAATACACATATGGTTATAATTTTATAATTTATTTGATTTTCATATTGAATCATTACCGCCCAAGTCTTGATTTTAACAGCACTATCGGCTCCATTGAATGTACAATTTTTTACACTCAAATTATCTACAAATTCCTCTGAACCATTTTTTCCTAAACTCCCTACACTGCATGATAAAAATATAATACATATGAATTAGTTAATTCATTCATAATACATAAATTCTAGGTGAATACTCAAATAATAGTATAAATAATCATCTCCATGTCGCTTATATCCTTATTGATAACAAGAAACTATGTAATATAAATCTAAATTTTGAAATAAGTAAAATGCTTTTGTATATAGTCTACACTTCATATATATGAGTATTTTTGACAAACCTAATACCGTGACCAGGTCCACATGTAACTTGGCTGACATTGAGGAATTGTGTTCCACCTTTGATAGCAATACAATCGTCACCTATATAAGATAAAATTATAGGTGTAATCAAAATTAGTGTGAATGTGTGAAGAATTTGCATTATTATATTTTTTTGGTTTTTCATAAGTTTTCTCTACCGAAAGAAATCTTATTCGAGACGTGTCAGTACTAAATGTGGATACCTCTTTTAATAATTATCAATTTATCATCCTTGATATTTTTGCAGAATTTATATATCTAATAAGACAGAAATTCCATAGATAATGCCAAAATCTGCTTTAAGTGATACATATTTTCTATAGTGAATTTTAATAATAAAGGTAAGGAAAATATAAATATGTTTACCGCTTTCTATTGGAATGTCGTGAATATTGACACGAATTGACCTTGTTAAATCAATTCCATCAGTGTTGTGACTTTCTTTAGGTGAATTAATGTGAATGTGTGAGATAGTTACATCTTGGCTATCCACCACTGAGATATGTACTCCTGGCCCATTTATATGAGTCAGTCCACTTATTTGAAGTCCATCACATTTTTCGAAATATAAAGCCTGCATTTTAAACATTGCAATTATTCACAACTCGTGATTTAATCATATATCACATATTGTAAAGCTAAGAGTTTCTAACCGTAGGTATTCTAGAGCAATCTCCAGTTCCAATCACCTGCAAATTTTTAAACGGTGCATTGACGATTAACGTAACAAATAATGATTTCAAACAATATATATTTCTTTAGCTATAGTATACTGAATTATATGAAATGTAATTAATAAGGAAATTGATAATAAGTATTCATGTATTAGTGTTAGTACAATTAATATACAAAAAGTTTATGGATTTAAACTTTAAATATGTATTTGATTTCTTTAAATATATTATATTATACTATTTTTTTTCTTGGTCTTTGTTTAATATTTAAAAAAAATTAATGAGATGAATATGTACTACACAAAAATTTAAATAAATTTATACACATTTTTATAAAGATCATTTTTAATATAAATAAATTTTAAGTGAACTAAAACAAAACAATAAAATGCATATTTAAATAAAGTTTATATTATTACCCTACTCCACCAGCCTTCACCATTACCATTGATGACTCCTGATCCATCAAATGTCATCCCAGATATGTTAAAGAGATGAAACCATTTTGTTGCACACCCTCCCCAATTACTTCTGTTGGGTGCTAAAAGATTTCCCATAATCTGCAAACATTTTATATATACATATTTACTTAATTATTAATATGTAAGAATTGATGCCAAATTAAGTTGAAGACTTCTAACTTTTGTACCTTGATATGAATATTTTTAGCATGACACGGACCACTGAAATTCAATGGACGCATAAAAAATGTATGCCCATTTGGCACCACTAACATTGGATTCTCATCACTAGCTCTACATAATGCTTCCAATGCATCCAATATAGCCTTTAGATAGAAAAATAATATGAATTAAAATTAGAAATGGAAGTTAAAGTATTTTTATTAAAAATTACAAGAAAGGTAACTCAATTAAATAAGAGTTCGAAGTAAAAAAAAAATTGTTATTCTTTATAAATTAACATAAGAATAATCAAATCTAATTTCGTCAATCATTGACCATTTGAGTGAGATTTAAAAAAGTTACATTACTTTTTTACGTACAGTATGTAAAATTCTTAGACCCGTATTCAAATACAATAGAAATTGAGATTAGTGATGAGAAAAACGAAATAGTGCATAATTTTCCTCATTAAATAATTATTTTTCTAATATTTTATGAGATTTTGGTATAAAGAAAAATTTAATATATTGTGGAATAGTACAAACTTGGGAATCATCGGTTTGGCCATCTCCTTTAGCACCATATTGAAGAACGTCAAAGGTACTTTGACCATGTACAAGCCATGAGTTACATGAAGCAATAGAAAGGATCAAAATGCCAACTATAAGCAAGTCCTGTGAGATAAATAATAATGAATGAAAAAGTATATAAAAATTACACTAAGAAAACAACTAAAGAATATATATGTTTACTAACCATATTGTTTATTTGCTGAACAAAAACTAATTATATGGTGTGGACTTTCTTGTGCATCTAATATATATATATACACACACAAAGAGATGTTAAGCCACAATATATGGTCTAGACTTGGTAATGATATATAATTAAGTAAGTTCATTAGTGAGAACAATTTTGATAAGTTAAATGTAGATATTTCAAAATTATTATAAGAGTTCAATGAATATACACAAAAATATTTAATTTTATCTTTTTACATAAATAGCATATAATGATTCCAATAAATATTTTAACAAACATCTATATAGTAAAATATGATTGAATTACAACGTAAAGTCTTAAGTATCCATGAATAGTATAAATTATTCAATTTGTCGTATAAAAAATTAAAAATAGCATACAAATCAGATTGTCAAGTTCAATAAAAGGAAGATTAATATTTTTTGGTACAAAAGAAAGATTAATTTAATAGAAAGATATATATTTTTTAATATAGAAAGCATGAAATACAAAATATGAATGAATGTGAGCTAGGATTGACAAAAATGGACAAAAATTGAAACTCTTGATAAAAAGGAAGTTGATAGAAGGTATTTTTTTATTGATAAAAACAATTTTGACTAGATATAAAATAAAGATTTTGTAAAATAAAATTATAACCTTATATTTACAATTTTGTAAAAAAAATTACAAGATGGAATCTTGAAATAAACAACTTTTTTATTAATATTGAATAATAATCATTAAAACCATACCTACTTTGATATCTATTTTTTATCTTTCAAAAAGAATATACCCATATATTAATAGTGCAAAAAAAGTAAATAGCACAACCCTGCAAGTTAGAATATTCTGAAAGATAGATGAAGTAAAATGTTGACCCGCAAAGAATTGGAAAATTAGGAGTCTTGCATTTATTTTGTCAAAAAAATAAAGAAAGTAAAATTTTGAATTCGACAAAAATAATGTTTTATTTCTTAATTAAATACAAAGGATCGACAAAATGGTCATAAAATATATTTTATAAATAAATGTTAGTCGTTAGAAAATATGTTAGAGGAAAAAACAAATGTTATTAGCAAAAGAAAACAAAATCGATAAAAGAAAAAAAACTATAGATAACAATATTACTTTGATAGAAGGTTGTATTTTTAATGATAAAAACAAATTGCAATAGGTATGGAAAACAATATTACAAAGACCTTGTATATGATCAATACTTATTTGCAAAACTAGTGAAATATATTGGTAGTGAGTACCATTCACAATGATTTGCAGGGGTGTAGAGATGGCTACTTGAGAGAGAAGACTAAAGACCTATTTGATTTAGTTTTTAAAACAGTTATTTCTATCTAAAAAAATTTAAAAATTATAATGCTTCAATGCAATTTTAGTCTCCTATTTTAATTGATTTGCAATTTTGGTCCCCTTATTTTAACTGATTCGTAATTTTGGTTTCTCCAATTCTAATTTTACAATTTTGGTCCCCTACTTTAACTGATTCATAATTTTGGTCCATTTATTTTTAATTTCTCAATTTTGGTTCCTCTATTTCTTAAAATTGAGATATTTTGTAAATCTAATGAATCACATTTTTTTAATAAAATTTAATGGATTACATTTTAAAAAATATATAAAATTAAAAAAACATAAGATATTTATTTAAAAAAAAAAATTTTTATTATAAAAGAATACTTAAAAAATAGTTTTTAATTATTTTAAAACTAATTAAATCTAAAAAGGGTTTATTTATTATTTTTTAAAAACTCATTTCAAAATTTATTATTTTAAAAACTGTTTTTAAAAGAATTTTGAATTATTATTGTTATTAATTCAAATAATGCTATTAATGAAAACTTGCACTTTTACATATGTTTTCAGTTTCAAAAATTTTGAATAGAAAAAGCAAAACTGAAATGCAAAAGATGGTTCAACAATTTTGATTTTTTGCTTAACAAAATTGAAAACAGTTTTTAAAAATAATATTGCATAACGTTATAATCAAACAAGCTTTAAGGTTTTATAATTTTTAAATAGAGAAAACTGTTTTTTACAACTACGGATCATTTATTTTTACCAATGTCTATTAATTACTTCATACTTTATTTGATTGTAGTATAGAGCTTACGACAAATTTTCATTTGGATGTACGAATTGTGCATGTATCGTAATTCTTTCCTAAACTACTCGGATTTTAGTTATGGCACAAATCATCATAATAAGTACAGTGAATTGTGCATGTATCGTAATTCTTTCCTAAACTACTCGGATTTTAGTTATTGCACAAATCATCGTAATAAGTACAGTTGTATTATTGGAAAACAACTCATTGGCACATACACTATATATACATATGGTGCACTATAAACAAAGAAATATTATTGAAGGAAAAACAAGAGATATTTCAACCCATTACACATTAAATAATTTCAATGTTGCAAATGTAGTCCATATAATTGTTACACCAATCAACCAATTGTAACAAATCTGATGATAATTTGCTAAGACATTGTTATGCAGGACTGCCGAGATTTGGCAGCCATGCTAAAATCTCACCAATCCAAAATGGTTACGGAGCATTCAAAAAAATCAATGTGAAACACCTTCCTCTTTTCCACATCTAGTGGAACATGATGATTGAGATTCATTCAAGACACCTCTTTTGACTATATGAATAAAAAAAAAAAGGATGTATTGGTATTATCAATAATTGAATTAGTTTATCAATAATTCATTCACGTCACCATTGAAAAATAGAATATTAAAGGTTGACTAAATTAATAGTATAGATTGACGAAACTATATAATTTAATTATTAGTCAATTAATTTGATATTATCAAAAAAAATCATAGAAGTCCCCTTTTCTACGATTTCTTCCTTAAGCACACAAGACCAAATAATAAGGATCATACAACAAACATTATGTTGGAACATAGAGTATGTTAATGTGTGAATTTAAAAATTGTTAAAGTTTTACATTGAAAAACTCTCATATTTTGAGTAGTTTTTAACTCTATAAATACTAAAGTCCCACATAAGATAGAAAGCATATGCGAGTTTGCTTCCATCACTATATAATGAGTTTCAAACTCTTGTGAATACATATGTGGTTGTTATGCCGCAGTCCCTTTGATTTTAGAGCGGTTGTTATGCCACAATCCCTTCAATTTTAGACCGGTTGTTATGTCGTAGTCCCTTTGATTTTTAGAGCGGTTGTTATGCGGTAGTTTCGTTGATTTGAGTGGTCCTAATACCACTATCTATTTAGAACGGTTTTTATGCCGTAATTACGTCGATTTTTTAGTGGTCTTAATACCATTATGAGCGTTTTTGTGTCGTAGTCTTTTAGAGTGGCTTTTTGTGTCGTAGTCTTTTAGAGCGGTTTTTGTGCAGTAGTCCTTTTGATTTATGAGTGGTCATAGTACCATATTACAAGTGGTACCCATTAGACTGTCATATTGAAGGTGTAATTCTAGAACGGATTTCTACGGCGCAGTAAAATTTTGATATAGTGAACCTGAGCTGTTTTATCCTGGGGACTTCGTGGTTGATAGTTTGTCTTGCACAATTTGGGCAGTGTCTCAAAATATCTTAAAGAGAGCGACTTAGTCTGCGACTCAATCCAGTAATTTTTTCGGTGGCATAAATTTTGATTTTTATACAGTTTTCGAAACTAAAAAACAACAATTTTCAGACGTTTCTTTCTGCCATGTCAACCGAAAAGATTAGTGGATTTGGTTATGTTGCCTCTGATTTCAATAAACTGTTTCAGTTTGAGGCAAACTGAAAAGGATAAGAAAGCTGGAGAATTAGCCCATGGGAGAATAATGATAAGAATTATATTCTTAATGAACTTGTTGATGATCTGTATGACTATTACAGTTCTAGCAATACTGGTAGAGATGTTTGGAATACTCCGAAGAAAAAACTATGATACTTAGAAAGCTGGGGATAAAAAGTATGTTGTGAGCTGCTACCTCAAGTATCAAAGTATCAGATGATCGATGACAGATCCGTGGAGGCTCACTCTCGTAAAATTTAGAAGATAACTCATGAGATCGTCTATTAAGGTACGTCACTCATGACATGTTTAAATTGAATGTTGAAATCAATAAAATGTGTCATTATGCTTATATGTTATGTTATTTTAATTATTGACATGCTAGACTCTGTGATGTCAACACATCTGATTTCAAACTTAAGTAACTTAGGTTGAATTCTAAAGTTATCTTCAAATGATTTTGAAAAATGTGATTTTTGTAGTCAAGCTAAAATAACAAAGAGTTCACATAAATCTGTAGTTAGAGAATATGAATGAGTCTTTAGATTTATTACACTATGATATATGTGAACTTGATGAGACGTTAACAAGAAATAAAAATGAAACGCTTGACATGTTAAGGATTTTTGTAACTGAAATTGAAAATCAATTTAGTAGAAAGATTAAGAGGTTCCAAGTATGATTCTAGTTTGTTTAATGAGTTTTATAAATTGCCTAGAATTATACATAGAACAGCTGCACCATAATTTCTTGAAGTGAATGGTAAAGTTGGAAGGAAAAAAACAGAATCGAACTCTTACTGAACTCGTTGTTGTTAGTATGTTTAACTCTGGTGCTGCATCTCATTGATGTGCTGAAAATATATTGCTTATTTTCTATGTTTTGAATAGAGTTCATAAATCTAAAAAAAAAAAAACATCTCCTTATGAGATAGTGAAGAAAAAACAATCTGTCGCGGCCTAAAATTTCGAGTGTTTCTCGAATTCAATGGAGTCGCCACCAAAGTTTATTTTAAAATAGGGAAATATTGGAAAACCTTTAAAAATAAAATAAAAAATGGTCTTTGAAACCAAATTTTGAGTTCGGGAGTCGATTATGCATAGGGAAGGTATTAACACCCTACGACATCCGTTAAAAAAACGGTTACCTATAATTAATTGTGCAAAATTAATATTAATTTAAAATATATTTATTTCTCCTTTTTAAAATGCAAGTATAATATTTTTATGAAAATAATCTAATGATAAATATACATTTAAAATATAGAGAGAAAAAAAAAGTTTTTGTTATTATGCTTGGCAAGAATGCGATCTTGCTCCTACGTATCTCCCGGTGCGATGGAGAAATCAAAGTTACGTAGTTCTTTGATAGAAAATGCGGATGTGTTGATTGCTTTTAAAGAAATTGTGTTTTGTTGTTGATAAAAAAAAGTTTTGAAAAAAAGAATTGGTTTGATTTGAATAATATTTTAAAATGCAAGTTTTAAGACTATCTAGTCGTACAACTCGTGTCTCGAAAAATTTGAGTAAAAAGATGAATTAAAAGAAAAACACCAAATTGTACAAAATATGTCTTAACAACTCAAATATAAAAAATAATATCACATCTAATTGCACAAATTTATAAGTCAATTTTAGATTAATTTATTAAAAACATAATAAATAAATGAATAAATAAATAAATAAATAAAGAGAGTTTTAGAACTATCAAATTGTACCACTTGTGTCATAACAACTCAAAAATTAAAAAGATGTCACATCTAATTAATCTTTAATAGGATATTTATTTGTATTTTTTTTTATGAAATTGATATTAAGTTATGAAGCAATGTTTTTATTTATAAAAAAAAATTAACTCTAAATTGGTTGAATTTACATGAATATACTTCCATTTTGCTATTTTTGTTTTTAAAGGCTCAGGCCCAACTTAACATAAAAAAAGCTTTTAAAAAAGACATAATAGAAACCTTAGGTTTTTAAACTAAAAAAGAAGGGGGCGGGGGCGGCTGCTTGTAGCAGACAAAACATCAACAAAAAAAAAGGAAGGAAGGAAAAGAAACCCATTAAGAGGGAGAGAGAGGAAACCGCGAGAGGGAGAAGGAGGAAACCACAACGGGAGAGAGAGGAATCCGCCGCGGGAGAGAGAGGAAACCGCAGCGGGGACGGCAACGGCACCGGCAACGAACGACGACAACGGCACCGACAACGACAACATCGTCGCAGGTTTGAACTTTTTAGTCTTATTTTCTTATTTTTCATTCATAAAAATAAACAATCTACATCTTTATAACAAAATAAATAATTATACGTTTAAGATAAGGAATAAACAGATTTAATGTACAAGAGAAAAATACCTTTGCGTTTTTTGTTTGATGTTTGTTACTAATCTGAGTTTTTCCTCTTCTCCTTCTTGGTATGTATTTTTTTTTTGTCAGTAGTGTTAATATCATATCTATTCAAAAATCCTCCTCTTTCCTGATTTTTTGTCTCAATTTATAAGTAAAATGGTGAATGTTTCTGATTAGTAGATAAATTTGAGCTCTGGATTTTACATTGTTTTACAACAAATTTTAACTGAATTTTGTATTGTTTTTGTAACAAATTTTAAGCAATGTATAATTAAGAAAAAAGTGTCTTTTACTTTTTTCATTGGGTGCACAGATATTACAAGTAACTTCTTTATTAGACTAAAAATAAATCAAATTAGGCAATAAACTGGTTTGTAGCATGTTTGTGGTTTTGAAAATAAAAGTGTTGCTGAGATGTGTGAAGCTATTTTGCAGGAAGAGTGACTTGATGTACCAGGAAGCGTGTGAACAACTTGTGTGTATTGCTGTATTTACGGTTTTGTTTTTGCAGGGCACTGAGTTGATGTTTTTTTATGGCAGACTAAATAAAATGAAAATTGGCATACTAAATAAAATGAAAATTGACATACAAATGTGGCTAACCAAATAAAATGAAAATTGGTATATAAAAATGTGGCTAACCAAATAAAATAAAAATTGGCATAAGCAAACAAAATAAATTTGGCATATTGGTTATTGGTATATACTCAAATTTAAATTTGAATCAGATTTGTAATGATTTTTTTTTTAGATTTTTGATAATAAATGTAAAATAATTATTAAACATATTATTATATGCATTCTTTTAGAGTTATTTTTAGTTAATCGGACAAAATTGAGGTACTACACAACCGAACTTGGGGTTGTCTGGCTTATGTCAGAATCCTCGATCACAAGCGAATTAAACTCGTCAGTAGATCCTATGAATGCATATTCATTGGGTATGCAGGAAATAGTGAAGCGTATAGGTTTTATGACCTAAATGGGAAAGTGATCATAGAGTCAAATGATATTGACTTCTATGAAAATAAATTCCCTTTCAAATCGAGAAATAGTGGGGGCAGCGAACCAAGTCATGTTCCCGTGACAAGAAGCACTTAAAGTAGCAAACAAGGTAAAACAGAAACTCGAAGAAGTAAGAGAGTCAGAGTTGCTAAAGATTATGGACCCCATTATACGTCCTATACCTTTGAAGAGGATCCTACAAATTTTTAAGAAGCTTTGTCATCTTTGGATGCAGATTTATTGCAAGAAGCAATAAAAGATTAAATGGATTCTCTAGAGTCTGACATGACCTGACATTTTGTAGACTTGCCTCATGGTTGCAAATCAACAAGTTGTAAATGAATATTGAAAAAGAAACTAAAACTCAATGGAATGATTGATAAATACAAGGCTCGCCTTGTAGCCAAAGGTTTTAGACAAATAGATAATATAGATTTCTTCAACACATTTTCACCGTCACTAGAATAACATCCATTATGGTACTCATTTCTCTAGCAACTATTCATAACTTTGTGATACACCAAATGTATATTAAAACAACCTTTTTAATGGTGAACCAGACGAAGAAATCTATATGGAACAACTTGAAGGTTTTGTAATTTATGGACAAGTAGACAAGGTATGTAAGTTAGATAAATCTTTGTATGGTGTTAAACAAGGTCCTAAGAAATGGAATGAAAAGTTTGATACCTTGATTAAATCGAATGACTTTAAAGTGAATGAAAGTGACAAATGTATTTATTACAAATCTGAAAATAGCATTTGCACTATCATATGTCTCTATGTAGACGACTTACTCATGTTTGGTTCAAACATTAATGTTGTAAATACTATGAAATCATTGTTGTGTAATAACTTTGATATGAAATACCTTGGAGAAGCGAATGTAATCCTTGAAATCAAGATTACTAGGTGAGAAAATTGAATTTCTTTGGATTAGTCTCACTATGTTGAAAAAGACCCTAAAGAAATATAAATACTTTGACTGTAAACTTGTTTGCACACTATATGATTGAAGTGTGAAACTTTTTGCAAGAACACTGGTGAATGTGTTAGACAAATTGAATATACGAGCATCATTGGCAGCCTTAGGTATGCCATTGAGATCCCTTTATGGGAAAAACCTATAACAACTGTGTTGATCAACTGCAATAGTACTGCGGCTATTGCGAAGATTGAGAATCGCTGTTATAACAGTGAGAGAAGACAAATTCGTCATAAGCACAACGCTGTTAGAAAGATACTTTCTAAAGGAGTTGTTATAGTGGATCATGTACGCACTGATGAGAATTTAGCAAATCCTTTAATGAAATGGTTACTAGAGAGAAAGTCATAAATACATCCAAAAGAATGAGACTAATGCCTATAGAATCACTCATTATGGTAACTCAACCTAAAAGAGTGTAGATCCCAAGAATTAGGTTCAATGGGTAATAACAAGTTGTGAAATGATATGAGATGAACATGCTATTATAAATCAGAGAAACATGATTCCTGAAGCGATGATAGGATGAGGTAATAGAAACTCTTAATGAGATATATACTCTATGTGGAGTGGAGTACTTAGCTACAAGAGTACTCTTAATAGACTCACCTATATGAATGTGGAAGTGTGGCCGCTTCCTATGGAATTTTAAGGCAAAATTCCTAGAGCGTTCACTATACTAGGATAAACGTGCATGGCCATTGATGCACGGGCTTTTGAGAATACGCTATATGAAAAGGTTGTGTGTGGGTTTGATGTCAGAGATAAAGTTCAAGATTACGAGTCACTCTTGTTGAAATTCAAGTATGTTAATGTTGAAACATTTTTTTAGAATTCAAGTAGGGGAATGTTGAAACATAGAGTATGTTAATGTGTGAATTTAAAAATTGTTGAACTCCCACATTGGAAAACACTCATATTTTGAGTAGTTTTTAACTCTATTAATACTAAAGTTCCACATTGGATAAAAAACATATGTGAGTTTGCTTCCATTACTATATAATGAGTTTCAAACTCTTGTGCAAAGTACACCAAAGTTGGATGCATTTCCCTACTATATCTTTTCTCCCTTTTTTATTATGCTCGACTTATTTCCGAGCCACTTCATCCCTTCTTTTATGTCCCTTCGATTTTAGAGCAATTGTTATACCACAGTCCCCTCGATTTTAGAGCGGTTGATATGTCGCAGTCCCTTTGATTTTTAGAGCGGTTGTTATGTCGTAGTTCCGTTGATTTAAGTGGTCCTAATACCACTATCATTTTAGAACGGTTTTTATGACGTAATTTCATCGATTTTTTAGTGGTCCTAATACTACTATGAGCGATTTTTGTGTCGTAGTCGTTTAGAGCGGTTTTTGTGTCGTAGTCCTTTTGATTTATGAGTGGTCATAGTATCATATTACGAGTGGTAGCCATTAGACTGTCATATTGGGGGTGTAATTCTAGAACGAATTTATATGGTATAGTAGAATTCCGATATAGTGAATCTGAGTTATTTTATCATGGGGACTTCGTGGTTGATAATCTACCTTGTACAATTTGGACAGTGTTGCGAAACGTCTTAAAAAGAGCAACTTAATTCGCGACTCAACCAAATAATTTTATACAGTTTTCGAAACTCAAAAACGAACACATTCAAATAATATGTCTTTGTATAGGGGAAGAGGCCCGGGGAGCAACCTTAACTTAAAACAGTTACTTTTGAAAGCCCATTACATTATTTAATAGCCTCTTGTTTAAGAATAGTGGTCTGTTCATTATTTTTTCTTGCAATTCTCTATCCGTGTGAAGCACAAACACACACGAATATCAGATAAAACTTAAGACTAACACGTGGGTATCATTTATAATTTAAAAAGGTATAGGTAATATATCAAATGTAATCATAAGCATCAGTAACATATATATTTTTATTTTATTTTAGAAGTGACGTTAAATTATATCATAATTAAATATATTTAAACATGAAATGTAATGATATATATATGATATATCATGTACTATACAGTGTATGTAACAATACATTTTTGGATCAATTCCATATAAGTGTCAACCTTTTAACAAGCAAAAGTAAGATTTATAAGGCTTGTTTGTTATAAAATAAAGAAATTTATTTTTCTATTCCACAATTTAAAAATTATATTTTAGAGATTTAAAAAAATAAAAGAGAAATTATTTTGTATTTGTTTATTTTTTTTTCTAAAAAATCAATTATAAATTTTTTTAGAAGCTGCTAATAATGATTCTTCATTTTAAGTAATTTTTAGTTTATTTTCATATTTTTTTATTAAAGTTACAACAAATACACACAAAATTTTCAAAAATAATAATTTTTTTAATGATTATTTTGTGAGAAAACAGTAAGAAACGCATATCTATATTCATTTCCAACTTCATAAACGAGGAAAGTGATTCATATAATAAAGCATTGTTTTTATATTTTATTCTAGATAGTTTTATTTCTTTTTCACGGGAGAGTTTGGTATTTAAGATTTAACATTAGAGTGTTTCCCTCCGTCTCTGTCATCTCGCAGTTTCTCTCTCATTTTCCCGCACCCTATCCTTTAAGCCTACTAAAGTTGCCTAAAGATAAGGGCTCCAAAGTAATAGGATCCATTCATGAAAAGAGGCATATTTGGTGTCAAAGCATTTTCCTATCGATATAACATGAAAACTATTATTTTAACACAGATTGTGAATATATATTTGACACGTATATATTGTTGATTGTATTTAAACGATGAATAGTTTTTTTTTCTCTAAAATTTAAATAAATAAAAATTAAATTTTTTATTAATTATTGAGACATGTTTTTGTGACATATATATAAATTTATACCCTTAAATAATTTAAATATTTTATTGACTACTAAAATATAAATCATTAATCATTTATTTAATGTATATCTTATTAACTACTAAAATGCAAGATGGTAGCCACTCAGAGTTTTGTAATTTAGTGATTAAAAAATACTCTATAGTGGTTAATGTCATGTATTTTAGTGGTTG
>JBBPBP010000001.1:64326837-64342767 GCA_037974735.1 Cicer chorassanicum
TCATTTTTCTTTTTATTTTATGATGAGGAATTTTTAAAAGAATCAAAACGTAAGATACAAATGACAAATACAACCTAAGACTAAAACAATATACCACACACGCCAATATATCTATTATAATGGCTTAATAAATTTTTTGTTGATGATATTTTAACTGTACAATAAAATTTTATTGAAAGGATGTTGAACATCTTGCATGAAATAAAATTATTATTTTATTTACTATATATGAATGAATAATTTAATATAAATAACACATTAACTTGTTTTACTTAAAAATATTAATTTTCTTTTAGTGTAGTATATATAAAATATAAAAAACGAGGTTGAACATTTAACAAGTCAATAGAAATTATACTAAATATATTTTAGGTATTGTAAATAACTAAATGTATTCATATATGATTATTTTTAAGAAGCCGAATAAATATATTAAAATAGATTATGTAGAACATAAAATGTGTCGAGAATAACTAATAAATTTAAATTAGTTTCAATTAGTAGTGGGAATGAATGGACGACAGTACTTATCCTTCAAGTACCGAGTTCAATTTCCACAAAAGATAAAAACTCGTTATTTTCAATAAGAAAAAGGGACGAGTTATGATTTCAGTTGTGTGACTTATACCACGTGAAAAATGGAACAATCAAAGACAAAGTAATATTGAATATGCCTGATCTTATTATGTAAAAATATGAAATCTCAATTACAAATGATCAACCTATCTTCTTTATATACAAAGAGAAGAAGAGAAGATCGAACTTCAGATTTGAGAAGGAGAATCTGATCTAACTAACTAAATTGAAAAGTCCAAACTAAATAGCAAATAATGAGTCAAAGAGAAAAGAAAAAATAATAAAAAATCAACTTGGGCCAGTTTTACATAATGGACTATTATGGCTATAGTACAACAGACTAGAAGATCTAATAGTTGATGCATTAAAATTCAAAATTATCTCTTATTTAAAGGAACACTATACACTATTACCGTTAGCGATGAGGTACATGTGTGTTTAGATTGACAATAAAATTAATAAAATTACGATGAGTTATGGTAATTTTTCTTTAAAATCACGGTGTGGTTGTAATTTTATAAAACTTTATGTCGATCCAAACATGCACAAACATTGTTTGATTATGTCCATCCAAACATGCACATACATTGTTGGATGTCGACGATACTAATGCCTCCTTCTCACGCAATTCCTCGCTACCTTGACTTTAACCCCCAAACGTTATTTCATATAATGTGCAACTTGTCATCAATAAACATCAAGGTTGTTGTTTTGTTTGAAAAAGAGTGGCTACTATTGGCAAGGAATATTGTTAAGAAAGTTGGATTTTTACTCCTCAATATAATTTATATCCTTAAAATGTTAAAATTTCAAATATACTTCTTTAATTTTTATTAATCAAAATTTTTTATAAGTAATTTTTTTCTCTCAAATATCTGATACAAACTTTATAACTACCGAAAATTTCAAGCCACAAAATTTTCGGTAGTATAAATAATGTAACGGAAATTTTGTTGGCGAAATTTCCGATAGTTAATTTTATTGCAATGACATTTCAAAATTTGAAATTTCCGGTACGTATTATTATTATTATTATTATTTTGGAATTTTTTAACTTTTTTTTTTTTTAATTTTTTAAAGATTTTTTTTAAAATTTGTTTTTGGATTTTTTTTTTACTTTTTTTTTTGAAGTAAGGATGAAAAAAACACCATTATGTATAGATTTGACTGAAGCATTCACAATGATCAAATTTTTGAGTCACGAGAAACTGTCATATCATAGGCAAGAGAGGTTGACCAACAAAATCGAATAGCTGTTATCATTACTTCGCTTTGACATAGAGACCTGAAAGAGAGGAAGGAAGTCAAAATTAATTTTTAATTGTGATAGAGGTGGAAAATATAAGTCAAATAAAAGTAACTCAAGAACTTCAACTAAAATGTGTGGTTGTTCGTTTAAACTTAGATCAACGGCAGCTCTCTTATTAGATTGTGTAGGAGGTCAAACTCAAAAATGTTCAATGTGTTTTTCGCTCCTCTAATTCTCACTGAAAATAAATTGAATATGAAATAAATATATAAAAAAAACTATAACGAAAATTTCAAGAAGGAATGAAATTTCCGGGAGTTTCAACCGAAAATTTGACTACACATAATGGTGTTTTTTTCATCCCTACTTAAAAAAAAAAAACGCAAAAAAAAATTAAAAGAATCCAAAAAAAATTAATATGTACTAGAAATTTCAAAATTTGAAATTTTTGGTAGAGTAAAATTAACTACCAAAAATTTCAAGACACAAAATTTTCGATGGTAAAAATAATATACCAGAAATTTTGTTGGCGAAATATTCAGTAAATAATTTCTACTATCAGAAATTTTATGTCTTGAAAATTCTACTAGTTATAAAGTCTCTACCGGATATTTGAAAGAAAAATATTAAAGAAAAAAATTATTTATCAAAAATTTTGGTGAGGCGGTGAGATTTTAGAGTAAGTTTTTTTACTATTAATTTAATGACAATTAAAGAAATATATTTTAGTTTTTAACATTTTGAATTTAAATTGAGAGGTAGAAAATCCAACTTTCTATTGTTAATTGTGGTCAATGCTTATTGGTGATGGGTCCTTCACTACACTAATTTCTATAGGTACATATATGAGTCTCACGTTGATTAGACGATAAAATCCAATGTAGTATTTAAATAATTAAATTCTCTTATCTTATAAATTAATCTTTAAAATTGGATTCTTTTACGAGATTTATATATTTAGGTGGACTCATTCATAAAAAATATTTGGGTGGACCCTTAATACATTTTGCAGCCACATTATCTTCGTCTTTTTAAATTTGATTATTGGATTGAATGATTATATTTTGAATTGGCTATTGGGTTCAGTTTAATAGTATAGATCCCATTTAACGAGATCACTAATTTTTTTTTATTTGTTATAATATAATAACATGAAGTGAATTTTTTTTTTAGTTAAAGTCTCTAAAAAAAACTAATTATAATATTTATTTTGATATTATAAAGACTTTTTTAGGGACTAAAAAAATTATTTTTTACAAAAATACTTTTTAAAATAGAGCTTAAAATTAAATAAAAAATTTAAAGACTAAAAAGTTGAGAATGTTTTATATGAACTAAAAATAAAATTTTAATGTTTTATAAAGAATAAAATTTATTTTACATTTTTTTTATTATTAAAATTGTATTTTCTTTTTATTTGGAGTCTAATTTTTAAGATTAAAATAAAACTTTCAAAATATGTTAATACGATATTGATTATATCATAGATCATGTATATAAATTTTTATTGATGTATGTTGTACCTTAAATTAACGTCTTAAATACTTTTATTTTGTTATATGATATTAATTTTAATGTACATGAATGACATATCAAGCGTAGGCCACAAATTGACCACATATTGAGCACAAGTCTTAGACTTTTAAAACTATAAGCATGTGTAGGCCGCTTAGGTGATAAAGCACTATGTCACATCATGATAAAATGGAAATTTGTTCTCCTATTTATTAAAAATCTCTAAAATTAATTTTTTTTTTTACTGAATTAATCGATTCGAATAGTATTTGTCTAAATTGTCCAATTTGTTTTTTAAAATTTTTCATGAACTTTATACATTCAAATTATTCGATCTAAACGTTTATTTTTTGTAAAATATCAATTTCAATTTTTAAATTTCTTCATAAAATTTGTACAATCTGATCGAACAATTCAATTTCATTTAGTTTAATCAATTTTAATATTGTATTAATTGTTGGATTTTTTGTTGGTGGTATGCTGCAAATCTTGAACAAAAAGATGATGAAATTGATGATGATTAAAGTTGCACAAGTAATTACAAAACGTGTGTATTACACTAAATTTTAGGTTCGATTCGCCCCACCAATCTATATACATTTGATGCAAACGGGTTAATCGATGAATCCCCTTTATGATACTTTGGAATCTTTGAAGTGAATTGCATATTCACATCAAGTCTATCGATCAATGATAATTTACAGAATAAAGTTCTTTCATTTACTCTCGTGCACTACAGAAAAGAATAAATGACTCAAAAATATTTTTAACAGAAATTTGATTCATGTAACATGAAAATTGTGTTATTTTTTCTACCTTTAAAGTGTCTCTATTTTATAAAACAATTCATACCAATTGGTGAAGAAAAAAAAATCGAGAAAAAATTTGTAAACCTTGGTAACTTAAAAAATGCATTGGTTTAATGATTAAAGATGCATTAAACTTAAACATTGCAACCACTTGAAATGATACATTAAGTTCTTTAATTTTACTACATTAATATAATTATTTGAGAATTTCAAATTTATTTTAGAAATTCCCCTCACATTAATTAGTCAATCAGTATATATACGGACTACGGTCATCATTCTTAACTTTGTGAATATGAATAATCTGCTACCATTCTGAACAATTAGCTTCCCATCATTGTATTAAAATTTGAAAATGGTTGTAAATTAAGATAAACTAGTTTGTATACTCGAGCAACGCAAGGACTAAATTTTATTATTAATTAAATTAAAAAAATATATTGTCTATATTATATTTGAAATGCAGCGTCACATATAGAAGGTGAAATCATACATATGAAGTACATGAAAAACAAATAATAATGTTCAAATATATGAACAACATACAATTAAAACTATATTATTATGACATTTGAAATATAAATATTCTCAAAATTCTATAAACCATCAACTGCCACATAATAACAAAAGAAACAACTTCACATTATACAATAATTTTACTGAACAAATTCAAACATTCTAGAGAGTTGCAGGAGAAATTGTAATATGTTAACTACAAATTATTTCATATATAAAATATTTTTATAAATAAATTTTTATAACTCAACATCGATTATGATTTTTTTTCCCATTCAAGCACGATATAGTATTCATAAGTAAATTTATCATGAAATCTATACAAACATTTAATTGGTAAACTATTTTTTTTTATAATGTACAAAGAAAAAGAAAGAATGACTTATAGATATATCATACCTTACAATAAGCAAAAATATAGATATATCATACATTACACTAAGCAAGAATTGATTAAATACTTCAACAACTGACACATTTATAGATTGTTGAAAATTTTGTTTTACACAACATTTGTAGTGTGGATACATATATTTTCTTCTCATGCAAAATTAAATTATTCAACCATTTCCTTGACTTTACCCTTGAACTAGCCACATAGAATTAGGCACATAGAATTAGGGGTGTTTATGGTGCGAAAACTGAATTGATCAATTAGACCACATTAATAGTTTGATTTAGTTTTTTAAAACCATTTTCGAATCATGTTCAGTTCGAAACTAGTTTGAAACTGGTTTATAAATTTAAACTAGTTTAATATTTTGAACAAGTTTTTAGTTAAAATCAGTTTCGAATTAGTTCTTCGAGAAAAGAATTTTGAAATTCTTTTTATAAAAATATTTCGATTTGTTTTGAGAAAAAAGTTTTTACTTTTTTTGGAGAAAAATAGATATAAAAAATTTATCGGTTAAAAAAATTTCGAGATAAAAAGTTTTGAATATTTTTTGAAAAAAAGTTTCATATTTCTTTTGACAAAATTTTTCGAATTTTTTCGAGAAAAATAGTTGTAAAAAATTTCAACAAGAAAGTTTCGATTATATTTCAGAAAAAAATATTTTTGATTTTTTCTAAAAAAATTTCCAAGAAAAAGATAATTTAAAACTATTTTTATTTTTTTCAAAAAAAAAGTTTAAATTTTCCCCAAATAAATAAATTTCGAAAATTTTCTAAAAAGAAAAATCTTAGTTAATATTATAAAAGTTTGAAAATGATTAAACTGGTTTTTAAATTAAATTTGGTTAATTCGATTCATGAATCATTCTATTGGTTTGATTTTTTTGGTACATGGAAATCCAATTCATAAATATAGTCCAACTAACAATTTATTTTGCACACCCCTACATAGAATTGACTATAAGTATACATGGGTCGTTGCAAAGATAAACCAAGTTGAGCAAGAAATTGACCTTGACTCTTGTTTATAGTGATATCGAAACACAAAGAGAATGAAAAAATTTCTTTGAAACTTGAATGGAAATCCTGGACACATTTCTTCTTTGAAACTTGATGGAAATTCTGGATACATTTGAAACTTGAATTGAAATTCTTCTTTCAAACTTGAACGAAAATTCTTCTTTGTGGCTCCAATAATATTTAGACACATTTCATTTATGAGTAACCTTGTTCCATTACATAACACATTAGCTTGATATATGTTCCTCAAAAGAATGACCGGAATTCCTGAACATTTCAAGTCATTCAAAAATTCAAGTGAGAACTAATTTGCCTTCACAACACTATTTTCATTAGAAATGATAGTTGAGTTAGAACTAATGTACTTATTTTCCTCATATGAGATTAATGACAGAACATAATCATTAACAATATCTACAACATCATGAGTTGGAGCAAGTATTGTCCTCTCTTCATAATTGTTCATGTTTTGTAAAAGGAGTGGATATGTCAATTCAACCAAAGACATAAGAGGATTTTGTGAATTTGTAACCAATAAGTCTTCAGGAATATGAATAATACTCTTTCCATAGTAATTTTAACCATGTTTACCATTTCCAATATCGAATATCCAATCTGCAATTATAATGTCAATAGTATCTTCATTGGATGTTGGAGCTGTCAACCGCATGTTTTTGGACATTATCAAAATCTTGAAGTATTCCCATAAATCAGATGAGTTGATTGAAGCTGCCACTATATCATGCCTACAATATTTTCTAACAATATATAATATTTATCTGAAATCACCTCCAAAAACAACTAGCTACCTTCCCACCAAATAATTTATATTGGTTAGCATCATCTATAGTCCTCATAATATCTCTTAAAGTTCATCCAGAGCTTCAACACCATATCTATTTAACATGGGAGCTTCATCCCAATCAAAACACCAATTTTGGTTTTTAAATTTCTTCATAAACTTTGCACATTCCGATCAACTAATTCAAATTCATTTAGATTGATGAATTTGAATATTGTATTAATTAGTCAATCGATATATATACGGTCACATTCTTAACTTTATGAATATGAATAATCTACTAGCATTCTGAACCATTAGCTTCTCGTCATTGTATTAAACTTTGTAAGTGGTTGTAAATTAAAAGAAATTATTAGAAAGTACGCACACAATAACATTGTATCCATTTCCTTTATTTATTTATTACTAAATTGAATGTTGGCAGCCTCTCAAAGCCACTAACATCCAATAGTTGGACTATTTCTTTGTAAGTACTTGTGACACTTAAAATTCCATCAATTAATATACACTACAACATTTTTACTTTTCAACAACATTTAAAAAATATTGTCAAAATACAGAAAAATATTGCTAAATAAAATAGATAACATTTTTCATGCGTCTTACGAACATTGCCTATTACTTTTGACAACGTTTTTTCTACATTTTAAAACACACCATTTATATTCATTGCCTAAACTATTGGACACCAGTACATATAACTGATTTTTTGGTGAGATTGGACAACTTAATTTCTACCATACACTCCATCTTGCCATGAATTTCTCATGCACTCTTTATGCCTTGGTGACCGTGTATGTATTGCCCCATAAAGCACAGATATCTGACACGATAGAACACAAATTGCACATAGACACTATTAAATTTAAAAACATAGGACACCAATATAGTCAGTTATTAATTTACACTATTAAACAAAATATCAACATTATTAATACAAGATTTATATTGATAATCAAAATATACAAATGTGCAACTAAATTTGTTAATTTTTCACGTTCATTTATTTATTTATTTATTACATACAAGTTAAACATGATGAATTTCTGTTTAATGTATTTAATATTGATCATCATTGTTTTAAAACATTTTTAATTTTATAGATGTCTTAGATATGTCTTTAGCAATACATCCTAATTAATGAGTTATGGTTGTCTTTAACTTCTCTTCATGAGATAGCTGAAAAAGTATTCAGAGCCATAAATACACTAAACTCAACCAAACTTGAAAATTTCACATTAATTTCTCGAGTTCCAAATGAGTGTCAAACTTTAATGATAAAGAAGATTTTAAATTTTGCTCTATGCCTTCAAAGACTCATTAGACCTCTTTTGGGAATCACATGCACTTACATTTTCAGTGAATTTTTTTTCTCAACTATTATCAAACACGGTACGGATTTGCATAGTTCAAATATATATATATATATGTAGCACCTCAATTTTGTCCGACCAATTAAAATTAAAACCATTTTTTTCTTTTCAATTTTAAATATTCTGAATATTGTCTCTGCACAATTAGATTAATACATATAAAGGATGTTTATTTAAATCTGAAGAAAAAGTGAGTACATAATTTACAATGTTCCTAAATAATGCCAAAAATAAAAAAACTAAAACAAAAGAAGAGAAGTTGTGAAGCTGGCTGCTGTTTCCACTGCCATGCTCCAAACATCCTTTTATTTGGTTTGTCTTGTTAAGCATCCTATTTCAGACATGTTACAAAACAAAAAACAAAACAAAAAACAATGAGTTGATTCATCTTAAATAAATTTTAAACAAAATTTAAGACTAATAAGGCTATTACTTGTACCAATTGTGCACTCAAAATCTGATTTTGTGTAAAATTTGCAACAAAACCCTAAAAAGTCCATAACTTAATTTTATCTAGTGAACAAAACGATTTACCACTTTATCCTATAAATTTTGAGTTCGAAAATCAGAAAAAGGGAATTTGGATACTAGCAAAAACACTTAAAAAAGAAACAACAAGAAATAGGCAGGCAGAGTAGTAGCAAAAAAAACAAACAAGAAGAGGTATATATTTTTTTTCCTCTTTACATTATAATAGCTATATTGTTATATAAATGTAATGTTTTAATATAAGGTGAGTTATGAATAAAAAAAAGTAAAAAAACCTATTGTTATGCAATTGAAATGTTCAGATCTGTAAGAGTATAAACAAAGTTAGGTTATAGAAAAGATAAAACTCAGAACTCAAACCTAGAATGTCATCGTCGTCGCCGGTACGCCTATCATGCTTTTTGGTCACTCCGTTTACGCTCCTGACTCCCCTTCCTTCCCTGACGACTTCATCCAGTGGGCTCAGTCTAATGTCGTTCCTGTTCTCGGCATTTGTTATGATCTTTAACTTCTTGTTCACTGTCTTGGCTGTGAAGCCCGCGTCGAAAACACGCAGGAATTCACCTCATCACTCGCCGAATCCGAAGCCTCTCCGTTTTCTCTCTCTGCCTCAACGGCACTTCCTCTCTCTAAACCATCACCGACCCCTAAACCCATCTGTCGTCATTCTCTCTTGTTTCCCCTTTCTTTTTCTGCGTTTTGTTTCTTTCTCATTTTCTCTCTTGGCCGCCCACTTTTTTTTCCTTAAGTCTGATCTAGGGTTTCTAAAGTCACACCCTTTTTTTACTTTTTTTTTTTGTTAAATGATTTGGGCCCTAAACAAAAACTAACCTATTTGTTTGAGATTTCAGCCCATTTGGTTTCTTTTCTATGATTTCAAAAATTAATTTATTTCATAAATAAAAATTAAATTTCATATTTATTATTTATCTATTTATTTATTTATTATTTTTTTATTAATTAAAACCAACTCTCTTTATTTATTTATTTATCTATTTATTTTTTTAAATTAATCTAAATTTGACTTATAAATTTGTGCAATTAGATGTGTTATTATTTTTCATCTTTGAGTTGTTAAGATACATTTTGTACAATTTTGTTTTTTTTTTATTATTCATATCTAAACCGAAAATAATAAAATATTCTTAAAAGGATTAAATTAGATGCGACATCTTTTTACTCTTTAAATTGTTCGAGATACCAGTTATACTACTTGACATTTTTAAAACTTAATATTTAAAACTAAAACAATAAATATTCTTAAAATGATTAAATTAGATGCGACATCTTTTTATTCCTTAAATTTTTCGAGATACCATTTATACTAATATTTTTAAAAGGATTAAATTATATGCGATATTTTTTTATTCCTTAAATTTGATATTTTTAAAAACTTAATATTTAAAATAAAAAATGATAAAAATATTCTTAAAAGGATTAAATTAGATGTGACATCTTTTTACTCCTTAAATTTTTTGAGACATGAGCTGTATGACTAGATAGTCTTAAAGCTTGCATTTTAAATTATTATTCAAATCAAATAAATTCTTTTTCAAAACAATTTTTTTTTATCAACAACAAAACACAATTTCTTTAAAAGCAATCAACACATCCGCATTTTCTACCCAAGAACTACGTAGCTTTGATTTCTCCATCGCACCGGGAGATACGTAGGAGCAAGATCGCACTCTTGTCAAGCATAATAACAAAAACTTTTTTTTTCTCTATATTTTAAATGTACTTTTATCATTAGATTATTTTTGTAAAAAATGTTATATTTGCATTTTAAACAGGAGAAATAAATATATTTAAGTTAATATTAATTTTGCACAATTAATTATAGGTAACCGTTTTTTTACGGATGTCGTAGGGTGCTAATACCTTCCCTACGCATAATCGACTCCCGAACTCAAAATTTGGTTTCAAAGACCATTTTTTATTTTATTTTTATTTTTAAGGGTTTTCCAATATTTTCCCTATTTTAAAATAAACTTTGGTGGCGACTCCATTGAATTCGAGAAACACTCAGAAATTTTATGCCGCGACAATATATATATATATACATACATACATTACCTATTTTTTTTTAAGAAAATATCGAAACAAATTAAGATGCATGTAAGTGAGTAAGAACACACACTCACATATCAGACATTTGCTGAAATAATTTGATAATCGCGTATGACACCAAAGATTTTCATCCATAAGAAAACCAAATTAAGAACCAACCGAAGAAAAATACATTAGACTTTTTGGAAAAAAAGTTCAGGAGAAACGTCTTGGTAGATAGATCAACACCTTCTACAACTACAAAGTTAAAAAAAAAATTATCTCAAAATAGTTTACCATTTTAATTTTTAATACACTTATTTTTAATAGTACATTTTAATTAATATTACTTGTACTATTTCTAATGCAACATTTTTTACTATATATTTATAATATCGATAATGTATTAATATCTAAGAAAAATAATTTGTAAAAAAATGATATTTAATCTTTCATTAATACATTTTTTTAATAAGTATAAAATAATTAAATGACTCGATTATTTTTAAATGGAAAGGAAATACTATGCTAGGATGTACCTAGTAACTACTAAGTACCATTGATAGTTTCAGTAGTTATAGCCTATAGGATTGTTCATAAAAAAAAAAAAAAAGTAGTTATAGGATTATGCAAAATTGAATCTTACATATTTAGGTACACGAGGAACACAACGTGATGAATTATTTTAGTACCAATCAATGATTTTTTTAGATTGGTATACGGCAACCTTTTATGCTTCCTTCCTGATACAAGCATAACATAAAATGTAAGTACTAGAATCACCTACACGAGCAATTGTATCAAGTAGAGATTTTACATTTTAAAGAAATACTGTTATTTTTCTGACCAAATTGATATTCATGTCCAATTTATTCCTAATTAACCACAAGGAAGAACATAAAAAATCAAACAAACACAATATAATAAGAGTAAGGTGAATACTCCTAAGAATTTATGTACATGCTTAATTTATCAAGTTGAATTTGTCAGAATGACGAAAATAATAGCATAGCAACTGTCATTGTGCAACAAAAGACTGCCAAAAACGAGCTAATTTCATGTGCCTAACATTAGTGAGGCAAGCAACCAATATCAACAACAAAAATGAAGCACCATTAGCTAGCTGGAAGTGGTCTTAGCCAATCAGATAGTTATTGAAAGTAAATATATGTTAAATAATATATAAATGAGATATGAAAAAACTAATATATCTATTGTTTAAAAGTTTTATTTAAGTGGTTGTTCTTCGTTCAATGTGATAATCTCGTGACCCAACACAAGTGGCCAGACATGGTTGGCCAATGACTATATGTAAGTGAAAAATGACAATGCGAGATAGAATAGGTCATGAAGAATGACACCACACTATAATACCATGTCAAAGTTATATTAATTAGTTGAAAATAATTTCTCCTTATCTAATAAAAGTTGTGTGGTTTTAACAAAAGACGTCGATTTTGGTCTAGCGAAAGAGACAAGACTCTCATGGTCATCTCAAGTTCGAATTTCCACTAAGAATGATACTCACATTTAATATTCAACATGTCTCGAATATGATTATTTCTGGTAGAAGGAACCTATAGAAAATCCAAAACAAAATTATAAAACAAAATTGTGAGGTTTTAGTGTTTTACATAAACAAATGAAAAGAGAAATAACAAAGACTTCGAAATATTATGATGCCGGGTAATATGACTGAACAGCCGATAAGAATTTGATATAAAAGATTAAGCCCTCACTTTAGCTTCTAATAAGTCAAGAAAAAACCTTAATTAGCTTCTAATATTACAAGGCTCCAAATCCTATAGATTAAATAAGAAAATTGAGAAACAAATTGCAGCAGTAGCAAAAAAATATCAATATTTTTTTTTTGTCTTATAAGAGATGATAAATTACATCATATAATTAACCCACACAACTGCGAGATTCAATATTCGAATTCAGAATAAAACGTTCAAACTAACAATATCAACATTTATCAGTTGAGTTTGGATTTAAAGACTGAACACTACTCTTTAAATTAAGAAATTCTACATAAAAACACTAATTAATATGTGAAAGTGAAAAGTACACTTCACTTTACATAAAGTCAGATAAACCAAAGGCCAGTGTTCCTGAAAAAAATATGAAAAATATAAGTATATCATGATCAGGTAATTCTAACCTGAGAAAAATATTGAGACCACTTTTGATCCGTAGTACAAAAATAAAAATAACTTTTAATACATAAAAAGTAAAACACTAATAAATAAAAGAAACCCCAATTAATTCGACTGCTCAATAAAATCTAAAGTACTACAATTTTGTGTACTACGATTACTTTAACAAGCAACCCTCGGTTAGGTCTATATAACATGTACTGGGATTAATTTATCCTTATAAATAAAAAAACTTGTCATGATACCCATTTTATTTTGAGCTTTTATATATATATATATATATATATATATATATATATATATATATATATATATATATATATATTCGAACATTTATAATTTCAAAATATCATCTAACACCTCATTTATCTTATATATTTTTTCTCATTACATTATTAATATATTAAATCTATCACACCATTTATTTTATTTTATATTTCTTTTTAAAAATATCTAATGGGTGTATAATTGGCCACATGTGATTTTTCATGTTTAAAATAGATATGATAATAAAATAGGAAAAAAATAAAAAGAGAATGTAGTTAAGACAGAAATTTAGGTGATGATAAGAAGAGGCACTTACCGAGTAAAACATTGTTCGCATGCGCATGTGGGATCGGAAGAAGCAGAAAAGAAAGTTATTAGCACAATTTGTGGGATCGGAGGACCACCCTAATCCCATCCTACATTATATAACATCAATCATGCTCTCCCATTCCCATATCCAATACAACATTACATATAATATATTTCTCGAGATTTTATTAACTCATTTTTTCAATTAATTATTTAATGTTATGAGTAGATGACTATACTATAACTACAGGTAGATTAATAAATTTATTTTTCTTACATAAAATCAATAAAATAAAATAAATAATGCTAAATATATATCATTGTGAAAGTAGGTATTTTTACTTGAACTGGAATCCGGAGGAAATATATACTTATAAAACATGTATTGTAGATATATAGAAAGAGGTCCCAAAAAAAAGTTGTTCTCTTAAGAGAAGAAAAATATTAACCTCAACCTCACATTACTCAAGAACTGTTGAATTTTCTTGATGAGAATTTCACCATTAAACAAATCCAGCAATTTCATATCTAAGAATACATATTCAATATTCAATCAAGCACAAAAGCCACACAATTCACAAGTTTATGTTAAGATGGTTGTTTGATGAAGACATAACGAGAGAGTGTTAGTGGTTTTGGTTTAGGTTAATTTATTTGGAAGAATTTGAGAGATATTAGAGAAGTTTCTAGTAACATTTGAAAATGACAGAAGAGAATGAGCACAGAAAAGAAATGGTATAGAGAGTATATATCAAATGCCTATCTGTGCTCACTCTCTTCTGTCAATTTCTATATCTCAAATAATTTATATAACGATTTCAAATAAATAGAAATACAATAAAATACCTTTAATTAATTTCCAGATATAGAAACTAACAAAATAAAAAGAAAAGAATTCATCTAATTCTATAAAAAGAAAAATAATCATAATTATGGAATCAGATCTGAGGAAAAGAGTACATACCCGTTAATGGAAAGAAAAACATCATGGAAACAAAACAAAAGGAGGAAAGAAAAAAAACAGCCAAAAGGAGAAGGAAAAAAACAGTATATATGCTCAAAAAATGTTTGGAAAATGAGAACAAAGTTGTTTAAAATAAAAAGAGTGCAGATGCAAAACAGAAAAAGATAAGAAAGACATAACACAAATTCCAACCAAATCCCTTGTTTTTTCTCTCTCTCTCTCTCTTCATCTGTATGTCTCTTCAAGGTAATAGACTCAGCAGAGAGAGAGAGAGACTCTGCAACATGTAGATAGGATACGTAGTCAGATGAGAACTCATGAGTCATGACTGATCTACCTATATATGGTAAATGTAATATGAATTTGAGGTGAGTGAAGATTGAAAGCAATAAATTATTTATGACCACTTCTTACTTATGCATCTCATCCAAATTTGCGACCTTATTTTTTATTCTATTTAGTTTAAATTTTAAATTAAATTCATTAATTAACTGTATTATAAATATTTTTTATTGTATTTGAGGTGAGTGTATATACATATATATGTTATTATTTTTTTCGTCTCATAATAAATATTGTATAAGATTTATTAATGAATGTAATAATTAAATGTAAGAAACATATGATTCTGTTAAATTATTCATCTTAAATATGTCAGTTTTTCATTATTAATAATATAAATTACAGTAATATTTTGAAAATTTTGTATACAGTAATAATTCAAAAGATATATGAAAAAATAACTAAAATTATATTTAAAAATTGTAAATAAAACTTATTTAAAAATAATTTTTATTTATAAAAGTGACACCGTGTGTAGCTAGAAAAATATCTTGAGGTGGGCGCTTGACCCAACTAACCCTTGTACAGTTGTGTGGTGCAGGTCGAAAGAGACACACTATTAAATGCTATTTCCCTTTCCCACATGGGACATATTATTTTTTCAAATATTCTTTTTTTTTTTTCATTATTCAAATGTCAAGCATTCAAAACATATTACAGGATTGTTTTACTTTTTCAATTTAATAGGAAGTTTTTTTTTGGGCCAGCGATTAAAGCTATTTTTTTAAAATTCAATAGAAGGTCGCTTCTTCTTAGAGCTACTGCTTCTAACAATTTAAATTTTTTTCTTCTTCTCATTTTAACAATTATTATTAATTATTTAATAAATTAAAATTAATTAAATTATTTAAAAAATAAAAATGCTAATAATAAAGTAAAATAAAATGTATTAATAAATAGTAATAATAATAATGATAAATAAATAAATTATTATTATTTTAATTATAATTAAAAATGATTATAATTAAAATGATTAAATTATATTATAAATTTCAAAGAAAATACATTAAAATTGAAGAAAAAAATAAATCAAAATTTATTATTGAAGGATATGAGTGACTCCTCTAAATTAGAGTTTGACTTTTTTAAAGTAAAAAA
>JBBPBP010000001.1:64351604-64381965 GCA_037974735.1 Cicer chorassanicum
TATATATTCATAGCACTTTAAGTCATAAAATTTAAGTCTTCATTGTTTTGTTCTTTGGTTTTCTTTAAAGGGTACATTAGGATGAGAAATCCTTCCTTGTGATTGAAAAAAAATGTACACCATAATGAATTTAAAAATTTAATTACACAATGAAAATCTCAAACGATTGCATGGAGATAAAATGTAGATTACAAGTAATTGGTGCAGTGGTGATTTAATCCAGATAAATTCATTGGAACTTTTATTTACTCCACTCTCCTTATTTTTGTACCATATATCAAAAAAGAATTTAGTGTTAATTGTACTTTTGATTTTTCTATTTTATTATATTTACGAAAATAATTCTCTTATTTTAAAATCAAATTTTTTTGGTCTATTTTATTTCACATTTATTGTAGTTTTAATCTCAAATTAGAAATTTGACCTATAAAATGGTCATTTTTAGCCTAAAAATAATAATTCATAGCTCCAATTGTGAATTTGAAGAGAAATTAAAATTTTTAGAGGTAAAAAACACAATTTTTCGACTAAAAGCTGTCATCTTTAGGGTAAAAAATATGTTTTAGGATCAAAATTGCAAACAATGTGAAAATAGAAGGACCAAAAAGTTCAATTTTAAAATAGAAAGACTATTTTCGAGAATATATTAAAATTAGGGATCAAAAGTACAAATAAATCAAATTTTTATGTATCTTATATATTCAATCTGAAATGAAATATAAACAAAAATTATATCAAAAAAATTAATATATTTAATTAAAAATTAACACCAAATATATTAATTTTTTATATATTTTTTACTTGTATTTTATTCTATAATAGTATTTTCCACTACTATTTCAATGCTCGAGCTAACAACATGCATCTTCGCCTATATAGTTCACTTGTGACACAAAAAGATAAAAGAAAAGGAGGAGAAAAATAAAAGTAATTAGGAGGGTGCAATTAAATAATGTATTGATACTCTTTGCAACAGCTTTTTATATATATATATATATATATATATATATATATATATATATATATATATATATATATATATTCCAATTCACTATTTATTTATACTTTAAGAGTGTGCTACTATTGATATATGCTTATTCATTCAAAACTTTTACTTATTTGTGTTTTCGTGTTTTCACCTACCTTTTGGCCACATTACATTCAAATGAAAATGCCTTTTTTATTTCACCGTCGTTAGTCATATCCGTTTTTTTCAATTACACTCAAATATGTTACTTAATGAACTAAATTTTTGTAAAATTAAATTTATATAACATACGTGAATTGAGTTAAATTTATATAACATACATGAAATGAATTCACGTAATCTATTTAGGTGTAATTGGAAGAAAAAAAATGAATGAAACTAACAAAAAGTGTTTTTTGTTTTTGCATTCTTACAGAACAAATAGTGGAAACTAGATTGCTTAACAAGCCTATGGACATTTTCTTGAAAGGAATAGAGCATTGCTTATACCCTTAAAACAAAGATTGTTATGAGTTACCTAATGTGATGATTGATACCAAATTCAAAATTCAAGACAACAAAATATGACTGTTGCAAATCCATGCATGAAGCAAATGAAAATCATAATGTTCTATTCATGGAATGCTACCATCAACAATCCCAAATTTGTTCATGGTCAATGCCATTGGCATAACTCAATTCCAATAAATGTAATTGTCCCCAGTGTAACAAATGGGAAACAAGAACAAAACCAGAACCCTTAGAATGAGGAAAAATGAAAAAGATTGGAAATATCCTCCATAGTTGTAAGACTGATTGCTGACAGTATATTGAGATTCATAATTGGAGACATAAACAAAATGTTCAATCATTAATTTACCTGAAAAATGAACTAATATAAAGGACATTTAAACCATATTCTGTAATACAAAAAGCTTTTTAGGTGAATAAACATAAGCATTTAAAAGAAATCAATAGTTTAGAAGCTTCATTGTAAGGGAGATTCTAGTATGCCAGATTTAGAGATTTATAATGTGCAAATATTAGACTCCTAAATTCGAATAAAAACAGTGTTCTTAATATTTCAGAGCACTAATAGTCCAATACAATACAAACCCTGTCTAATCTTAGTGACTGTAAGAGCTGGTAACATTTTTCATAAATAAGAAACAAGTCATGCCTCATGAGGTCCTTTGTGACCATTACAACATGCTAACATCACCAAATTCTTAATTTCCTCAAAGACATGCCACCAAAAAAGAAAGAACTGGAGCATCAACCAAAATTTAGACCCCCACCTGAGTACTCCACCTCCTGAAGATACGAAAAAGTTAAGTCATAAGCCCATAAAGCAAAGAAACCAAAGGAAATTGCATTGCAACTCATGAAAATCATAAAAGGAAAATGGACAAATAGGATGAAGTAGGAGAGATGCCAACAAGTCATAGATTTTTTTAGTGGATAAAACCAGTTTTAGATCCATTTTCAAAATCAATAATCATTTCTGAAATTAAGTGGTCACAAGTTCATACGGTAAACTCAAAGCATGTGTTTGGGTTTTGACTATAATCTAACAGCATTGCACCAATTCTTTATTACGGCGTATGTTCTTTTATACACCAAATAACTGTGGTTCATCTATCATTACTCTGATATCAACACCATAGAATTAAATGACTTGGAAGCATTACTTTGCAATTAATGTTACCAATTTCTTTTTTTACAGTATGTTAACAGTTTCATTTCAATAAAGGAAAACTGATTAATCATAGCATTCAAGTACTGTTTCCCAAATTTACTATGCAACATCTAATGCCCGATGCAAGTATAAAAAGTACAAGACAACACCGTCAATTCTATTCCAGTAAGAGGAAATGTACTTAGGAAAGATAGGATGAGTATCTAGGCTCCATAATATCTAAAGGAGTTCCAATGGATGCCAAGAAAGTTTATTCAAATAGTGGCCAGTGCGCAAATCAGTAAAGGCTTTGCATCAGGTGGCAACCCAACACCTTTGCCATTTCCTAAGGTTATTTAGGAGGACTTCAACATAGATTTTATTGTAGCACTTGTAGGTATAAAGGATATAATGAAATTTCAGTGGGTGGTGACAGAGTCAGCAAATATGGCCACTTTACTGGCCCAAGCACCTGTAATTAGCTCGCCTCATTGCAGATGCTTTTACATGGAGACATTTTGCTAACATACCATCCCTACTTCTATTGTGCATGATAGGACCCCATCTTGAAGAGCAACCTAGGGCCTGGTATGAGGTTCTATATTGGAGAAAATACTGGTATACCAGTTTCAAGAGTGCAGAAAACTGCTCTCTTGTTAAGATTGCAATGGAACCCCCCCTCCTTCCAACTCTATTACCTACATAAGCTCAGATCCACCCTAACTTTCATGTATGCTGTTATTTTTCCACTTTCATAGTTTTGGATTTTGGTGCAATGGCAGGACAGGCCTGCAAAAAATGCTACTTTGTAGGACACACTTGCTATTTATGACCAGTTTCCAAACTTTAACCTTGAGGACAAGGTTGGATCTTTAGCAGAGTTATTGTTAGGAACAGGCTTCAGCAACTTATACATGAATCAATGATCACAGACAGTAAGTGGGTTTTAGTTAACACAATAGCTTGCAGCAGTGGTTAGTTAGGTAGGAGTCAGAATAAGAGAAGTAATGAACCTCGTCTCCAACTTTGACCATCAATTTGACAATATGAGATAATGATAAGATAACGACTAATTATCAAATTGAACTAAGACTTATAAATCACATAGCTGCAACTCAATAGAATAAAGCAACAAAGTGTAGAATTCATTCATTTAATCAAGAAGAGGTACTAGAAAATGCTCCAGGCTTTTGTCATAATACCTTGAAGCATGCGAGATAATGTGTCAACAGAGTGTCAAACCTTTTAATTATCGTTTTAAGAGGACTCAAATTTATTATAAAACAAATAAAAGTGTTTCATGCACTTAATATATTAAAAAAAAATCTAACCTGAGCAGGTGGTAAGGATGACACCCAGTCTGATGTGTGGGTTGGAAGCAGTCCCATCGCATTGAGCTGTAGAAGAGAACAGTCACATATGAATATGGGGAAAGTTAATAAGTACATGGCACCAACCAAGAGTGCCAAACCTGAGAATCTAGATTAACTTGTGGCAACATTATATTGTAGGACATAAGCAATTTAACCCTAGTATCCCACAAAATGAAGCAAAACTGTAGGTTTTGAGGTAAACAAAACCATGTATATACCTAGGCTTGTAAACTCACTACTAGAATCAGGTGCTTACCAATTTTTTCAGAGCTAACTTGAGAACTCATACAAGCAATTTAACTCGTAAATACTTACAAAAATAACAGAGAAGTTACAGGAAATTTAACTCATATTCGTGTGTCAAGGTACAATATGAGTATATGATTACATATATTACCTTCCAAACACCTAGTGCCAAGCCTCCCAGATTGAGGGCCATGAACAACAACTTAGGCCCAAGAAGCTCCACTTTACTGTCTTTGTAAGGTTCAAACACTGCAAAAAAAAAAAAAACCAAATAATAATGATGATAAGCATGCATGAACAATCTCAGAACAAACTGAACCATGGAGAATGAAGAAGACAACAAGTTACTCCAAAACTAATAGCATGGTTGGCAAAGCTCTTTTTAAAAGGGGGGAGTTAATCGTTTTATTTTTTAATTCAAAAGCCTCTTTGGATCCCAGAAGCTTATGATCAAGGTATCCAACTGCGGTCGCAGTTGCATTTCAATTTTTCAAATTGCAGACAAATGTGATTAATGTGTCCACAATTCAAGTTGCACAGGCCTTAAAACCCTTACATTGCAAAGCACAATTTAAAATCATGTGTTTGATTAAAATTTAAAAGCTGTTTTGAAAACAAAATAATTCATCCAAACACACAATTGCATATCTTATCAGATCAATTCCTTATAAGTCACAATAAACCAACAGAGAATTTTAGGTGTTCAAATCTCTATGAAGTTGGAACACCAGAAATTGTGGTTAATAAAATTCAAATTCAGGGTTAATATAGTTCAGTTGATCTTTAGCTGTTTCTACACCTCATTAGCCTTCAAAGAAAGTTCTGTTGATAGCCCTTTCAAAAAAATAGTTTAGTTGATAGTTAAGTAGTTATCCAATCTTGATATACTCATCAACCAGTTATTGAATTGTATTAACCATTTAGAAAGGTTTCGAATATAAGTGTACCAAATTTATGTTCAAGTAACAATTATGTTTATATAACCCAGCTCAAATAAGATAACAATCATTGAAAGGACATGGAGAGAGAAACCGTACTTTTTCCAACACTTTGTAAGGCACTTATGGGCTGCCAAAGAGCTGAGAAGGTAATACCAATGCTAAACAAATGAACAGTACTACCAGCCATCCACATCATGAACCCCATCATTAACAAATTCTTAAAAGGGGCTTGTGCAACTTCCCAAGCTTTCTGTTTCCAACATATAATTAAAAAATTAGAAACAAAAATTACAGAATTTATGTCCTTAAACAAGGCCGATGTTTCGTCCACAATAGACCAATGCTTAAGAGTCACCTAAAACTTTACAACAATCAAAAACCGTCCTAAAAAGTATAAGTTAAAGGTTCTCTTGGACTTTACAACTGAGACAATGACTTGATCGTTCAATAAAAATAAGGGAAAATGAATGTAATTCTCAAAACTCAACTCGTTGGACCGACCAATCAGGTCACTCAGTTGAAAAGAAGAGAAGAGTCACTAACATATACTTCTGATTCAATGTTAGAGTTTCGGGTGATTTTTAAACACAAGAGTACCTAAAAGTCATCTAAAATCTTAAGAACGACCAATCCTTAACTAAGACTTTTGTGTTGTCCTTGGAATTTCGAGTGATTTTTAAGCATCGATGATACCACTACTGATAGTGGTCCACTATAGATTTTGCCTCTTTACCATAACTTGGAAAAAAAATTATGTATAAAAAAAGTGAACCTGAGCTTTCCAGTTGGATTCAGCATCCTTCTTTTGGCGACTAAGCGATGAATCATCCTACAAAATTAAATTTAGAATTAGTATTTGTAATTGTGAAAAAGGTTAATTGAGAAATTTGGAATGAAACGAATTGAAAAAGAAACCTGATCGAGGGAAGCGCGTGAGAAACCAGGAGGATCGAGAATATCGCGAGAAGTAGAATTATCGGAGAAATCAACGGCCCATCTTCGTCCCGACGATCCGATCACAGCCTTCCCTTTATCCATTGAATTGAATTATCTGTGTAGCAGTGAAGACGAGCACACAGCGAGGGTTTATTCAGATCGCGGAATTCACACTCACATTAAACTGTGAAAGACAAATTCATAACACCGTGATTTTAATTAGACGACAACTATAAATACAAAAGAGGCAAAGTATTCTAATTAATATGTTAACCCATAATTAAAAAATTACTTTAATTCTCTCAAAATAATATATTTTAAAGTATAATATCGGTTCAATAAAAAAAACTATAATTTTTAATTTAAAAGCTTTTTTATAATTTTTTTATTATTTTGATTTCTAAAGAATTTTTAGAATTCCGACGGTAGATAGTAAAATATAACTTAAGATTGTTTAATTAGTAATTCAATTTAAATTTTTTTAAACAATTTGTCTGTTATTTAAAATTCATTAACTATTTGATAAAAATAATTAATCTTCTTGAATAAAGATTTTTTTATATTCAATTCTTTAAGCAAAAAGTTAGGAATTTTTAAAAGAAATTTAAAAAAAATCAAAAATACTTCTTTTATTTTCAAGTTACTTCCTAAAATACCTTCTTCTTTTATTTATTTATAATATATTGTCTTTTACACGATCACATGAACCTCTTTCTCAACTTCTGATTTCCTAACATATGATTTTTTATTTATGTTAGGGGGACTCATCCTTGAGTCGAGATACAACTTCCCCTTTAGCTTTATTATTTTTTATTTACTTTTTAAAATGAAGATGGTGACATCATTGAGATGCAACTTTAAAATAATATTAATATTGAAATTAATTAAAAAATAATGTTAACATAATTAATAATACAAATTTAAAATAAATAGATAATTAAAATTATTTATAAAATTACAATTAATTTTTTGTGTATTCTAGTTATGCATTGAGAGATCTCCTTATGCTATATAGAGAAGGTTGGTGGTGACTCGACATCAGACATGTTTGTTCTTGTGCTTTATCTATGGTTGGCTGGTCTTGAAATGGTGTAGCGAGCAATGTTAGTCAAGCCATTATTTCACAAACTGTGGTGCTAAAGAACTAGTATCATCTCACCCAATGTAATAAAATGATGGTAAACTATTACTTTGAGAGTACATATTTTCAAAACACTCTGCTCTTCACTCATTCACAAGTGACAATACTCCACTCAAATTTGAAAATTCACTCAATTGTTAAATAGTCGTAGTTAATAGTGAGTGAATTTATAACAGATAGGTGATAAGATAATGAATAAGGCCACTTTAATCATACAATCTTATATGTTTAAAGTTATCTGCAATAATCTAATCATTGTCTTGTACACAAAACTGGATCATTAGTAATTCAAAGTTTTACCGAAAGGTAAGTAAAGTGACAAAAATGATTCCAACCAAAGATGAAATAAACAATGATGCATAATTTTAACTGTTACTAACATTTGCTTAAAGTATAATCATGCAGTTTACCAGATTGCAATCGCTAATGTGATATCATTTTTCAACCTAGCTTGATCATCATTTTTTTGTAACTTGTGATAATTGAATTCTTGTAATAAATTTGAATTTAGTGAAATATTATTAAAACTCAATTACATTGATTAGAAAAATGTTATTATTTGAACAAATAAACTAACATTAGAAAGTGATTCCATGTCGGGGAATAACGTTCCAAATAGAAACAGCTAACATTTGACTAGAGACGCCTAGTATTTGGATTCATGTTTTATCTCATTTATGACTCTCAAGATAAAACAAAATGTCCTACGGCAGTTATATGTCACACAAGTGTAGTACATAGAAAGCTGGTAACAGCATGACAGCATGCTAGTTATATGTCAGTATTAAGATTACTGAACTAACGATGCTTCTCAAATGAACTGAAAATTTTCAAGGAAACAAAAATACTAAGAAGAAAACAGCCAAAATTATTATTTTTATTAATTATTAACTTCAAATGAGTAACTAAACATTGATATGAAAATGGTGGCATTTTTACTAGTGATACACCACCTTCTCTGCCTTTTACATTTTTCACAAAATACTCCTTTGAAAAAATAGCCGCAGTGTCGGTCAAGCTGTACAAGAATAATCTAGTAATAACCTTCTTTGTCTTACTAGGTCGTGAAGGTCATGGACAATCTTGAACACAGCATCTGGTCTAGCTAGCCTCAATGCATTTTGAGACATTGCTTTTAGTTCATCGGCTTTTGGACCAAACCAGTCTGCAACAATTTTTGCTATCTCTTTAGGCGATTTAGAGTACTTTCCACATCCATTTTCAACTACATAGGGAACATTGCCGGCTTCCTGAAATCAAAGGAACTTCTGTAAGCTCACCAATTTTTATCATGAAGGAACAGGTCAGTGAAAATATTTACTTGTGACGGATCCCTCAACTACCAACAATCAAAACTAAAAATAGACCCTACAACAACATAATATGAATTTCTACTCCCTCTACCCTCACTACTAAAAGCATGCATGATATCTAAAGAAGTACACATTTATCAACATTGCTGCTCATTTTGTTTTAGAGGAATGTTAACAGGTTTCCTTATTTGACGGTGGTCCTGCCTGCCGAGGGTTTGTTCCACTCACAGTTTCCCTGGTGGATTTGTTTTTCACAGAAAGTTGAACCTAGAACCTCTCATACTTTAAAAAAGATTCCAATTCATGCTTCCATTTATGGAAACGAAGCAACTACTTCATGTGTCATGTAACTAGTTTCTAATAGCTAAAACATACCAATTATGTTACAAACCTCAGCCTCAAACTTAGTTACAACAATTAGCCACAATTGAGCAAGCTAACATGTTCAAAATAATACAAAATAATGACAAGGTCGAGAAATCGTGAAATGAGAACCACATTACCTGCCCGGCAATGTAATCATTCAAAATAATAGGTAGGCCTCGAATCATGGCCTCTGCAATTGTCCCTGGGCCTGCCTACAAAAGCAAAAAACAAATCCACCAATACTCAATAGCTATCATCATAACCTAGGTAAGAAAAGTAAGTCACAACAGCGAGATCATACCTTTGTAATAATGCAATCACAGGCTCCCATGCATTCCTCAATTTTAGTAACAAACCCCTTGACCTAAACCATGGATAAAAACAATATAAATTAGGGGCTTCCATATCAACATATTTACATCCCCCACCCCAAACCAAGAAATTTTGATGGAAAATATACACCATAAATCTTCTGCCTTGGTTCATACGGAAAGAAAAACTATCAGAGCAAGCATATACTAGTAGATGTCAGTCATCATTGACTACTGATAAAAACTTAAAGTTTAAGCATATAGAGTAGTAAGTAACTAAAGATAGAGGAAGTAGAAACACACCCACTACACACATTTCTAGTGTATCAATACCTTCACAGGAATCTTCCAGTCAATAGAACTGAGTTTGTTAGCAAGCTTCTTATTGCGACCACAGATCACAAGGATCTGGCCAGTGGGAATCCCCTCGTCATTTAATAAATCTCCGAGTGCCCGAGCAGTGGCCTCAATGGGACCCATGCCTTCACCTCCCCCCATCAATAATACAGCAGGAAGATCCTCATCCATTCCTAATTCCTTCCTCAGCTCATCCTATGAAAAAAATTTACAGAAGCTCAACAAAGTCAACATCACTTGATTTCAAGAAATTTAAATGCAAAAAAAAGCATGAACTAATTATGAGCATAGCTGGTCCCATGCTCGAGAAAAAAGAGGATGGTTGTGTAAGATAGTCAGCAGACAAAAAGTGAAAGCAGATACAATCAAACCCCTAGTGTACTGATCAATAAGGTTTGTCTTAAAGGAAAAATGGAAAAACTACAGTTCAGATCCAAATTTATATCTTAGTGTGTGAACCGATGCCTGCATATGCAACTACTAGTTTCGAGCCTACCATCATCATGTACACTAACCTAATATTACAATACCTAACTACAGCCCTTAGTTAAAGAATGTGAACCCTTAATAAACATCAAAGAAATAAATTGTAGTATTGAACCATTCAAATTTTGATTATTGAGAGAAAAATTGCTATTATTAACTTTTCTATATGCATACCAAGGAAGAAATTAAGGGTAAAATAAGGTGAACTCTGCTGTGGTTCATCTTGAACCATCATGTTTTACCCATTAACAACAACAACCAAGCCTTATATCACTAGGTGGGGTCAGCTCATATAACCCCCCACTTTTTCTCTCACTCCTTGGCCTCCCACTCTGTCCCCCTTCTTACGCCCCACACTTTCTCTCTTTCACCTCCATGTCCCATCATGATGGGTTTGTGTGCTTCAAAGATTTCTTGCATAGAATGAAGCTGCAGATGTTTGGTGAGTGCTGTTAATTTGAAGATGACAAAGGGTCGTGTATGTTGCAAGCAACTGACACGAGGAGAGATATGCAAAGGGAGCAAAAGCAACTTGCTAGATTACTGGAAGCATAAGAAGGGAATACAGAAAAAGGAGAAATAGGAAATGAAAGAGGACAGTGTGTTTAGAGAGAAACAATTTGTAATTTTTGAAACATCGAAGACCCCCAACATAATAATAATAATAATAATAATAATAATAATAATAATAATAATAAAAAATAAATAAAAAATCGCAAATTGAGACTGGATCATGAAAGCGGACGGTGTGTTTAAGAGAGACAACAAATTGTAATCTCTGAAACATTGAAGACCCTCAAAATAATAATAATAATAATAATAAAATCGCAAATTGAGACTGGATCACGAAGGAGAAGGTCCATACTAGAATTTTCGGTAAAATCATGGCCAAGATTGTAGTTGGCAGGCCCCTTAGCATATTGAAGGCTAGTGACATATAAATGACTATATCTTGCGAGTAATAATCCAAAAACCAAACAACTTAAACAACTAAACAATGAATTGAGACACTTGAGAATTCTTATTATCCTATCTCACTGTATCAAACAAAATAGAAAGGGTCATTTGGGAATGATAAAAATACTACCACTGCATGCTGTATTCCAAATCCAGAATTGATGATCAACTACTAGTCGTCCAATCAAGCCATAGTTATATGAAGTTAAGAACATGACGTACCTTCGGCCGAACAGGCTTAATAAAGGAAGGTCTAACAGGTAGGCCATAAATCTTTATTTGGGATTGTTCAAGACCAGCTTTTTGTGCCCTTTTTGCAACATCTGTAGTTGGACAATAGCATCTAGTTACAAGCTTGTGAAACCTAAAAATTACAAGAAATAAAATGTCAAATTCAGACTATTGGTAAGATTTCTAAAAAGAATATACTTAACCAGAACTAAACTAACCATGTTGGATGGCAAGTGCTCAAATCTGTAATAACTGTGGTAAAAACAATCTTCTTTAAAAGGCCCCTTGACCTCAAAATGCGAAGTGGAACGTGTTGCATTAGTGGATGCACGCTGATTATTATATCAGGCTGATACTTCATTAACCCTTTAGCAACTTCACTGTATAAACAGATAGGATATACTTAACCTCTGACAATTGATTTTATACTTTATCTGAGAAGAACTAGCATAAATAAAATTAGTTTCTACAACTAGAACAAACATTATCTGCAGCAACACCAATCAGACGGCAACAGTTTGAGCATGTATGCAGTTTGAGAATGTATGCAACTAGAACTGTGCTGAAATATTGCCGAATTACCTGTTGTCTTTTTTATTGTAATGAACCATGTATTGTATAATTGTGGTTAAGACCCAAAAATCTATGCATATTGCACATGAACAAAAATAAACATATGATGTATTAGATATGAGAAACTAGTTTATCTCCACCAATGGAAATCCAGTCCATAACAACAACGAAACTTCAAGATAACATTTGTATATTAATCGAATTATCCAAAGGTAACTAATAACTTAAACAACAGGGTGAATGCTAGAAAGCCTAGACCAGTATATGGAAATGACTTTCATGCGTGAGTCACTTATGAATGTATCAGTTATCCGCCACAGAAGATACTATTTCATTTATTTTTATTCTCATTGAAGTTATTTGACAAGAAACAACAGTAGCAACTGCTATGTGAAGAAGTAAAACAAAACCTCACCGAGCTATGAATGTTGAAGTTGCGGCGAAATTGGACTGATGAACTAGACGTGGAGCAGTTCCATAATAGGTCATCTTCCACAATGGTCCATGTTTCACCAAAAAGCTATAGCTCCTGGGCAATTGATTGAATGGCCAAGGTGTGTGTTCAGACCACAAATCAGTAACAAACACCTGCATAGCATGAACTCTAAACTGTAAACAAAACCCAACAAAAAAAACACGAATGCTCGCTCACAATCTAACACACACACACACAAGTTTATTTCCTCCACAGTAACATTCCAGCAACTTAAACAAGTAAATAAGGAAATTGATTCTAAAATTACCACTCACATGCAATTCAGAATTCATTATCATTCATAAAATAATCATCAAATTTACAAAAGTAAAAAACTAGTACCAAGTTGACCCCTTTTGGATACTGGTTTTACAAATGAAAGAACTAACTAAAATATCAAATAATAGTCATAAATATGCCTGCACATGGTACATGTAGAAAGCATATTAAACTTATCATGTAACATAAGAATTTATGTCATAGATCACCATATGTATAATTTGTCTAATTAGCTTGTGCAGAATCTACCATCTTAGCGTGTAGAAGCAGCTTATATAGTGTAAGTACTTCTGTAAGTGTCCATTTATAAGCAACTTACTGAATAAGGTTTCATTTCAATGAGTTCATTTGAACTAATGACATACTAAAAACTTGGGTAGTTATTTTTAGAGTCTATAAAAACTACTTTTAAAATGTACATAAACTATTTTTACCTTATTCGAATAAACTCTCTTCAAGATAGCTTACAAAAAATAATTTTAACCTTATATAGAAACAGTTTAAGCACATTGCTCAATTGATAAACTGTTCATTAAAATCTTTACATAAACGCACCCTAAAAAAGTGTACTTATTGCTCTAAAAACAAAAGTGTCATGTTTTATTCTTCTTATTACCTCATTAGTACCAACACTCATTAGTACCAACACTTCTAATCGAATGTGCCGGTGTCTGTCCCAGTGTCGAACACTAATTCACTGTCTGACATCATAACAACACCGACCCCTTGATTACAATTAATTCATTTTCTCAAATTATTACCAGTGGCAATATGTCCCGGTGCATGTGTCAAGTCAATATATGTGCTTCACTTCTCATTACAAAATTATCAATAAAATTAATTAATTAATTAAACTAATAAAAAAAGAACCTGGTATTCGTCGCCATATTCTTCATAGAAAGCAGCTTTAATAGCTTCGGCAGAAGCACGATGACCACCACCAGTATCACTCATCAAAATCAAAACTTTTTTAGGTTTCTCACGATCACCCCCATTCAATTTCAACCCATCATCTTCCACAGCAGTACCATTCCAGTTCCCTCCAACATCGTTACCATCCCCCTCACCGTTACCGTTACAACCATTATTACCGTCCCCGTTACCAATTTGCAACGAAGCAAACCCGAGCGGAATCCTCTCACAGTGAAACCTAACGGCTCTGTTAAAATCGTGAAGAATGTTCCTGAACTTGTACCCTCCACCAGCCTTCAAACTCAACGAAACGGTGCGTTTTGCTCCACGCGCTACGTTGTTGAAGTACAAGAAATTGGAGATTAGTGCTGGTGAACAAGCTTCGGAAGTTAAGTTTAGAAACGACGACGTATCGATGTTGAAACGCCCAATTTGGGAACCTAAATCGAGAACCGCACTGGGTTCTTTAGTAACACGTGCGGTGGGGTTAAACATAATCACAACTCAATTTTTATAAATAATATAATTAATTAATTTGTTAATGTGTGAGTGAGGATAATAAGGTTGGTTGTGGAAAAGTAGTTAAGGTTGGGAGTGAAGTGAGTTCATCGGAGAAAAATATGCTAAAGTTTGTTTGATTGTTTGGTTCAGAGGTTTTATATAAGGTTAGAGCTACGAGGTGAATTGAATTGAATAGAGTGGAAGGAATTTGAAGAGACGAGTTTGCGAGTGTTTGGGTTTTTAATCGAGTTGGGTTGGTTTTTTTTAAGTGGATTGGGTTTTGGTTTTTGTTACTATGATGACTAATTTGACTTCATTGTTTGATGCTACCGGCCAAGGGTTTTTTGTTTGGGTCCCACAACCGACCCGGTTCAGATCGAGTCAACCAATTAGTCGTTGCCACGTCACTCGCGTGAAAATTTAAGTGCTTTTCAAAGCAGGAGGAGCTTTCAAGGTTTTTTTTTTGGGATAGGTTCAAGTTTTTTTAATTGATTCTCCTACTTTGAAGTTTGAAACTTTGAATACTTTCTTCAATGTGAGTACGAGGTTTTAGAAGAAAAAGAAACGAATTTTTTAAGGGGGAGTTTTGTTGTTTTATGTAGCTTGAGGCATTTTAAAATTTTTTAGATTAACAATTGGAGAAATTAGTTTCTGCATAAAATATATATTAATAGTGTTTATCTAAAATAATCATTTGTAATCTTAAGACAAACTTTATTTTTATGTTTTTACCGCATCGTCTCAGTTACAAGCACTTTTAATACTTTCTAAGATATGTCAAGTAAAAATATACAGTGTGTTTATGGATTTGGAGTAAATTACAAGCTTTCGAGGCTTTTAGATTTGTCCTCCGTTAAAAAAAAATTAATTCTATAAACTTAATATTTTTTTTATAAAATAACATAACTCTTAAAAAATTTCTGTAAAAAAAAATCTTAAAATTTATGATATTGAAGTTTATTAATAATTTGTCAGATTGAATTTGTGAAATCTACTATACCAAATATGAACAAGAAGAAATTAAGTTCTTAAAAGCAACATATTTATTTGGTCGTTCAATAGAAGAACATTAAAAAAATTGAAAGAAGAACAATATAAACTATACTTTGTCAAAGAAAATAATATAATTATTTTTTTACTAAAAGGATTTGATTATCCTCTTCCATGTTCCGTCCAACTAAACGCGTTATAATTTCTAATGCACTTTTTTTTTTTACATAGATTAGATTATAGTAGTGATTAGAAACAAGAAGATGCTAAATTTGCTAGGCACCTCCATGTGATTTGCATGTCCTAGCAACTAGGAATATGCATAAAATTTCATAATTGCATACTATATAGTACATAGTACATAATGTCTAGAAATAGACAACTCATGACTCTTGATTAAATTCCGGCCAAAAGAAAAAACCTCATTCCATGTATGTTGGGACTGGAAGTTGAAACAGTCCACCCAAATTAATTTCAAGTCGATACGTTGCCACTCAATAAAACCAAAAAATGTGAATATCGTGCATTTACCTTTACGATAATAAATAATGTAAAGCAAACAAGGATATTATCACGTTGTTGCTTCTTGATTAGCCACACTAGTCCATCACATGCTATTTTCAAAAGGAATAATGTCAATATTGTACTTCACTTACCGTCCAATTTAATTGTGGTAATTCTTAAAATATTTATATTAAAATATAAACATTATATATTATTGATAAAGTTTTAAAGTAAAATAATGATGATATATGTTTTAAATAGATTATTATAACCATGAGTTCAATTGGTTACTTTATATGATTCATCAAAACGGTTACGGCAGATATAACACAAAACAAAAAATAAGAATTGTTTTAAGACTAGTATTAAATTTGAATTCACCATTACCTTTCTCTCAGAAGGAATTGCAAAAAAAAAAAAATTCAAAAAAACTAGAGACAATATATATCATACCTCACAAAAATTAAGAGTATATAAAGATAAGTCGGGTCAAATTTTGATAAACCGGAACCAATAAAAAAAATTAAATAGAATATATCTAATTGCAATTTTATCTATTATTTTTACCGTGTAATTGATTCAACTATTTTAAAATTAGACAATTTTTAACTAAAAAAATAGTGATTTGATATACATTAAATGACGTAGTCTATGAATAGATGACATTGAATAATTAATATCCACTAAATTACAATAAAATCATCTAAATACATCACTTTGAAATTTTAAAATTATTCATTTTTGTAATTTAATTAATAACATAAATAATTAATGCATTTAGATAATTTTATATCATGAGATCATATTTCACGTCATTTTAATTATGTCACATCATCTTTTAGTTAAAAAATCTAATAGAGAGACCAAAATTGTCGAACATTAAAATAAAAGAACCAATTTCGTGATTGAGTGAAAATAAATGGACTAAAACTGCAATTATGTCAATAGAATAAAAAATTATCTTTAGCTCAACATACATGGTGATGAGTAAGTTGGTTTAAGTCATTTGGATAAGAGCTAACAAAGTTTTTGAAATTCCAAAAAAGTTATTAAATGGGTTTTATTCCACAAATGTTTAACACTTAAAATTTCAGCATATCCAAATGAAAGCAATGCATAATAACATCCCATGGAACCTTTTATCAAATGGGTGGAAATGGTCTTTCACAGTGAGCGACATGAGTCGATCTCTCTCCATAGATAGAACCATCAAACAATACCTTTGTTTAGATTAATAGAAAATGACAAGAACTGTCAAACAATTAAGGGTCATACTAATAAGTGCTTTAAGATTGATCACACACATGCTAAAAGGTTAACAGGTAGGGTTGTTAAATACCTATCAGTACTGAATTACTGATACTGAAATTGCTACCTATATATACAACAATAAACGCGATATAGTACTCTATCCAGATCTTTGTCCATTATCATCCCAACCCACTAACTTCTCTGTTTACATCTCCATTATAACAATTTGTGACTTATCGAACTGCAAATTTGTTACTATCCAGGAATTATCATGTTGATCTGATTGTAATTGTAAATGAACATGTTTCCCTACAAAGTGTTTGGAAGAACTTTCAGTATCAATGTAGAATAAGTATATCATGATTCAAATAAGTTCTGATCAAATATTGACCAACTATCGCTATTGCCACTAATATATTATATAAAAATATTCAGTAATTAAAAGTTAGTTCATCATCCACCAAAATTAATTTTTAAAAACACATAAATTTTGCATGTACTTGTGTCATTACTTTACAAAATGTAACATGTAGTAGCATTAAAAGTTTTGACACATGATAATCCAATTAGCACTGATATATAGTTCTTAGGGTTCTTTATGTCATGTATACTGTCATAACATTCAGTTTTCCTGAATTAACTTTCCAACTTATTAAACAATTCCATTTCTTTATATTTAGAGTTAAATCCAATATTTTCTGCTAGCACTTTCACAATAGAAGCACACCAGTTAAAGAACTCAAAACAGCTACATCTTATAAGAAAAATAATAATCAATAGGCAGCAAAGTTCTATTTGTACAACATTACAAGTCTACAGTATATATCTTTGAAAACCCTGAGAACTGACTTAAACTGCAACTTACATGATTCTTAGAATGTCTTGGAAAGCAGTTCAATTACTTTGGACTATAGCTGAAAAGAGTAGTTTGTTGAGATCTCCAGAATCAGAATCGTGGGTTTCATTTCCTGCATCGAAACACATTCACAGAGACAGTTATTTACTGCATTTCTGAAATCTAGAAATGCTACTACACATGGTAATTATCTGAGATCATATTCTGATAAATCACTATGCGTAGAGGTGAAAAATATAAGAAAGGAAGTAAAAAAAACACCAACAAGAGTGGTCTTTTAAGATAGTGAAATTGATTCAATTAACAGCCAGTAGATTTTGCTAATCTAAGAATAATGATTTAGATGTCAATTAAATAAGGTTTTCAAATGTACTGTTTGTGCATGGAAAATTGGCAAACAAAAAAAGTCCTTGAAAATACTCACCTGTTCTTGATCTTACTTGATCTGTCCATTCATCAATCACCTGCACAATCAGTTAAAATTGTGTAAAAAACCCTTGCAATTACAACTAGGTTCTACTTGGTTGACTATATGAAAAGTTGAGACACAAAAATTAGGATAAAAATCAATTTACAACTGCTTGGTATAACAGAAATATGAGAAGATGAAAAAACAAAATATATTATTTTCCACTTTGAGCCAATACTTTACTTGATCATGTATTAATGCATCCCTTGTATTCTATCTTCTCCTTTCCCACTTTCTACCAACTAAAAACCAGTGTTGTTAAGTAGCAGAGCAGCGCTATAGCATAGTGGAATGCCGGAATTTAAACAAATTGCTATTGTTCCGCAATACGCTATCTAATACAAAGTGTTGTTTAATAGTAGTTAAAGGTGCTATAGAACTCTAGCGTAGCGAAATTGAACAAACTGCTATTTCCTACAATCTGAGATTAACAACATTGCTAAAAACTAATAGGGACTTGGGTATTATGGGATGCTCGACTCTCACATCGAGTAGTAAGGGAAATTCAGAGGAGTATTTAAGTAGCCAATTCCCCCTTGATAGCTAGCTTTTAAGAAAGGGTTCTTAAAGTATTTTGAAACTTCAATTAGTAGAAAAGCTGGTTGCTGGTGGCTCGCAAATGGCTATTGACCGGGAAGGCCGAGTAAAGCATCCTAGAGTACAGTTGTCGGGACGTCAGCTTTCATGGGTGGTGCTAAGTTAGGTACTTTGGACATTATGAGGTGCCAAAATCTCAAATCGACTGGTATGAGATGCTTGGTGGAGTATTTAAATGGCTTGTCTCTTACCCTTGATAGCTAACTTATAAGTGAGGGTTCGCTAATTACTTGGATACTTATCAAAAACCAACAGGACATTTCATTATGTAGGCAAAGCAATATGAAAAGGTACCCAAGGACATTCTTTACTAGCGTAAATACTTCTATCTTGAAATGCCACTTGGAAAATGGCAACCTTCGAGAATAGCAAAAGATTCATGCATAAATTACCATCACTTTTCACTTTTATTTTTTCCATAATAGAAGAGGCTGCATCTTGATATTGAATGTTAAACTTTGTCTTCATTATGCCACCTTTCTCATTTGGAGGCTTGTGTATGACATATATACCTACTGATGAAAATCTCGAAAAAAGAGGTTGTAAATGGTTACAAATTGTTGTCACTGCCATTGCCTTTGAAGCCGAGTTAACAACAGCTGTGGTGGCCATAGAAACTGTCTTCGTGAAGGGTTGGCATAGAGTTTGGCTATAATGTAACTCTTCTCTAGCTGTTGATGTTGATGCCTTCAAAAACTCAAAGAGCATTCCTTGGTAGCATAAGAATAGATGGAGAAATGTTTTGAAGCTTTGTAAGGAATTTGTTGGCATAGAGTTTGTTGTTTTCCACATCTAAAAGAACTTTTACTTAAAGGAATTTGCATCCAAGTTTTATTTTAGATTGCTTTTTCCTCAATAGGCAAGGTCTTCCTTTTTCAGATTTCATCGTTTTTTATTCTTCCATGGGTATCGGCTTATGTCCCCTCATATTTGTTCTTTTTTCTCTTTATTTCAATAAGTTAGTGGTATGATGCAAATGATTGGTAGATTTTTCTGTGTCAACCTAGTTGAGATCATTCTTCCTACATTGATGTCATTGCATTCAACCTTTTACTTAAAATAAATGTATGCATACATGAATGAGCAAAAGCACTATGAAATGTCACAACAAAACAAAAACAATTCAACTATAGGAAACCATGATTTCTTCTGTTTAAAGCTCCTGAAATGCCACAACAAAACAAAAACACCATGAAAAGTTATGCATACTTGAATGAGCAAAGGCACTATGACACAAACAAATACAATAACCTGTTTGAAGTTAGTGAGTGCAGCATCATCTTCACCGGTAAAAGGGATGCCAACAGATGATTGCATACGCTGCAACAAATTTCTATTCTCAACCAGAACTCTCTGAGCTTTATCAATCAAATCCTGCACAATTCAATCACCAAACACTACTTCAACGCTTGGCTTGTATGAAGCACTGACACAAAACATCAGACACGACACTAATACACAAACATCAATAATAATTTAAGAATATAAAAGTGATTAAATGTAATCAAATGTGTCAATGTTAGTGTTAGACAATGTCGGACACCATACACGACTTCAATAAGAAGCGTCAGTGCTACATAATTTGTCTCTTATTTCAATCTCCCACATAAACATCTATGTAAATTATTACAAAAACACTTTATAGCAATTGAAATCCAAATCCACTAAAGAACCCACTAAAATGCATTCAATAATAATAATAAAATAATAAAACTTAATTGCACTTTTGGTCCTCAATTTTGTCACATTCACGAAAATAGTCCCTCCATTTTAGATTCGAACTTTTTGGCCCCTCCATTTCAACCCAAGTGCTATTATCACATTTGTTGCAGTTTTCATCCCAACCTACATTTCTTATCCAAAAAATGGAGATTTATAGCCTCAATTGTAAATTTTAAAAGAAAAATTCACTTTTAAGGCAAAAAAATTGCCATTTTATAGGCTAAATAAAAATCACTGACTTAGTGCATGCCCATTAAATAATAATAATAATAAAATTAAAATAAAATAAAAACCTGCTTGGCAGCAAGAAGCTCGTGGCACTGCCCCTTCAAGGTTGAAATATCTTCCTGAACCTTTTTGATCCTAGACACAAGCTTCATAGGGTTTGCCTGCGTGAAACCCAATTTACAGTTTTTAAGCACAAAAAAGAATCAATATATGAATTGAAGAAGAAAGAATGAAGGTGCATGAAAAGGTAGTGCTTACATTGTCAGGGTAAACCTGTTGATACTCCTTTTCGAGACGATGGTGAATCATAGAAAGATCATGATTGGCTTTTGTGAATAGGTTTACAACTCCGTCTGTTGCTTCATGATATTGATGCCCCATTTTTCGCCTTCTTCTCTCTCTCTCTCTTCAACCTTCAAATTGCAACATCAAATCAAATTACCACCTAGGAGCCAAGAAAAATTCAAATTTCCAAAAAAAAAATGTTCTTTTTTGGAGGTAGATTTTTATTTAAATAATTAATCCTAAAAAATAATATTCAAATTAATTTTTTAGAGTCGTATAAAGAGGACAAATTTTTTAGAGTTGTATAAAGTAAATCAATGAGTTGTATTAGAATTGAAGTAACCTCGTTGATTTACTTCAATTCTAATAACTCTCTACTAAGATGATTTTTCATTTATTCTTTGTTTTTTATGTGTTCTAAGCTTTAATATAAATTCTTATTAACACATTGTCTTTTTCATTTTTTTAGCTACAGTTTCATATTGATCGATTTCTACTAAAATACTATGAAATGTATTTGTTGAGAATGTTAGTGTTGGTGATCGTCAATGCATTTAAGGCAAATTAGCCTTTAAGAGATATTCATATATATCTTTATAATTAATTCAATGTATCTTCAGACTTCAATTAAGAAGACAAATCTCAAATGATGTCACTATTAGAGAATGTTGGAATGTTGTTTATATCAAAATGTTGATTTGAAATGTTGACTAGATGGTCAAATGGTTTACCAGAATTATCAATGGGGACGCGTTGATTGCGCGTTTTATCAGAGTCAATCACAACTCTAACAGGTTCTTCAGAGTCACTGTGAACTTGTTTAGTAGATTTTATTTAGAGTCAATCACAACTCTAACAGGTTCTTCAGAGTCACTGTGAACTTGTTTAGTAGATTTTATTTCCTTGTTCGTCAAATGATCTAAGTTGTACTAGAACATTGACTTTATCATAGACATCATTTAGAGCTTTCTTTTTTGATATTTGAGTCTGAGGATCAACGTGGATTTTTAGTCGGAGGCATATAATTATTTTAGTGTTCTTTTCCTTTGTATTTAGATGGTCAATCATTGACTTATTTCCTATGTCTTTAACGTTTTGACTCGAACAGTAGATTATCATATGATTTTGCAATGTTTCTTATTGTTATATTATGACTTACTCTATTAGTAAAAATAATTACTTGTTTTTTTAGGTGATAATAATTTTTGTGTTAAAAACACTTATATTATTATCTCTAATTTATTCATAATTTATGCTACCTTAAAATAGATAGTCATTAATATAATTATTTATCTTCTAATATAATCTACACAATTAGCAAATACAGTTAAAAGATAATTATTTTTATTTGTTTGTTTTGTTATCATCAAAATATTAATAGATTGTATCTAAAACCACTTTTGCACTAACACTTTTCTTCATTATCTTATGCCCATCTCTACTCTCACATGCCTCTCCCTCACTCTTTTATTAATATTTACGCGCGCGCACGTGTATATATATATATATATATATATACTAAAAATTATATTATTTTGTCTAGTACATCAATCATCAAATACTATGAAGAACAAAAAATTGTCATGTACAATTTTGTATTGTTTGTCGATACTTATTGTTTTGCGAGTCCAATGCACCATTATTAATAGAATGAATAAAAGATATATTTGAGAAAATTACAATAAATGCATATAATAAATTAAAGACAAAATACCTTTCGCGATCCCTTAACTTAATTAAGGGACAATAATTTAGTCATTTATCTTCTTTCTTTCTCGATCTAATACTTTATTTAATTTGAAGTAACGATTTGATCTTTTATGCCTTAAAATGTCAACAATGATATTAATTTTTAAAGAAATCTAAAAAATTCATCATCATAATAATATTCAAACAAAATCCGGAAATAAAATTCATCATCATCATCATAGTCACTTATCTTCTTGCAGTGTATTCATCAAATCCATAGCTTAAATATTCAAATAAACTCATATTTTCATCTCCAACAATAACAATATCAAATTCATCAAATAAAGAACTCACACTTTAAGATTTGGTTATCAAATCACCAAAAAAATATTTTCTTCTTCTTTCTATCATTCACTAACATAAAATATGAGTTATTTATTCAATGAATTTGATGTTGTTGTTTTTGTTGGAGATGAAAATATAAATTGTGAATTTGATAAAAAAAAATAAGAATTTTGTTGAAGATGATAATTAATTTTGTGGATTTTATTTAAAGATGATGATGAATTTTATGAGTTTTCTGTTTAAAAAAATAAAATAGCTGTTCACATTTTAAACTAAAATGCTCAATTAAAAAAATAAATTGTTACCTAATCTTTTTGAATGAATTAGCTCTCACAATTTATGAGGTATACCGTCATATTGGAACCAACTCTTCTCTCTATGCGATCCACGCTCCCTTTTTTGGTAATAATTTTATTTTGGTTATTCACTACTTCCATCACTTCTCCTTCATTCGAGTTCCATCTCAATATGCAATGCCTTGTATCTTATTTGTTTTTAACTTATTTATTATTTTTCGTGTAATTCTAAAATAATTTTCTATAGTTTTAACCGAGATCACGGTTGATAATTTGTAATGCAAAACATTGAAAAATTATTTTAAAAACAATTTTTCAAAATTCAAAAAATAAGTGTATCTAAAGGAAAAAATATCATTGAAGTCTACTCACCGAAGAGTGATTTATGAGTGGCCGGATAGAAGTCTACAATCATGGGTATGCAACTCTTGATCTCTAAGTATTAAAAACACTATATTATGTTCTTCTTTAGTATTTGGCTGCAGGTGTTGTGCCATTAAAGCTTCCTACAACTTGTAACTTTCTGATTTTTGGTTGCACTTGCATACTTGTTTATGTTTTTAGGTAAAGTTATTAAGCTCTATAATTTGTAAACCCTTTTTGCTTGAATTATTTGTTAGTGTCTAGTCTTCCGTGTTATTTGTACTCTTTTTCTACTTTTTGTATTGGGTTTGAGAATCCCTTACATTTTCAATCATTATATATCCATATTTTTCCTTTCAAAATATCTATAGGACATTATTATTTTGGGTGAACTGAAATATCCTCAAAAATGTACAACAACTTACCGCAAAGTACCTAATGTATGCATATCAGCATATGTACCATTAATATTATCTTGGTTTTTACAACAATCAAACACAAGAAAATGAGAAGACCACAATCAAACACTAGAAAATGAGAAGAAAATATTAGTATATATATATATATAGAAAAGAGGAAAAGTTGTGGAAAGTTTATCATCCAAAAATAGAAATTTATCATTGAAATTATGTGAGAATTTGCGTAAAACTTGTAAGAGAAAAAAAGATTTTGCCAATTTTCCTTATGTAATTGTATGTTTGAAAATTTGAATTGATGACCTTATGGGTTCTCTATGAGGTTGGTTTTTTATTTGTCCATGCCATGAAGTGGAATTTTGTTGAGGCTAGAATCAAGTTCCCTGATTTAGGAATAATAAATTTGCTGATGGAATTTGAACAGGTCATAAATTTTTAATTTTGATAGACATTAATATCATAGCAGCAGATAATGTAATAGGAAATTTGAGAATTCATGAGAAAATTTCTTTTTATTAACAATTTCCTTCATTGCCTCAAATAAAAACAATGGACCGTTTATTACAATTTAAAAAAAAATGATATTTATAGTTGTTCTTTATTTTTGTTATAACTTTATGAAAAAGAATTTTAAAAGCTAAACTCTTTTAAATTGTTTATCATAAAATATTATTTTTAAATATTTCATCTATTTTCTCTATTTTTTTTATAATGAAATTTAAAAAATGATTAAAATGAAAAGCTATTTTGAGAATCTCTTCATAAAAATCAATTTTGAGAAATACCTTTTTTTAAAAAAAATTGTGTAACAATAAATATCTAAATTATTGAATGTTAAAATTACTTTTTTCAATCAATATCAAATGATACTGAAATAACTTCTATTATTTTTAATTAAATTATCATAAAAATTATTTTAAAAAATATAGATTTAAAATTATTGTTTTAAAAATTTAAAACAAATGAGCCCAATATTGCTTAATGTTTGTAGCAACTGGGCCAAATGTTTTAGGCCTATATTGGTTGTTTTGTCAACCAATTAAGCGGTTTGCCATTTAATTATTTCAGTGCTATTTTTTTTAAATTACTTAAAATTGTATGCATTTAAGATTTAAAATTAATGTTGTAATTAGTGCTGTGTAGAACATTTATCAAAATTGGACAGTTGTAAATTTTTTTATAAAAAAATTGTTTGAAAAAAATATGGGAGTATTAATTGCTAAATGCAATTAATGATAGTAATCCTTAAAGAATGTCATGTGTACTTTTATATAAAAGAGATTTGGTTTGTATATAATAGATTCGTATACATTCGTCTTATATCAGTTAGTTTATCCATCATCAACGATCAAACAAAATCTTAGTGTTAAATGATCAGTTTCACAAAATAGACGAGATTTGATAGTAATGTATTCATATGTTAAAAAATAATATAATTGTGTGAACAAAATATACAGTGACTTAGATCTTATTTTATGTATACAAACGTTCATCTCTACATATGCAAATACTTTTTTCTTTATCGGTGCATATATGTACTATGTAGTAGTAATGTATATGGATATGCAATTTGTATGCGTAACTACTACAATTATGTTTTTTCAAAAAATAAACTTAACTATCACTTTGAAAGTTTAATCTATAGAGTTCGGCAAACACAATTAATAGTTGTTAAATAAGGAGTCATAAGTTGATTTGAAGAGTTGGAGTAAACACAATTAATAGTTGTTAAATAAGGAGTCATAAGTTGGTTTGAAAAGTTGGAGTGACAAAGAGATTACATACTCAACTTATTTCTTTAACAAAATTAACAATTAATTATTAATATTGACTATTTTTTAAAAAATTAATAGTTTTTTTTTTACTAAAATCAATATTCATTCATTTAAATTGTTAAAAATTATATCGATCGAGAACAATACAATTCAAAGTAGTTAAAACCAAAAAGATAAATTTACGAACAAACTCACAACATCCAAGTTAATAATATCATGTGGTATTTCCAATCACGTAACATTATATTGTGCTCATGCAAAATTATGACACTATAGTAAACCATCCTTGTACAGTAACCATATCATTTTATTTGAATTCAGAAGAGTAAATAATTGTACTATTTTTTTAATTAATGAAGTTCATTAGGTTGAGTTTCAAGGTTTGTTGTATACAGGCATGGAGTTGGATAGAATTACTTGCTTACCAGATCATGTAATAGACCAGATTCTCTCACACTTGTCAATTAAGGAGTAGGGAACAAGTGTTTTAAGCAGCAAATGGAGATACAAATGGTCCACACTACCAGATCTTGTGTTTGATATACAATGTGTCTCTGATGTAGCTTCCCAAGACTCTTTAGTTATTGAGAGAAAGTTTCTGAGAATTATTGATCATGTACTTGTACTTCATTCTGGGCAAATCAATAAGCTCAAGCTACCCGACTCCGATTATGATCTCATTAATGCGAATTCTATGACTGATATTGATCGGTAGATTCTTCATCTAATCTTAAAGAGTATGAAAGAGCTTGTGTTGGACTTTTGGACAGGGTAACAGTATAAGGTGCTTATTCTCTTGTCAAAGTTTGCTTCACTTAAAATTAAACAATTGTGTGCTTAAACCTCCAACAGCATTTGAAGGCTTCAGGAACTTGATGGAGGCTCCAATTTGTTCATGTATGCATTTATTTAAGTTTTTATTTGAACTCTAAAAGCAATCAAAGTAGACTGCAAGGATGTTCTAGCAATTTGCTCGAATTTCTCGTTCATCTACTGCATTTACAGAGCCTAGTGATTGATACCTATTTGTTAAAGGTATAATGCTTAAGCATATTAATGTTGAATTTGATTGGAGTGACTCACCTAATGCTGTCAATAATAAAAACATTATCGTATTCTGATTCGAGTCATTCTTCTGTTTTGCTTCAGTATTTGGTTGCAGGTGTTGTGCCAGTAAAGTTTCCACCTACACCTTGTATCAATCTTAGATACCTTGGCTTATGCATAAACTTCAATAATTTGGAAGAAATTTCGGCTGCTCTTAACTTGCTCATAAGCTTACCTAATATTCGAAAATGTGGAATGTGTGAGTAATCATTATGTTTGGTTTGACTTTGTTTTCCATTCTCGTTTGTGATTGCACTTGCACATCATGTTTTTGCTTTTATGTAAAATTTATTAAGCTCTATAATTTGCAAACTTTTTTGCTTTAAGTATTTGTCTAGTGTCTAGTCTTTGGAAGTTTGTTTCTAAGACTTGTACATGTGAGTTACAATTGTTAACATAAGTTATGAATTAACTGCAATTTAGACATAGTTATTTTAATAATTAGTTTAATAGAGTCCTATAATACCTCATTTTTCATCTTTATCGCTGTTTGTTGCCTTCAGAGTTTTAAAATGTTTTATATCTCTTTCTTATGAATGTTAACTTTCGTTGTTTGAATTTTGATATGAGAATTTCTAACAATTGCATGTAGCCACCAGTTGAAGAGCAGACTGCCTGACTTACACCCGCCTCCTAATGTTGGGAAGATATCTTTTCGGGGCCAACCATTCCCCTCGGAGTGCGACATGTGAGGATAGAGGGCATCTCTGGTACCAAATCTGAATTAAATTTTATCAGATTTCTACTTCTATATTTTCCCGTGCTAGAAAAGATGATTGTGAAGCCTGTAGTAAAAGTTAGACCAGAGTTGATAATAGAACTAATCAAGTTCAAGAGAGCATCGGGACAAGCTGAAGTTATTTACCAAGGGAAAAACTTTTCTTAATGCTTTTTGTTCTCCTCAAATCATCTTAGGTATGTATTATGACTTTTAAGGTGGTTATGACAAAATGATTTAGCAAATTATGAGCGATTGACGTTGTAATTTTTTTATATTAATAGTACATTTAAATTTACATCAAACTAAAGTCTATTATTGATAGGATATAATCTTAGCAATAAATGGTAAACTCATATACTGATTTGCATCCTACAATAACTCAATAAGTTGTGAGAATTTTTACCAAAGCAAAATCCCAATATACTAGTCTGGCTCTAAGTTTTGTAGGATGCTTTATTACAGATATGCAATAATTTAATGTAATATACTTGAATTTAAGGCAAAATAAATAACAGAGTAACAACTAACTGTTCAGACCAATTTGTAGAGAAACATCCTTACCCACTTCATTGTAACGTTTTTTAGCTCATGTTCATACGTCTGACACAATCTTGTCACCTATTTCTTAAGCAAAATGATGAAGCTACCTACCATGCACCACAGATGTATGCCACTGCCAACACATATTTATAAACTTCAAACCTCTTTTTCTATAAAATAAAAAAAACAATAACTTCAAACTTCTTTAAGCATAACAAATGTGACATGAGCTCAATTGACATCAACATATTGTTTGAAAATCTAATGTAATTGAAGTAGGACTTTTCTACAAATGTGTCTATGGAACTTAGTTACATACTTTAAGCATAACAAATGTGACATGAACTCAATTGCAGGCATGCAGCTTAACTATATTCCACATAGATTATTTGAATTTGAAACAACACATAACATATTGTCATGGGAATTATGCAGAATCAAAGAACACCCACTACAACTAGAACCCAGTCAAAACACCCATTGTAAAAATTCAGGCAGCACACAAAAACAAGTGTCTAGCATGTCTATATCTATTTCAAGTTTAAATACTCTAGATGTAAAGAGAAAACCAATAAGGATAACTAAGGGATACCAAAAAAAAATAAAGAATACTAGCCAATAGCTCCTTGCTGGCTTCAACAATATCATAAAATCACACATTCCAAACTTGTCTTATATAAGATCTAATTTTCTACCCTACCTAGAATCCAAGCAACTTTTTTTGCTTATATTTGAGACTAGAGGGAGTACCATTGAACATAATTATTACATGCAATTTCACTTCAGAGTAGTTTAACACCTCCTAAATATAACCTCAATTTTCCGAACAAACATTACATTCTAACTCAAAAGCCAAGACCATGAAGCAAATTCAGTGTTATCAATCACAAATCGCAGAAAATAGCGAATTGTTCAAATTCCACTACACAACATTGCTATAGCGCCACTATAGTCATGATTCGACAACATTTTGTACTATATATCATATCGCAGAACAACATCGATTTGTTCAAATTCACTAGACTATAGCTTCTATTTAACAACACTGGCAAATTTTCACACATTTTCCTTTCAAAACAACAATTATTTGAGGAAATGAAGTAGTTTACAGAAATTGAAACTGAAGGAGTAAATTACTGTTGTTCAGTGAGCCTTTCTCCTTTGTTGCAGTTGTTGCTGCTGTAGCTGCTGCTGTGGCTTAGTATCAGTGGACAATCTATAAATCCAATACACCTGAAAAAGATGAAGAACACGGTTTTTGATTTCACAGTTTAAAAGTTAGGGTTAAGAATGAAGAAATAGTGGATTAGGGTTTTACCAAGGCGAGGACGTGAAATGCTATTAAAAGAAAAACCAGTAAGGGAACTGCATAGAGGAACCATGGACGATCGTGCTCTTGTGGATTCGCCATGGTAGGGTTTCGAATCGAGATGGTGAAGCTCTGCAGCGATACGGCGTCGTTTCGGTTCAAATACGGTTATGTGTTTGTTTCATTTCGCATGACGAAAATCCATATCTTTCTAAAGTCTTACCGGAACATGGAGTGTTCATTTTCTTTTGAGATCTCTCTTCATTAATTAAATCTGCTGAAAGTGGGAAAAAAGTAAAGTACGGGTAAAAGAGGTGGAATACGTGAAGGGTTTGATCACATTACACGATTAGTGTAAATGTTTTTATATTAACAGCAAATACATGTTGTTAATTGAGTGATTATCTAATTATGAAATTATAGTTCTATAATGATACAATTACATTATGGAAGTTTAAAATTAGTTTACATTCTTAGTGTGCATCTTCTTTCTTCTCATAAGTTAAAATCTATTTTGTAATATATTTAAATGATTATTTATATATATTATCAGAAGAAATTTTACAATATCTGTAAAACTTTTTAACTAATAAATGTTAAAATTATTAGATTGAATATCATGACTCAAAATTTGATGAGTGATTGTGATGTGTTGAACAGTGTCAATTTATGCAAATTAAATTTTATGTTTAAATTAAATTGAATTAAGAAAAAATAATTAAAGAATTAATTTTGATAAATTTTCGATGTAATTTTTCTTACACTATCATAGAATCGTATCATTTGTATGAGTTATAAAATATATAGAATTAAAATTAAAAAATAAAGTTAATAAAATAATTTAAAATTTAATTG